>JAQZBX010000006.1:0-63986 GCA_029593785.1 Cabassous unicinctus
CATGTGCTGGAAGATAGATTGTGGATCGCAATATATATTTTTAATTGCTTCACTCCATCCTATGTTTAGTGGCAAATTATATTTCAATACAACCCAAGCCTCAAAAGTAGAAACAATGATTATATTAATTACATTCTTATTTTTGTTTAGTCTTGGGCTTCAGTTTCTAAGTAATTCAAGAAAGTGTTTAAAGGTATATTTAGGCCCCCAGAGATCATGTGAGTTGTTCTTGAGATGTTATGTGTATCTCTGTGAATGTATACATATATGTATGCACATGCATATGTAATTAAGTATAGACATGTCAATAAAAATGAAAAAATATGACAGCATCTGATGAGAAAAAGTAATCTGACCACAGTCAAGTCAGTGAATGTTATTTAAAGTCTGAGTAATTTCCCTTGGGATCATTTTGTTTGATTTACTTTGCAAGTATGGGATTCAGATATTTTCCAAAGCCAAGACAGTGTTATGTGTGTATCCAAGTTAGACTGATAGGTTAGAACAGTTTTATTTTTAAATTTTCCTTGGGGTTAAATGAATGCAAGAGAAGTATATGATACTGATATACTCATTAATTTACAACTAACAAATGAGTTCTCCATTATTTTTTAAAAGGATATAGTCATACGATACTGCATACAAAGTTTAAAGTTTCATGCTAATGAATACATATAAGAATGATATAAAATCCTCTTGTGCAAAGTTTAATTTTATCTCTAGAGAGACAAATGACAATTACAAGTTTTTTCAGCCTAAAATAATCCAGTTTATTATTTTATCTATTTTATTTATTTATAATCCAGTTTATTAATAGTCTTCTAATACAAGTTTATTAATTGCTCAAATGAAGTTGCATTAGATTTATTGTTGTTGTTTATCTTTAAGAAGTTTATGTATTTAATTATGACCATTCTCATGCTATTCTTATATCATAAAGTCTGAAAATAATTTGGAGAAAACATGACAGTTTCCAACTACAAATACTGAGTCTTTGGCCCAGGGATCAAATAAAATAATCTCAACATACGTAAATTTTGAGTTACTTGACAATATCTGATCTATTTTTTAAAGCATCTACCCAAGAAATTGACAATATCACTATATAAGTTGACATTAAGTATCAAAATTGCATTTCATGATGTGGTTCATGTTTATACTCTCAAAACATATTTCTGAAAGCAAGGTTATAATTATCAGCTTCTATTCATAAGATAAATAGAGAAGAATCTTAAGTTAGGAAATTAATGTTACTTTAATTTTTTTTAAGTAAACTTTATTTCAACTTCAAAAAATAAAATAACAGACAAAAGCAGCTTAACAAATTATGGAAGCATTACTCTAAAAAGTTCTGTCCAGGCACATTCATCTCATTTGATCCTAAAAGCAATATCAATAGTATCTCCAGTGTATAAATTAGCAGAGATTGTTTAAATGTCATGACCAAGGTCTCCTTGTTAATGAATAAAATAAAGAAAAAAATGTTTAATCATATTCATATCTCACAAAACTAAACCTCATTGTTTTACCTTTAGCATTGATATAGTACCTTCTTTGCCTTTACTACAAAAATATTTTAATATTACTGTTAATTATAGCCTATTAGCTACATCAATTATATTTTCCCATGTATCACCATATTCTTACCACATTGTAGTAGAGAACATTCTTGTATTTATATTATTAACCACAATCCTCATCTACCACCAAAATCACTAGCTGTCTATCAATTAAACTTAACCTCCATAGACTACCCCTTTCAACCACAATCAACAGTGTCTGTTACATTCATTAAAATGGGCTACCATCAACTCTATCCATTACTACATATTTACAATAGACCTTATTAAACATTCTACAAAAAATCAGTATCAGCTTCCTGTTCTCAACCCACATTTTGTCTGTTTTAATTTATACTCTATGGTTTAACCCCATAAGTTTTCTCATGGTATTTAGTTCATATCAATGAGACCATACAATATTCATCCTTTTGTGTCTGGCTTATATCACTAAACATAATATCCTCAAGGTTCATCCATGTTGTCATGTGCTTCATCAATTCATTTTTTCTTACATTGAAAAGTATTCTGTGATGGTTAGGCTAATGTGTCAACTCAGCCAGGTAATTGTGTCCAGGTGTTAGGTCCAGGAAGCACTGGGCTAATTGTAATACAAGAGCATTTATGGACTTCGATCACCAGTGAATTTATTGCATGGATGGCTGATTACATACACTCAATCAGGGAGAATGCATCAGCAATAGATGACACTTTTATCCAATCAGTTGAATGCCTTAAAAGGGGAAGTGATTTCAACATTCAGAGAGAATTTCCCAGCTCGTCTTTGGACAGCCAACTTCTCCTTTCATTGGACTTTCATTGGAGCCCCTGGTTGGCAGCCTGCCTTTGCAACCTGGACTTGTGCCTCCCCATGGTCACGTGAGAGACTCTTATAAAATCTCATATTATTGACAGATATCTCCTTTTGATTCTGTTTCCTGAGAGAACCCTGACTAATACATATTCCATAATATATATCTACCACATTTTATTTATCCATTCATTGGTTGACAGGCACTTAGGTTGTTTCCAACTTTTAGTAATTGTGAGTAAGGCTGGTATGAACATTGGTGTGCAAATATCTGTTCACATTCATGCTTTCAGTTCATCTGAATATATTCGAAGTAGTGGGATTGCCAGATCATACAACAGGTAATATTTAGCTTCCTGAGGAACTACCAAACTATTTCCATGGAGGCTGCACCATTTTACACCTCCACCAACAGTAAAAGAGTATTCTTATTTCTCTACATCCTCTCCAACACTTGCAGTTTTCTGTTTTTTTCTTTTTTATTGTTTGTTTGTTTTTAACAATAGCCATTCCGTAAGGCATGAAATGATAACTCATTGTAGTTTTGTTCTACATTTCCCTAATTGTGGTCCACGAGCCACAAGATCTTGAAGATGTTTCCCTACATTTTCTTCTAGGAGTTTTATGGTTCTAGTTTTTATATTTAGGTCCTTGGTTGATTTTGAGACAATTTTTGTATAAGGTGTGAGATAAGGGTCCTCTGTCTTTCTTTTAGATATTGATATACAAATTTCCCAGCACCATTTGTTGAATAGCACCATTTCTTTTGATCCAGCTGGATGGATTAGAGAGCCTTGTCAAAAATCACTTGAACATATATGTGAGGGTCTATTTCTGAACTCTCAATTCAATTCCATTGGTCAATCTGTCTATCTTCATGCCTGTACCTAGTTCATTTTCACCACTGTAAGTAAATAATATGCTTTAAAATAAAAAAGTGAAGGTCCTCCTCCTTCGTTCTTCTTTTTAAGATATTTTTGGCTATTCAGGGGTCCTTGCTCTTCCAGGTAAATTTCATAATCAGCTTTTCCAATTCTACAAAATAAGATTTTGGAATTTTTATCGGGATTGTATTAGATCTGTAGATAAATTTGGGTAGAATTGACATTTTAATAATATTTAGTCTTCCAACCCATGACCGTGGAATATCCTTCCATTTATTTAGGTCTTCTTTGGTTTCTTTTAGCAATGTATCATGGTTTTCTGAATACAGGACTTTATGTCCTTGGTTAAATTTATTCCTAAATATTTGATTCTTTTGGTCATCTTTGTAAATAGAATTTTTTCTGAATTCCTCCTCAGTTTGCTAATTAGTAGTGTATAGAAAGAATACTGATTTTACTTTATTAATCTTGTATCCTGCCACTTAGATAAAATCGAATGTTATTCTTGTTGTGGATTTTCAGGATTTTCTAAGTATAGGATCATATCATTAGGGAATAGCCATTCCTATTTTGGGTGCCTCATTTTTGTTTCTTGCCTAATTGCTCTAGCTAGAACTTCTTGCAAAATATTGAATAACAGTGGAAACAGTGAGCATCCTTGTCTTGTTCCCATATTTTATGTGACACCTTAAGGAAATGGTTTGGGGAGTTCCTTGTGTGTACGTGTATGTGTATGTATGTGTATATACAGTTATTATTTTATTACCAAATCAACCTCAAAACTTACTACCTCTCCAGGCTCAGTTGCTTTCTTCTCTTCACAAGGCCAGCTGTGAACTGTCAGGCAAACGGCTCGGGGCCTTCTCTCCTTCCTCACTACCAAGATCCTCTGTGTGCTTACTTCCCGGGGTTCCAGCTCAAAAACTCCAGCCTTTCTTCTCTGTGGTGAGTGGTGAGTCCCCTTGGTGGGCGGTGACTCAATGTCTTACTGATGTGGCCCAATCAAAGCCTTAATCATTATTTAATCAAGTAAAAACGAAACCTCTGAATCCAATATAATCTAATATGCCCAGAGGAAAAGAGCAGTTCACAGACGTAATTCAATATCTATTTTTGGAATTCAAAAATAATGCCAGGTTCTACAAACAAAAACCATTTTATTATGCTCAGAATTCTATGGGAGAAGAATTTAGACCTGGGACAGAGGAGAACATTGTCTCTGATCCACAATGTCTGGGGTCTCTGCTCTGGATTTTGATGGGTTCTCATGGCTTCTTAATGCACATGTC
Organism: Cabassous unicinctus; assembly: GCA_029593785.1. Taxonomy (NCBI): domain Eukaryota; kingdom Metazoa; phylum Chordata; class Mammalia; order Cingulata; family Chlamyphoridae; genus Cabassous; species Cabassous unicinctus. The sequence continues at coordinate 4,544 of JAQZBX010000006.1, forward strand.
TGGCATCTTAATGTTCCTTGGCCTCTCTTTCACCTTGTGGCATCTTAGCCTTCAAGTTCTTTCTAAGTTGCATGGAATTTTCACAGTTTAGGGGTCTCAGGTTAGTCACACATCTTTTATGGTGGCTGGTTTACAAGAGATAAGAAGTAGAAGCTGCCAAGCCTGTTACTGTCTGCAACACAAAGTGCCACAATTCCATTACTGCCAATTTTTTTGACTAATGCTATCACAAGGCCCACCTGGATTCAAGGGGATTGAGATGTGGAGTGGCAAAGTCAGGTTGCAAAATTCATGTTGGATGGAAAGTATGGATATGGCTATTTTTAGAAAATATACTATCTTCCAAGGATTATGATGCTTATAAAGGTTTGTGAACTATAAAAGATATAACAGTGTCTGGTAGATACTAAGCACTCAGTAAATGATGGAAGTTTTATTAGTTTGAACAAGGATAAAATTCTCCCTGGTTTAGTTTTGATTATTATAAGTTCTTAAATAGTAAATTTTAAATTCAGGATGTTTAGAAATAGTGTGATTTAATTGCACTGCTATATCAAAATTAAGAGAAAATCAAAATGATAGGTTTCTATTATAAAATACACAAACTTAGAATGTAATTTCAAAGGCTGTTTCTATATATGCAGTGCATTAAAAATGTCAACTTTCTTTTGTTGTTATTCCGTTGTCCCCAATAATCAAGGACGTGGAAGCTTTTGAGGTTAACCTACCTGAAAAGTTGTTGAAAGGACAGGAGATATGGTAAAATTGAAAAAGGCAAGCTTTCTACTGGAGATAATTCAGTTTGGTAAGAACCATGGAAGCAGGAAATTCAAAGTCCACTAAGAAAAGACGTTTTAATTTTTTTACAGAAAATTCCATGTGCCAGTAACCAGAGACAAATTAAACTGGTCATGGAGTGAATTGTTTGGAGTTGGCTTAAATTACATCCAGGTAAGGTGGGGTGGCAGTTTTTTGGTGGTAAGGGTAGAGCCAAATATTATGAATATCATTGACCCTTCAAGCTTACTATTATTTGATTCAAGAAACATTTCTTCTCTGCCCTTATAAACTATCAAGCAAGTCTCGTGCACAACTTGGGATTACACACTGAACTGAAATAAATATTTAACAAAATGAAATCCTTAGGTTTTAGACTATCTTATTTATTAACCTCAGACAAATTGTTCCTTTTAGTTTTGTTTTGTTTTTCTGGCCTTGTACTGATAGTCAAGATGCTACCAATTTGGAAAGAACAAAAAATAACCCGCCTAATGTGAAATGTTTTAACACATATTAAGACGGTTGGAATATGTTTATCTCTCTGACTTTTTCTGGTAAATCTGGGTAAATGAAGGATATTTCAGGAGCATGAGTCACACTTATATTTGTATTGGCACCTACATTTTTACTTGCATTGGCTTGCCACAGACTTGAGGAAGTAAAGCATTATTTGTTTCCAGTTTGGTGCTAATGTACATGACTAATGCACTAATAAATATTGCAAGCAAATCAATTGTACTTCCTTGTAGTAAGGTGAACAGCAAAAGCAGTTATGCAAGATCATAGAGAGTGAGTACTAAACCTGAAAAAGGATGATTCTAACCCTGACATTTCATTATTCCTTGGTATTTGTGCATCTCCCTTAATGTACAGTTAATGTAATTTGAGGTTATGAATCTTTTTTATAGTGTTACTTTATATTCTTAAAGTTACAATTTTCAAGTTGGGTTTATAGCAACAAACATTTACAGAATTTTAACCAGGAAACTGAGCACTCAGAAATTTTCTTTCTTGCTGGGAAAATGCATAAATCCTATTTATTTTTTCATTGGAATATATACTTTGGGTAAATTTTATCAGATATATATTTGTTGCTAGTAAGAGTCTCAGAATATATCCCATTCTGCTCATTGTTTCTACCAGGGAGTCATAGGGTTGAAATAACAAGAAAAAATAAACGACAGAAATATTGGTCTTAGCAGTACATGCAATATGATTGGTCATCTCAGGACTCTCTGAGTCCACTGAGTTGTATTCCCAGCATCATTTAAAAATGCTCAGAACCTACCTGATGACTCCTGTAAGGCAGCCAAAAGAGAATGGATTCTTTTCAGAGGTTTGAAACATACACAAAAGAGCATTTTCCATTCATCTTAAATCTGAATAGTGTACTTTCTCAGAAAATTCATTGCTTTTCTACATAAAATAAACAAATATTTTTCTTGTGGTACACAGTTTTATTAACATTATGTCCAACATCTCTGTGTGTGTGTGTTTATGTGTGTGTTTAACCACTAAGTGTTTCCTTTGAGTCCCATATCATTATAGTTGAAGGGCACCAACCAAAGACCAAAAGAGACACTCTTATAACCAGCAAAGTCAGATTTGTTTAGACAGCCTGTAGGAAAGGAGAATATATCCCAGGGGAAAACGGGGTGCATCTTTCTAAGGGGTAGTTGGGAGGGCTTCTTCTAGAGTTTGGGCTAGTACTCAGAGTTTTATGGAGAAATTAGTAAAGTAAGGGCATATTCTGGATTTGGCACTTTCAAAAAATTGGGGAAATTTGGTAATTTGATACCTCAATAATTTTTGTGTAGGAAGAGGGAAGATTAAATTGGGCCTGGAAATGACATTGATAAAAAAGCAATTATTGCTTGGAAGGAGGAGATTAATCATGTTTGCAGCTACATTATGGTCTTGAAAATGTCCTTTTAGAATCAGACCTTTATATTTTAATGGTCTGATTTTTACTCCTCATTATGTTGGAAAAATATAGAAAAAAAATTGACTTCACACTTTACTTTTTTCAAAAGCATGCAATTATCAGAATTTCAAAATTCTTGAAAGAATCAAAATTAGGAAGGGAATTTGTTAGAGAAGCTAGACCAAAGCTTACTTTTATATATATGATTTAAGAATCAAGCTGTGAGCAATGTATTTGCAGTTATGATGAGAGTTAAGGTTATAATTCTAAGGAAATACCCAGAACAATAATTGGCTGTACAATCCAGCCTCTCTATTTTCAGGGATTTGTTTTAGAATTATCTACAGTTAAAAAAAATACCACTAATCTTAAAGATAGTATAAGTCAGTGCTGAGGCACAGGTACAATATAAAATAAAATAACCCAAAGGATAACTTGAAATTTCCTTTAAGGAAAAGGACAAGGTCATAACCAAAGTTCCAACATCATCTGTTTTGATCAGTACTCACAATGACAGAGATGCATGCCATGATATCTGAAACCAAGACTGAGAGACTGATAGGCAGCATATTGAACACATTGAAAAAAATAGAGTACTAGCAAAACATCATCATGTTGCTTGGCTATTCTGGACTGAATTTCATAATTGTAGGAAACAGGTCTTCTTTACTTCACCATTGGAACCTCAGTATATAGCACAATGTCTGATACTGCATGTTTGTGAAATGTTTTGTGAAGTGAATGAATAAATGCATGATGAAGCATCTTGGTTGGTGTACAAGTCAGGATACTGTATTTTGTATTGCAGTGGTAATTGACTCCCAAATCTAAGTAGTTTAAAAGAACAAAAGTTTGTGTCTCACCTATTCTACATAACTATCATGGCTTGCCTGTGGATATTTTTTTGCCTGAGTTCATTTTGAGACCTTAACTAATAGAGAAATTTCTTTACTTGAAATTTGTCAACTGATATGGTAGAGGACAATGTATTGGTACTTAAAATCTGCCCCACATTTTGTTACAAATCAAGTTACAAATAGCCAAAATTGACAATTAGGTGGAGAAGAATGGAACTTCTGAAGAAGTCCCTCAGAAAATACAGGGAATATTTGTGAGCAATTATACAGCTTCCATACTTGGCCTAGCTAATATTAAAAATCTTTGAAAGAGCAAAACAGAAAGAGAAGAATACATCTTGGTTTTTAAAAGATTATGCCTAGAAAGTTGTTTCAGAATTTATCTTTTCAACTACACTGTTGTGTGGGAAGCTTTGGAAGTTTGATATTATTTATGAATTCCCAAAAAAGAGAAAAAATATCTTTGTAAACTGGTCTGTTCCTCTGAGTGTGATACCCTTTGATTGTATTAAATTCAAAGGTTTTAAGTTTACTTGATAAAAGAGAAGGGCTTTGATTTGACCACATAAATAGGATGTGACTCAGGGTTGAGTCCCCACGCCCTTGGTGGGCTGATATAAATGGACACTTATATGGGAAGAGAGAGCTCCGTAGAAGCCCGAGCAGAGAATGCTCTGGGGAGCGATAAGCCATTCACCTGATAGTTTCCAGCTGAGCAACTGATAAAGCCTGGAAAGAAATGAGCCCTATGCCAGATTGTTACAAGAAGCCCTGAGAGATGAGCCCTATGTGATCTGTGTTTTAAAGTTGCAGAAAACTTAGCAAGATTGACTCATGGTGTTATATGGAAGGCAGAATTTGAAAATTATGACCTTGAACATTTAGCCAAGGAGATTTCCAAACTAAATGTGGAAAACGCAGCCTGGCTTCTCCTTGCAGCTTATAGCAAACTGTTGGAGGAAAGAGATAAGCTGATAACTGAATTGTTGAGCACAAAGAATCCAGAAAGTGATTCCAGAAATTCCAAGCCTCTAGAAATCAAACTCCCAGACAATAGTGCAACATTTGAGGAACTAAACAAACTTGGAACTTTAAGTCAGGATTTAAAATGCAGTTACCAGGAAGAACTTGTGGAAAGTCTTACTGTCTGATGGCTTGAACCCTTGCTTCCTACATGCTAAACCAATAAGATTTTTGTGAGATCTGTGTATGAACAAAACCACTGTCAGCCTGCACTAAAATAGAGAGGGGAGAGATGGAAAGGAAAACAGATTTAAGAGGAAAATCATAGAAGGTGAAGTCTGGAATTAAGACATCTCCTTGGACCAAGAGAAGGAACCCACTCATGTGTATGGAGAGGATGAGTTTGCCATGGCATTTGAAGAGGGCAGGTGTTCCAGCCTGCTGTTCAGGGAGAGTTTTGCTGCCCCAGGCTACAGAGAGGGTGGAACACATTCCCCAAAGTTTGAGTATAGTGGGGTTGTCATCCAAGTGCTCTGAGAGGGGTGGACCTGTTTCCCATTGATTAGGGAAGGCCAGGTCACCACCTCATTGTTCTGAGATTAGGCCTGTGTGTCAGAGATTAGGGAGAATGTTGCCATCACCTCACTGAACTAAGGGGATTTAGACTGTACCCCAGAGATTGGGTAAAGTGTGGCCTCACCCCAATGTTCTTGGAGAGTGAGGTCTGGAGCTCACTCACCACCCAGATACTTGATGAGGGTGGAACCAAGAAAAGGCCATTGGGCAAGCCTGTGGAAAGGGTGAGCCCCCATTAGGCCCTGAGGAGAAGAAAACATCATTTTAAGAATGGCTCTCAGAGGTTGAAATCTAATAGAGAATGCCCTACAGGTTTTCAGAACCCTTGGTGACCAGTGACTCATGTTTCCCTTCCAAATTCTCCTATGATAATGCAAATGTTTATCCTATGTTTAACCCTCTGTATATTGGCAGCAGATAACTGGTTTTTTAAGTTTCACAAGTCTACAATCAGAGTACTTTGCCCAAAGGCAAGCTATTTCTATAATTGTGATCTGATTTTGGACTTAGTCTTGTTAGTCAAAAAGATTTAAGGTATTTTGCATATTGTAATGTCTTTTGTGGGATTCAGAGGGTGAAATGTGGCAGTTTGATATTATTTATGAATCCCCAGAAAAGAGAAAAATTATGTTTGTAAACTGGTCTGTTCTTCTGGATGTGATACCCTTTGGTTGTATTAAATTCTAATGTTTTAAGTTTACTTGATAAAAGATTAGGGCTTTGATTTGATCCTGTCAATAGGGCGTGACTCAGGGTTGAGTCCCACACCTTTGGTGGGCTGATATAAATGGATACTCATTCGGGAAGAGAGAGCTCCATGGATGCCAGAGGAGAGAAGGCTCTGGGGAGAGATGAGCCATTTGCCTAATAGTTTGCAGCTGAGCAACTATGAAAGCCTGGAAAGAAACGAGCCCTGTGCCAGATTGACATAGGAAGCCCTGAGAGATGAGCCCTTTTCTAGCCTACAGCTGCCATTTGAAGAAACTGGGCCCACAGAGCCTTAAGAGGAAGAAAGGAGATACCAAGCAGAGGTTGCCTACCATCTTGCTTCAACATGTGACAACAGACTTTGGTGAGAAAGCAGCCTTGAGTTGGACTCTTTAGGGCCTTGTAACTATAAGCTTTTACCCCAAATAAATGCCCTTTATAAAAGTCAATGGATTCTTGGTACTTTGCATCAGTACCCCTTTGGCTGACTTACAGAAGCTAAGAGATCAAATGCAGGCATTGGCAGATTAAAGCAGGGTTCTTTGAAAATTGTGTATAATCACTTATATGCTAAGTAAATTTGGGATCTAGACAGTTATTCAAATTTATGGAAATAAACCATACACTATTTTTCTACTTTCTCTGTAAAGTTATACTATAGCAATGATACAGCATCTAAGAGTCAAGTTTTGAGGGAATGAACAGCTAAATTGAAAGTTTGAAAACAGAGATAACCTACTTAGTACTTGTAAATCTCAAAGTAGCTGCATCCCTTTACTAATGTAAATACCTTCCAAGCCTAAAATTATGACAGCCTGTCTGGGCATCAGTAAAATTAGCGCGAATCTAACATCCAATAAAACACTTCCATCGTCCTCATAAGCAAAAGTGGTGGAGAATAAAGTTTTAAACTTTTTGAGTTTTTACCCTTGCTACTGGTTGCATTCGCTTTCCTTTAAAGCAATTTCATTGAGGACATTGGTGTTAAAGAATAAGAGTGTCAGTGAAGGTTGTTTTAGGTAAACTTAATTAACAAGGCTTTAAAATATATATATATATTAGCATTTGCTAAATTGAAAAGAATATATGTATTATACTCTTACTGTTAACAATAAAAATTTTGTGTTAAATTGCTACCCCTCTTTAAATGATAATCATCCTTAAAAACCTTAACAAGTTTCACCTTTTGCATAATATACTTTTTATCCTTTTCAGATCCTATTGATCTCTTTTGTCTACACAATACTGGTGTGTGAACTATTAATTTTTTTATTTAATAATATGTACCATCAGGACTTGTTCCCAGGGTAACCTATCTTCTACAAAAATTGTGTAACTCCCCAGCCCACCTTTAATCACACTGAGTAGAGCCAGCAGTTTTAAGAACAGCGGCCACAACAAACTTAGTGCCTACTATGAAGAATTTACAATATTAGACCCCTGATATTTATTAGTTAATAACAAACCCTTACTGAGATTTACTGTTCCAGGAACAGTTTCATTTTTTTTTGGAATATGGAGGTGAATAATATAGACAGAGCCCTTATTTTATAATGAATATTAATATTTAATATAGCCAACATCTTTGGGAAATTAGTATTATTTCTCATTGACAGATAAGAGAAATAGAGGTGGGTTTGAGGTACAGGGATGAGTTAGTTGCTAAGGTCATGTAACTAGTAAGTGGTAGAGCGTGGTTTCAAACTTGGGCCTATCTGTCTATAAAGACAGGCACAATGCTCAGCATATAAATAAAAAGCAATATTATTGTTTGAATGCATAAAATTAAAGATATCCTTTTATTCTCTTTTTAGATAGTGTTATTTATTATTCTCAGCTAAGTTAGAACCTCAATATAATGTAAAATTTTGATTTGCCTCTTGATATTTAATGAATATTATTTGCTACCAAGACTAACCAAGTCAAAATGATTATAATCAGTTTCAAAGTTATATTTTGATTGCAATAAATAGATGGAATGCTCGCTACTATTGAAGCCAGAGTGTTAAATTTACTGTTCTTTCCTCATTTATTTTTATTAGCATTTTAAAAATTTCAGATAAGACCAATTAATTTAAACTACATTCAGGGAAACTGGTTTTATGAAAATAAAAAGAAATCATGAAATGTGCATATTAAAAAAAGAAATGTGAAAGAGAGAGGATGTGGCCACCTAGGGAACAGCACTCATCCCACTCACTCCTAAGTGTTTAGCATAACAAATTGTCTGTTGTAGTTCTGGCCCATCCATCTCCTTAAGAAGATTTGAGCATCTCCTTAAATTCCCTACACCAGGAAGTTCTGTTGTTTGTTTTTAAACAGTTAACATAAAACTTCTATTGACCTGTGTTTCTCTGAAGGACAACATTTAAATATTTAATATTTAATTTAAATATATCCCGAGACAATTTCACTTTTGATACACTTTATAATAATCCATGTAGACAACAACAACAAAAGGTGGTTAAAAAGTTATATCAAAGAAATAAAATAAAACAGGAAAGTTTACTTATTTGAATTGTGCTTTTAACTATCACATTTACTTTCTTATATATATTTCAATTCCTTAAATATATTTCAATTTCTGAGATATGAGTAATTTTAAGGTAAAACATAATTTAAGGCCTCTAATATTTCTTTTTTTCCCCTTTATCTATATATAATAAGTATAATTTGATCATATCTGAGGCCTCTTACATCAGCCAGGTTAATCATGCATTCAAAATTATTTTTTCTAATTCTCATACTCATCTATACCTGCAAAATATTCACATAATTTCCATTTGAATGTATTTTTGTTTCCAATTTAAATAACATTGATTAACTGGAGAAAAATATCTTTCTTTAGCTCAATATCTACCAATTAGGGTCTATTATATGCCTTACATCATGGGAATGCTAGAAAATTATCTTAAATGTCTAATATCTAAGCCAATAAGCATTTTTGAATATAAGAATATGTAAGAAATACATGCTGTATTGGCTTAAGTTGCTTTTAGAATAGGTTGGTTATAAAACGAATAGAAAACGTCATCACTTTCATCAAATGTCTTACATTTTATTTATATCAAATTTCCAGAGATGTAAAATATTACATAAAGAATGATAAATCCATTATGTTTTAGTCTGCTAGGCTGCTGAAAGCAATATATCAGAACTTTTACAATGGAGATTTATTAGCTTACAAGCTTACAGTTCTGAGACTGTGAAAGTGTCCAAATCGAGGCATCATCAAAATGATACCTTCTTCCTGGAGACAGGCTGCCAGTGATCTTGGACTTCTCATTCACATGGCAATATACATGGTAGGCTCTGTTGGGCTCTCCCTTCTTCTCTGGATTTCCTTGCCTTCAGCTTCCTGCCTCTGTGGCTCTTCTTCTTTGTTGGAATTTCATTATTTTATATAGGACTCCAGTGATAGGATTAAGACCCACCCTGGGCCACAGCCACACCTTACTGAAGAAACCTACTCAAAGGCCCTTAATCGAAGTAACCTAAGTAAAAGTTCCCACATAAAATAGGTTTACACACATAGGAATGGATTAACTTTAAGAACATGATTTTCTGGGTCCACCTAGCTTCAAATCTTCACACACTGATAGTAGACTTTTACCTGGGGTTCTGGCAAAATTTACTAACAAATCTCCATGTTGCCTCACAAAGACCATTCTCGACACTGCAGTCAAAATGATCATTTGGAATTGAAAATCTGATCACTTTTCTCCCCTGCTTGATTACCCCAATAACAATTGGCTGCTCTGAAGATTAAAAAAAAAAAAATTCTTAACATAGACTTAAAGTCTCAAGCTCCACCTATACTGTCCTTTACCTCGCTATAGGGTTCCTTCCACACCTTTGCCATGTATGGTTTATCCTCACTCTTCTCCCTGCAGCTCTCCCTACCACAATGCCAGGTAATTCTCATGGTAAGACCTTGATCCTGCTGTTCTTTCCACCCAGGGACACTCTGCCCAGCATGTATCTCCCTTCTCTTAGATAACTCCAACTTTTCACAGCAGATCTCACTTTAATCATTATTTCTTTAAGAAATACTTTCCACATCTCCTTCATTGGTCCAATCCTCTCCCTACAATTATGCACTCCTATGACACCATTCTCATGATATCTACAAGTTAAAGTTTTTCATTTATTTGAATGTTTTTTATTTTACCCCCTCAAATGGTTTATAGTCTTCATGAGTAGAAAAACTATGTGTAATTTTGAATACTAGTACATATTTAGAATCTACTATATACTCAACTTATAACAAGGGCTTGAGATAAATATGTTGCATAAAAATGAATACAAGCATATACTGTGTTTATATTGTTTTGTGGTATGTGGAGGAACAAGCAGAGAAGAATAAACTTCTCCAAGAAATGCTTCATAGAGAAGTTAATAAATATTGATCAAACAAGAAAAACATCAAGAATTTTTTAGTTAGAGGTCTAGTATCTATATGAATTACTGACATTGTATCTGTCATAGTTGAAGGATAAGTGATATTTTGAATGCCAAGTTATGAAATATAATATGGTAGTGACCATAATGTGTTTTTAAAATACACCTTGTGACAAAACTGTTAATTTTCCTTAATATACATCCATCCCTTCTTCCTTTTAGTAATTTGGACCATACCCCCAGCTGAGTGTTAGAAGGGCTCATGAATGCTGAGCTGAACCTATATTTCTGAAACTGACCTATTTTTTCTATGTCTATATAATTCACATCTGCCATCAGTGTGTGAAAATAAGTGTGGTGTGCAACTTTGGCATATTGCATTGAAATAATTGGTTGTTTATTCCCCTTTGTCTTTTCCTTTTCTAATGGGCTGTATGTGGATATTGCTCTAGTAAGTCTGTTTTTACTCTTCTGGATGAAGGCAATAGTCTAGGAGATGGTGGAAGAAGATAGAAGGAAACTTGTATATTAGTCAGATAAAGGGTGCTGATGCAAAGTACCAGAAATCTGTTGGCTCTTGTAAAGGGTATTTATTTGGTGTATAAGCTTTCAGTTACAAAGCCCTAAAGAGCTCAACTCAAGGCACCATAACAGGTATTTTCTCACCAAAGTCTGTTGCCATGTGTTGAAGCAAGATGGTTGCTGATCTCTGTGAGGGTTCAGCCTTCCTATTCCTCTTAAAGCTCTGTGGGCCCAGTTTCTTCCATCTCAGCTGTAGGAAGGCTTGTTTCTTTCCCAGCCTTCTCAGCTGCTCAGGGATCTGGTCTCTTCAGCTGCAAACTATTAGGCAAACGGCTCAGCTCTCCCTGGGGCTTTAGCTATTTGACCCTTCTCCTTTCTGTCACATGGCAGGACTGAAATGACCAAGTTCTCTCCTTTTCTGTGTCTATGGAGCTCTCTTTCTTCCTGTGCCTTCTTCTGTGTGAGTGTCCATATATATCAGACCCATCAAGGGGGTGGGGACTTAACCTGAGTCATACCCCCTGATTTAGTCAATCAAAAGTCCAAAGCAATCTTATCAAATAATCTAATCAAAAGTCCCTCAGCTAAATTTAATGCAAGCAAAGGGTATCACACCCAAAGGAACTGATTAAATTAAAAACATAATCTTCTCTCTTTGGGATTCATAAAACAACCTCAAACTATCACACCTTGGTCCTTGGATGATATCACAGAACAGAGCTGACTCTCACTCCTGGATAGCTTCCTCTGAGTTGTGATGTGAGAGAGGAACAAAAACTGCTTTTTAGCATCTCTTCATTTCAGCAACTTAGCTTATTTCCTAACTAGTAAGACTCCCTTTCAATTCTATTTATATGAATTCCTATGACTTTTAGTCTGTGTACAAATCAAACACAGTGTTTATAAATCGATATGTGATCTTTTCAAAAGATTAAAGAATAAGTCTATGAAGTGGGGAATATAATGGTAATTTGTCCCTGGATTTGCACTAGTCTATGAATAAGCTTCTTTTTTACAGCTAGAAAATGGACAAGGTTTATAAGAGGACTGCCTTGTTGGCAGGTATATCCTCCAAGCTAAAATCATGTATGGTGATGGGGGTTTCTCCTGAAAAAGGAATGAAAGGAAAGAGGAGGCAAAACTGGCTTTAATCAAAGGGAACGAAAAGTGAGATGGTGCTCTTCAAAGAGGTGCCATTCAGTCTAAGCTAACATTTAGCCAGGAGTTCTTTGAGACATCACATCTTCTTAGGTGTAGTACTGGGTTATTATTAATATGACCTTGATACCACTGCTATACCTTAAAACAATAATGTGGTGACTATAGCAAAAATGACTCTGATTCAGGCAATGCTTAGAAAATACTCAATAGATCTAGTCATACAGTCTTTCAGGACACACTAAGCTCAGCTGCAGAACTACAACTAGAAAGGAAGCTACAATTCATTACTTTTTTTTTTCCTTCCAACTGGAAATGGATCACAATATCATTCTCTTGCCTATTTCCTGTGTTGGAAAATAATTTTTCCATTTTAAAATAATTTTGCAAATATTGAAAGTCTATTAATACTAAAAATACCATTAGATAAGTAAAAAGATTCTTTTTTTCCTCTGAGAAATAAACAAACAACACTGGAAGGGAAAGCAAAGGCTCAGAATAAGAACAGATAGGTCACCTAGATATCTATACACCCATATACAAACCTGATGTGAACTCCTTTTCACAATATCTTACATTTCAATTTTGAGATCGCATATAAACAGGGTTAGTGAAGGAAACACTCCAAGGGTCCCTCTGGGTTCTTGCTGAGAGCAGATGAATTGAAATCCACACTGAGATGTTCATGAGAGAAAGCAGGTGTATTAATGACAGTGGAAGAATGGGAAATGGGAGATGGGGGCAGGGCTCAAATCTGCCTTCTCTGAACCACAAGGAGCAGGAGTTTTATGGATTCAAACAAGGGAGAGTGGCTACCATCACAATGTCAAGTATATATAAGGGTGAGGCTAGTCTTGAAATAACTGTAAACCAGGGGTTCTTAGCCAGGAGTCAGTGATCTTGAATTGAAATTAAAAAAATAAAAACATTGTTTTTTGGGGGACGTATTGGTGTGGGTGTGATATATTTATTAAATAATGCATAGTACAGTGTGAACTTAGTAAAGCGTTTTTCCCCTGACTGGCAAAGGGGTCCATGGAACAAAAAACAGTACAAATCCCTGCCATAAACAAAGCTAAATTCAGTCTAGAATTACCATCACAATAGTAAATATACACTAGTGTAACCAAAAACAGAGGTGAGGCCTGTTTAGAATGACCATCACAACAGCAAATCCAGTCAGTTTCAGCAATTGCAGATACTATCATTTTGCTCTTTTATAGTGTAAAGGCATCTATACTATGATTTTGTAATCATAATTATTTGTTAATTCTTAAACTTTCAGTTATAGTTTAATACTTCATTTCCACTTCAAAACAAATTGGGTACTTTTGTTTATCAACCAAGCAAATAAAACTATTTTAATATTAGTTTATAGAGGACAGGACTGCTTCATTAAGTCTCTGGTGTTTGCAGAAAGCAAAGTGGGGCTGGATTCAAATTGCTGTAGTAATAATAGATAAAATAGATTAAATTAAAAATTAAAAATTTTGCACCTCAACAGTTTGGCTTTTCAGAGTGAATTCTCTTTATTTTCTCTGAAATTTAACCCTGATTCTGCACTACTAGGGGTATTACTTTCTCTTTCCATCTTGCTCCAATAGCACTTCACACATTCTACTATTACAGGACTTGTACATTGCTTTAATGTTTTATTTATATATTCCTATTTCCCTTACTACAATGAGAGAAACTGAGAGCAGGGAGTTTCTCTCATTCTTTCTGGTGTCATAGTGACTAGCACACTGTAGAAGCTACATACTTGTTTGTTGAATTAAACTGTTATTGAACTTAATGTCTCAGCATGCTTTCATCAATCAATTTCCAAGAACAGCTCAACAGAGGGGCTTCCTTGAGGATACTAAGTAGCCATTTTTTTCAGAGTCTGAAGACATTTCTGAAAGTTGGTTGGATGTTTGGGAAAATGGTCATTTGAGTCATTTATTACAACTTTAACAAAGTTTTAGAGAAAATAGAGGTAGATACAAGTGAGATCTTTGAAGAATGTGACAGAAATATATGGGTGAAAACAGATCTGAATAGCGATATAAACAGAGACAGGCAGTAGAAGATATTAAGGTCAATGCTTTGTAATGGATCTAGGTTGGGAGACTAAAAGAGAAGTTATGTGATTCAATTTGTAACCAACTTCTTTAACTTCATTTCTCTCAAAATACATTTACGTGTGTGTGTGTGTGTGTTTTGTGCTCCATTTATAGTATATACACAATGTTTAACTTTATCTAGATCATGCACAGCTTTCTAAGCTCATATTTGTCCACATTCCTCTTGACCATTAGTGTCCAATAATATTGACCTCATTTTACAAATGAACAAAAAGGAAAAAAAAAAAGCTCTTTCCCACTGATTGCCATTGTTTCTGATGGATCCTTCTCATGACATGTTGTTCTACAAATCTTCACATCTGACTCCTTCTCCATGTGAGAGAAAAGTCAAGGACTAAGGATGGCTGGCAGCCAGCCGCAGAACCCCATAGTCTTCAGGGAGAAAGCATTGCCTTGCTTATGGCCTGGCTTTGGACTTCTCATATACTGAAAAATGTTAGCCAATAAATTCCTTTTGTTTAATCCAACCCATTGTATGGTATTTGTTTTTAGCAGCTAGGGAACTAAAACATAGGTGAAGTTGAACTCCCCAGGAGAAGCTGACTAGTTGAAGTAGAGGCATAAATTCTTCCTTCTGATTTCTAAGATCCTCAGTTCTGGCTTCAAGTCTTCAACCTGACAAAGGTGACTTGTTGAATTACACAATGAATGATGATATAATGAGGACCCTAATATTTGAATGTTAGGGGCTGAGCAATGACATTGGCCATACCATCCTTGCTGAGACATCTATGCTGTTGATGCAATCCATCATCTTCATCCTTGTCACCAAGGCCACCTTGAATGTGACCAATGAATCTGTCTTAGGTGGATTTGAGGAAAGAAACTTAAATAACATCCTCAAAAAATGTTATCTTATCTACCTGCTTATTAAGAATACTCTACAGTAAATGTTCTTTGCTAAATAGCACTTGAGACATAGAATTTTTCTCACATTTTACCCATTCTGAAAGGGCCATCATATAGTTCTTTCTCAGACTTCCACGGCAGTAATAGTCTAATATATATTTTTCAAGTCCATAAATTTTTGCTGGTTTTATAGACATTTCAGAAGAACAAACATAGATATGTACTCATGGTAATATGTTAACTTATGTAAAATTGAAAAACAAATGCCTCTCTTGGAGTTAAGTCCTTTAGGAAGATACTCCTTATTACTGTCTTTCAGAATTACTCCTGATTGTGGTTGTAATGGGTGATAGTCTACATCTTTTGGGGACCAGTGTATTGTGCATACATCTTTCCTGCTCAGTTTATTTTTATGAATACCCCATAAGAACATACATTGAATTGAGTAAGATAATATAGCAAGAGTAAGTGTTGTTGGAGTCTGATTCTCTTACACAAACAACTTACTATTTCCTTCTGGAACAGCTCCAATCTGATCCCTTAATACCATTTCTACTTGATGGCAAATTGCTACTTTGCACAAGCAACCTTATGATTTAGCAATTTAGATAGCATGCAGCTTAACTTGAATGGTCATTTGATGACCCATGGTCAAATACTCAGTCTCTAATATGGCACAGCATTAACTCGGGTGCTTTCTTTCAAAATAGAATATTTATCTACTGAAGAGGACACAGTTTTATTCCAAAATCTTTTGAGTTATATGTTATTATTTTTAATTGAGTCTTGGCATAGATTCCATACAAAATCACTACTTTCCATAAATTTAAATCACTTGGGTAATAAGTCCCAAATGGCAATCCAATCTGCACTACAGGGTAAGCCTTCAGCACATCTTTTACTTGTTTATGTCTACCTTAAACTGGTGGCCTTATAGATTGTTTACTGATTTAATTAGAGGAACATACTCACATAGAGTGTGATTGATTACAAAATCTAAACAGGAACATTAAGCATTGCATCATTTTTTTAAAGGAAGACTTTGAAACATCATTTTGAAAAGGAATCTCAACTTGCTTAGGACAATGTACCCCAGGAACTTCAACAGGTGGTAAGACTGAAATTTTTTGAGCTTAAGTTTGTCTTACTAAGGCATCTGAGCTACTTGGTATTTCATTGAATCATTATGACATCATCAATGAAAAGGAACAGTGTGATGTTCTGTTTAATATTGAAATGATAACTATGTTTTTGGAATGATTAAAACATAAGACAGGAGAGGTAAAGATTTGAGACGTTATTGTAAAGGTATTATATTGTCCTTGCCAAGTAATAATGAGCAGTTTCTGGTGACCCTCACAAAATCATATAAATGAAGAAGAAGGAGGAGGAGGAGGAGGAGAGGAGGAGGAGAAAGAGGAGGAGGAGGAGGAGGAAATAAGAAAGGGGAAGGGAGGAAGATAAAAGGGAAGGAAGGAGAGTCAGAGGTTGTGGTAGTGGAGCTGGAGTAGGTTGAAGAGTGAGAAGGGGAAAATATTATTATTATTATTATTATTATTATTATGACTGTGACTACTATTGGATGAGTAACTAAGTCCAACCTCCAGATTTACTAATGTTGGTTAGTTTCAACATATAGACTCCAATTGGAGATATAGCAGGGGTTGGCAAACTTTCTGTAAAGTATCAGATCGTAAGTATTTTAAGCTTTGCAGGCCACACAGTACATCTCTCATTGTAGCCCAAAAGCAGCCAATGACAATATGAAAATGAGTGTGGGTGCATTCCAATAACACTTTATTTAGAAAACAAGTAAGTGAACTAGATTCGGCCAGTGGGCTATATTTAGCAAATTTTTAATCTATATTAATTTACCAAGGCGATGCAGAATTTAGACAAGCAAAAAAGAAAGTTAGTTGGAGATATGAAGTGTATTATTTCTACTGCATCCTTTGAGTCATTGATGGTGCCACGTATGTCTAAATTACCCTACAGATGTTGTCTCATTAGATACTCATCACAATGAACCAAAAGTAATAATTCAAACCATCATGGTGCAACTTCACTGAAGGCCAGGGACATAATAATGTCAGTTCTAGAACCCCATTTTTGTGGGTCTGTTTCCTGAACTATTCCTAGTACCAAAGACAGGAATTGTGGGATGTTCTAAAACACATGGATATCAGTTACCGTGGTTTAGTTACATAATACCAGAACCACAATAGTATTATATTAACAGTGAATACAAAGTACAAACTTCAGTGTTACTTCTTCAGGCCACAAACCGCTACCTAAAAACAACAGATGGACATGATGATCAGTAATCATTCATATCACTACATATAAAGGCTATCAGTAATTGGTGATTGTGTGTCTGTTATTCAGTTTATGCACAGATAGCAAAGTTTGTGGTTATGTTTTCTCATTGTTTCCCATTGAAACACCTACAAAGCATTTTACAAAAGTGGAAAATCAAAAGAGGGAATTGGTCAATAAAGATGAAATTGCAGCAAAGAAAAGAAAAGTGACTGTGATGTAAATGAAACTAGAGTTAAACCTAAATGGAGTTGTGGAAGAAAGAGCTGACCATGGACATGTTAAAAGACCCTAGATATGCGACAGAGGACCTTAATGAAGGCAAATTTATCATATAAATGATTGTGATGAAAAGGATGAAGACCACCAAGAGTAAGCGACACTGGCATAAAGCATCGTGTTAAAGCAGAGATTCTTAACCTTCTTTGTTCCATGGACCCCTTTGCCAGTCAGGTGACCCCTTAGTAAGTCTATCCAATACTGTGTATTATTTAATAAATATATCACACTTGCACCAACACATCCCCACAAGAATAATGTTTTTTGAATTTCAATTCAAGCTGATGGAGTTCTTATTAAGAATCCCTCTATTAAAGGAACTCTGGGAAATATTTATGACATTGGAAGTGCAAAAGATTAAATGTTGGAAGCTTATCCAAATTTAGAAAGGATTATGACAATCTGCCAAAGCAGAGAAAACATGTTCACTCCATATGGTAAATTATACAAGATAAAAAAGGCCAAAGCTGTTCAAACTACTCTTGATGAGATTTTTACAAAGAAATAGAAATATTTCTAATGTTTTAATTATAATCTGCTAAATAAATATTACTTTTATTATTTTTTACATTTCCTTATTATTTATAATATATTGCAAGAGAGTTTTTCTTAAGTTCTGACAAAATTTTTAAATGTCATGGGGAAATAATTAATTTCATTAATTATTCAGCTGATTTTGCTCAGTTTCAGGTTGCATCGTCATTTTTAGAGTCCTGCATGACCACACAAAGCAAGAACTGCCTGTGCTAATTATATCTTGGTCTTATTGGGGAAAACCACAACTACTCTAAATATTTAAAAAGATATAATTCAATATTAGGAATGAATTATATAGATATTGGAGGGCTATAAATAAAATAATAAAACACTGATATAGCACCAAAATATTAATTGCTATAACTCTAATGACTGAGAAAATAAAGGGTAGAGGTAGAGATTATCAAAATATACAAAATAAGAGAAGATGCCCTGTAGAGCTAAAGTTTACACCTCTGAGCCAGGGCTGCTGCTGATACTTCAAGAGTTTAAAGGAGAAGCTCTGACGAGTTGCACCATAGACATCTGAGAGCACTGCATGTATAATTCTAGTACCTCTCAGAGAGCATAATGATGAGGTTTGTTCTGTGTGTGCTAAGCTAAGTTGGTTGCTGAGATGACACTGATAGGAACAGCAGGAAAATAAATACTGAAAAATTCCCATTTAACTCACTTCCTGCCCTCCAATCTTCATCTCTCATGTCCTATTGGCAGAATATAGCAAAAAGGCAGTTGGCAAACAATATAATGTATCATGCAACAGAGTAGAGTAGAAAAGGCTGTACCTGAGGTTGAGAGATAGCTTAGATATCAGTTGAGAGAGATATATTAGAAGAAACATAGATCTATAAAGAAATGTATGTTTTCTAAAGGGGCTTGTTGTTGATAGTAGTATTGGTTTGGTTGTTCTAAAATGGAGTGTAAGCTAGGATAGAGTAAATGTGTAAATATATTGATACTTGAAACCAGGGATCTTACTATAGCAGAAATAACATTTGGATGGAGAGATATGAAGACAAATGCTGCATTGATAGATTTGAAGTGATGTTATCAGTGTACATTTATTTAAATTTTGATTTCTGAGTACTACTCACCAACCAAAGCAAAAACGACTGATTGAAAGCTTTTGGTGGAAGTAATACAAAGTTAAACTGACTGTTTCCCACCTATGATGAGGATACTTTCATTAGAACATAGGAGTCTATTTGAAGGGGCTTGCACTGGCAAATTTGGTTTTATCCCATTTTAAAAATGACAACAATGGCTCATTATATATTAATTTAAAAAAAGACTCTGAGAGGACTGAATGATAAAAAAAGATGGTGCAAGAGGCAAAGCTCTTCCTGACATCAGAATTCCAGATAATAAAATAAATGTAGGAAATAATAGAATTAGATAATCTCCAATATTCAATCACTAATACAATGATCATTTCAGGCAATTGTTGTTGTCTTAGTTTTCTAGTGTCGCTGTGACAAATACCACACACTACTTGGCATAACAACAGGTTTTGGAAGCTGGGAGGTTAAAATCAAGGTCTTGAGAGGTCATGCTCTCTCCTGGAGTCTGGAGTATCCTGATGCTGGTTTACCACAATCCTTAGTGTTCATTGGCATGCATCTTGGCCTCTGTCAATAGTGATCTTCTTTCTTTGCCATCTGACTTCTTGCTTCTTCTGACTTCTGGCTTCTACTGAGGGACAGCATCTGAATTTCCTATATTATCATGCCCACCATGATTCAATATGGTCTCATCTACAAAAGATCTTTGAAGATCCTATTCACAACCGAGTCCACAACTTAACTAATAATAACATTTTCAAAGGTCCTATACACAGGTGAGTTCATACCCACAAGGATGCAAATTATGACTTGAACATGTCTTTTGAGGATACATGATTCAATCCCCAACAGTTATCAAGCAATTAAGACCACTGGATGAAATATCATTTGCTAACATGATATTCACACAGTCTTAAAAACAGCAGCCCAAGATTACTTGTTGATTATAAAGAAAATAAATAACTTTAAAATGAAGAAATCTGTTGCAAACAACTTTAACCAAGGGATACAACTTAACATCATCAATAATGGAATGAAATTATATTATATCCTCCTGATACAGCACAATAAGAAGATACAACATAACTAATGTAGCATATATCCCAAAATATTTAACTTGAATCTAGTTATAAGGAATGAAACTCACAACTGTAAATTACAATACCTTCTAGAAGGTAATATTTTTGACTCCTCAAAAATATGAATATCACTAAAGAGAGTAGTCTACATTAAAATAAGGAGACAATACAACTAAATTCAAAGCACCATGAATTTAAAAAAAAAAATTATAAAGGACATCACTAGGCAAATTAGGGCAATTATAATATGAAGTGTTTTTGGATAATGTTATAAGAATGCTAAATTTTTTCAGTGTAAGAATGCTCTTAGATTTTATAAGCAATGCATGCCAATGTATTTTATTTTTGTGTCAATGTAATGAGTCATGATATCTACAATTTACAAATAGTTCAACAAAAATATAAGTGTATGTGTCTGACTGTCTGTCTGTCTATATGTATATAAATAGGGAAATAGAGTGGGAAATGAGAGAGAGAGAGAAAACCAATGGGGCAAATGTGAGAAATTAATGGTAGGTAAAGAATATATTTGAGATCATTTTATCATCCTTTCCATTTTTCTGTAGGTTTTTAATGTTTCAAAATAAAAAGTTGGGGCAGTAGGTGGGTAGGGAACTCTGCATCACAACAATGGATCTTGCCAAATAGGAACTATATCTAACTCCAATGAACTTCCAAATAAAAATGCAAACCCTAGAGTGTTGTTCCCTACAGGTATATAGCCTGTAACTCATTCTTCCATTTTTTTTCCATCTGAATATAGTCAACTCTTTACCATATAATAAGGGCTAACATGCACTACAAAGACGTTTCTTTTGATCTCTTACCCTGGAACATTCTAAACTCCACTTTAGGCCTGTTTCCCACCTATTTAGTTTCTGAGCTGTAACTGTTTCACTATTTCCAGCACAATAATACTTAGAAACCTAACACTTAGTGTTGGTTCTTAGTATGTTACATCTCATTTTTATTCTTGCCTACAATTTAGAATGAAATTCTGATTATCCTTTAATATGCTTTCTTTGCAAGCAAACCAAACTGTTGTTTTTTGTT
This sequence comes from Cabassous unicinctus, assembly GCA_029593785.1. Classification (NCBI taxonomy): domain Eukaryota; kingdom Metazoa; phylum Chordata; class Mammalia; order Cingulata; family Chlamyphoridae; genus Cabassous; species Cabassous unicinctus. The sequence continues at coordinate 25,733 of JAQZBX010000006.1, forward strand.
GTTGTTTTTGGTGTTTGTTTAATCAACAGTTCTATGATACTTAAAATGTGTCAGAAACTATTCAAAGTACTTTGTAAATATGATCTCATTTAATTTTAATGCCATTATATATCTTGCCATACTTACAAAATTGTATATCAGACCATTCTATATCTTGCCATAACTTACAAAATTTTACAGAAGAGAGTGTAAACTAAAATGTAAACTGCAATCCATGCTTAGTGACAATGTTCCAAAATGTGTTCATCAATTGCAACCAATGTAGCACACTAACGAAGGATGTTGTTAACGTGGGAAAATGTGGGAGGGGTAGGGAACATGACATATGGGAATTCCCTATACTTTTCATGTAACATTTATGTAATCTAAGTATCTTTAAAAAAATAAATGAAAATAAATTTAAAAAACACATTTCTATGGTACTTAAAATGTGTCAGAAATTATTCAAAGTACTTTGTAAATATGATCTCATTTAATTTTCATCTCAACCCTCTAAGATATTATTTTTGCTATTGCTTAATAGTTAAGATAATTAAGACTCAGTAAGATTAGATATTTTTTTTCCAAAATTTTACAGCCAGTATGTGGAAGAGCTTGTTTTTGACCTTAGGTACTGTCTCCAGAGTTTAATTCTTAACAATCAAGCTATGCTTCACCCTTGTGAACTTTTATTATGATAAATATCTGAGTCCCATCCTTAGGTTCAACTGAAAGACAAAAAGCATGGGAAGTGAAAATTGCATGTGGCCAGGAGTGGGTGATATTATTCCATATTTACTGTAGCACTAAAGCTTCTAGTTCTTATATAAGTCAATAAAACACATCTGTGATGAAATAATACTCAAGTTAAACTTTGCATGATTGAAAATTGTAAAGCTTTATGTTTTTTCTTCTACATAATAATATCATATCTTCTTAAAATCCCATCCGGAAATCACAGTGAATAACAGGATGCAAGCAAGTATTGCTATAACTTGACTTCCATATTATATCTTCACTTAAGAACTGTCAAAATGGCAAGGGCTAAAGTAAATTCTAGGACACTATTATTGCTTCATCTGCATAGACTATTTAGATGATCTTAATTTGTTTAATTTGAATAGTGGATGAATCTATATGTAAGTCCAGGTGGCTATGCCTTTAAAAAACACAAAACAAAACAAAACAAAACAAAACAAAAAACAGATTGCTATGCAAAACAACAAAGCACAAATAGATCTCACCAAATCAGATATTAAGTTCTCATATTACTGAATAAATTTGCTTCCTGGATTCTAAACACTTAAACTATAGTCCTGTTTCTAATTCTAATTTACAAATCTACCTGAATCGGCATGCCTGCTGATAGTGTATTTGATTTAGTAATAGAAACAAGTGAAAATAATTTCTCCTGGAGAGCTGGTTTAAGGTATTTATAGAGAAATTTAAAAAGAATACATTTCTTAACACTCTGCGATTTATCCCTCTCTGTAAAATATAGAAAATCACACAATATTATGAAATAATATTTTTGTAAACCCTCTGTGTTCTGTAATTATCTTTCCTCATTTTCCAGTCCCTGTCGAGGTATTTGCATGAAAATAGTTTCTTTGTTGCTAAGAGTTCATCTGTTCCTGTTGCTTATTTCTCACCTGAAGTCACAATCCTCTGACTGTACATCTAAATCATCTTTACATAAGTCAATTTCAGTGTCACAAACAAAGGATTATGCTTCACTGAGAAATAAACAAGAAGAACAGATGAAATCTCAAAATCAAATACTTCATTTTATGGAAATGTCCCAATTAATAAAAATGCAGTTGAAAAGAAATCTTTTAAGTTATATATCAGCAGAATTATCTTTCGACAGAAGTTTCTGTTTTTCATGATGTTTCAATGTTCTTTGTATTCAGGCTAGTTAAACCTGGTTTATTCCCTGCTAATTATACCAGATGTCTTTTTTATCCTTCTGTTTATGTTTAGCAGTCTGTCCCAATTCTATCATTTTTAATTATCTAAAGCTTTTGTGCTAAGATTGATATAGAAGTGGTAACTCCTTGGCATCCATTGATAGCTATTGAATAAAGTAAGAAGACAACATGGGCATGGGCTGCTTCATGGTCTCAACTGGAGGCTTGAATGGACCTTAAATATCTCAGTCTATTGAAAATCATGTTCCATATTTAATCATAATTCCACTTACCTTTAATAGCTTTTTCGCTATGATGTCATGAATTACAACACTTTACACATGATCTTGTAACCTTGAGTATATTTCAGTCTAATTTTGTTTTGGATAGTTTAAATGTTGAGTAGAAACCAAATAAAAATGGATATACTGTCTACTCTGCCATTATTTCCATAAGGCCAAAACTTAGTAAAACATGCTGATTTGGGAACTAATTTTTTTCTTTTCCTATTAATTAGGTCAAGTAACATATACTGAGCACCTACTATTTGTCAGAAACCACAGCAAGCAGTGGAAATATCAATATAAGACACTGTCTTTTTACAAAGTATAAATGAGAAAATGGAATGCATAAAAGTCTCATCAAACTAATAATGTTGCATAGTTTAAATGAGATTTTTATGCATTTGGTGAAGAGGTCTGAAAAGGAAGGAGAGTCTAATTCTAGCTGAGCGTCACAAAAAGGCTTTGTAGTGGTCTTAATGGAGATATGACAAAATCTTGAAATCTTGAAAGATGAGTAAGTTTAACCAAGAAGAATTTTGGGAGAAGAAGTGCAGAAATGAGCAAGGCAGGAAATTGTAGGCAGAGTGAGCAAAGTGAATTAAATAAGGCTCTCAGGCAAAGTAACATGGCACATTAAGAGGAAAATAGTTAATTATAGATAGATTTAATACTTCTCTAACTGTAGTGTGCATGAGAATCACTTTCAGGGCTTGTTAAAACATGTATGATGTTCTACATGGCCTGTTAACAGATGCCAAGGCCTCATATGCCAGTATTCTGATTGAGCATGTATAGACTTCTAACTGAAAATTTGCATTTCTAACAAGCTCCAAGGAAATGTTGATGCTGCCAGTATACCAATCACCCTTTGGGATGCAAGAATAAAATGGCTAGAACTTAGTATGTTAGGCAAGACATGATAAGTGGTCATATTAGAGAGAAAATTTAGACAGAACATGACCTTTATGCCATGCAAGTCATTTGGACTCCATTTAATTCCCCATAAAGAAAAACCAAAGAGTGTTTAGCAGAGAAGTGACATGATTTGTTTCTCCATTTATTTCCCTTTTTGTTTCAAAAGTCTCAGCTTATCAACTGTATGTGTAAATGGTCAGAAACAAACCAGAAACAGTTAATGATGAGACTAGTGAGGAGACTTGCAACCATATATTCCAAGAGATAGAAGGTAGAAGCAAAGACAAAATCAATGAGGATGGAGGTGAGGGCCTGGGCACAAGATATGATTAAAGGAATAAAAGAGATGATAATTGAAGGTGAATAATATCAAGGAGGGTAAAGGAATAACTGATGATTTCTGGGTTTTGGGCATGTATCTTTGAGTAGAGAAAATCCTAGAGGAGCATGTTTTGAATTTAGTTCTCTAGAATTTCAAGTGGGTTGTTTATATACATATGTTCCTAAACAATCTATGCTTTTGAAGAGACTCAATTATGTATGATAATTGAGCCAATAAGGATTTATTTTAATAGTGAACGAAGGAATGAATGACCTCAAATATCTCTAAGAAGAAATAGTTAAATAGTCTATGGTATAGACTTATGTGAAACATCATATAGTAATTTAATGTTATTTTTTAAAATGACAAGTTAAAAAACAACACCCACACTAAGATACTATTATGTAAACATGAGCAAATAAAACAATACTGTACCTTTCAATAGGGAAATATTTTTGTGAGTAGACGTATGAAACAAGGAAAAGAAGGATGAACATATTTGAGGAGAGAATTGAATTTTCTGAGATGATCAATGGGTCTTTAGATTTTATCTATCATTTTCATTTTTACAACAAAAATACATTTATATTAAATTACACAACTCCCTTTCATTAAAAAAGATTTACACTTAACACATCTGAAGTAATAGAAAGGAAATTCTAATGGGATAAAAACAAAAACCTTAAGTATCTATGTATCAACTTTGTAGTAAATGCCCCAGATCCATACCAAGAAGAAGGTCTAAGAAGAAGGAAGAGGAGGGGAAGGAAAAGACAGGAGGAGGAGGAAGAAGAACAGTGACCACAACAACAAAAATCAGCAATAGGACGGGGAGGCAGATGGCAGCAGAGTAGGGTGCTCTGAGTCAGCTTGTCCTAGAGGACAATTAGTAATCAGCTAGGATCTATCAAACTCACCTGTTTGGGAGTACAGAGGACCAGAAAAATACCAAACACCATCCACAGAAGAGAAGAAAGAGACTGGCCATCTGTGGTGAAGACTCATGAGAAGATCCCTCCTGGCTGTGGAAGCCAGTACCAACCCCTACTGGTGGGGCAGACAACCTTGGCAGCCACTTCCTGGCTGGAACTGGAAGCTCCATTTCCCAAACATAGGAGAGGAGGAGATGGCCAGACACCAACTGCAGCTCTTGATTAGCAAATTTGGTTAGCTAGAATCCAATTTTAAGTACTGCTAAAGTTTAAACCTGTCCAAGTAAGAAAGAAGCTGGCAGCCTCCATTTTAATTCCACCCCTGGCAGGAGTGGAAGTGGGGCTGATTGAAAATCACAGTGACCTCCCGGATGGTAGGGAGTGGGTTCTTTCTGCCCTAGTGGGATTACTGCCCTAAACTGGGCTCCATTCCTGCCTCCAGCAGGGGAAGAAGGTGGGCAGCGCTTTATCAGTTTCTTCTGGGAAGCTAGCAGTTCCAGACTGCATAACTTAAATTTACTGCCCACACCCTCATTTCCATGCCTGCCTGCAGCAGGGGAGCAGTGTGGGCCAAGCTTAACCAGTCTCTCTGGGCAACTACAATTTCAGCCTGCCTGGCTTATATTGTGGCCCCACACTCAGCAGGGGAGGAAGGTGGATGGGGCTTCATCAGTTTCTGTTGCAACAAAGCAGTTTCAGCCCGCAGGGTTCAGACTTTCTCCTGCACCCTGGTCTCTAATTCCAATCCCCCACCCCCCTTGCAGGAGAGGAAGGTGTGTGGAGCTACATCAGTCTATCCCAGCAAATACAAGAAGTTGTACCATTCAAAGCTTAGATTGCTGTCCACACCCTCTGCACCAACCTAGCCACTGGAAGGGGAGAAAGGAGGGTGACATTTGATAGATTTTTTGGGGTGCTGCACATAGTTTCCACCCAATCAGTTCAGAAAGCAATAAGCAATTTCTATCTCAACACTGCCTCTGGCAGGGAAGGGTCTGTGACTAATTTAGAGAAACAGCACCCATTTGGAGCAGCAGGGGACAGCTTAAGAGCGGTTCTTCCCCATGAAAAAGGAGGAGAATGTTGAGTGCTGGTTGTGGTGGTTGATTAAAGATCTTAGATCACTTTATTCTGGGATCTATGCAACAGTTTCATTCTGGTGTGGCTGACAGTCTCAGCATGAACCATGCCCCTGACAGGGGCTAAGTTGGCTGAGAATTAGATATGAAGAACCACTTTAGAGCTGCTGGGAACAGCTTGCAGAATATCACCACCTGCTTGTAAGAATCAGATGAATTAGAGCTGAATAAAATGTCCAAAAATAAGTTGAACCAAGTGCCAAAGAGTTGCTTTAGCACAAAGCCAATTAACAAGAAGGCCCCAGACTAAAGAGATAAATTGAGCAAAGAACAAATACATCAAGAAAATAAGATGCCAGGACACCAGCAAAAAATTACAAGCCATACTAAGAAATGGAGAAATGACTCAGTGAAAGGAAAAAATTAAAACTCTATAGGACCCACAGGAGTTGAGACAACTAATCACAGATGTTCAAAAAAATCTCCTTAATAAATTAAATGAGATGGATAAAGAGTTTAAGGTTATTAAGAAGACACTGGGTGAGCACAAACAAGAATTTCAAAGAACGCAAAGAAAAAGGACAGATCTTATGGGAATGAAGACACAATAAACGAAGTTAAAAATACACTGGAGACATACAACAGCAGATTTGAAGAGGCAGAAGAAAGGATTAGTGAGCTAGTAAACAGGGCATCTGAAATCATAAACACACAAAACAGGTAGAGAAAAGAATAGAAAAAATTGAACTGAATGACAGCATGAGGCACTCAAACATATGTGTTGGGTGTCCTAGAAAGAGAATAGAAGGAAAAAGGAGCAGAAGGAATATTTGAGGAAATAATGGCAGAAAATTTCCCAACTCCTTTGAAGCACATAGACTGTGCTCAAGAAGGACAACATAACCAAATCTGAATAAATCAAAATATACCTATTCTGAGACACATACTAACCAGATTGTCAAGTGCCAGAGATAAAGATAGAATTCTGGAAGTAGCAAAAGTAAAGCAATTCATCATATACAAGGGATGCTCAATAAGATTAAGTGCTGAATTCTTATCAGAAACGATGGAGATGGGAAGGCAGTGGTATGATATATTTATGATAATGAAAGAGAAAAACTTCCAGCCAAGAATTCTATATCTGGCAAAACTGTCCTTCAAAAGTGAGGATGAGTTTCGAGTATATATTCACAGATAAACAGAAACTGGGAGAATTCATCACCACGGAACCAGCCTTAGAAGAAATACTGCATCTTGAAAGGAAAGACAAGGGAGAGAGGATTGAAAGAGAGTCTAGAAATAAAGATCATCAATAAACATAACTAAAAGTATAAAAAGAGGGGTAAAAAAATAATATATGAAATATAAAGGCCAAAGGACAAATGGGTAGAGTAATGTAGCAGTTTGGTATTATTTATGAATTCCAAAAATAGATAATGGATTGGATTATGTTTGTAAATTGACCTGTTCCTCTGGATACATTAGATCATATTGGATTCAGAGATTTCACTCTTACTTGATTAAATTATGATTGCGGCTTTGATTGGGCTACATCAGTAGGATTTGACAAGACAGAGAAGTTAACTGGAGTTTAATGCTTGAGTCCCTGGAAGTAAATACACAGAGGAGCACATATGTGAGGAAAGACAGAAGGCTCCATTAGACATGGCAGAGGCCCTGAGAAAAGAGATGAGCCATTTGCCTGATAGTTTATAGCTGGCCTTGTAGAGAGACAGCAACTGAACCCAGAGAGAACTGAACCCTGGGAGAGAGATGAGATGCATCCCAGCCTACAGCTGATATTGGAAGAAGCTGGGACCATGGAGCCTTAAGAGGAAGAGCAAGAGGAAGCCTGAACCCTTGCAGATGTTGCAGCCACCTTGCTCCAACATATGGCAACAGACGTTGGTAAAGTAACTTCCACTTTATTCCCTGATAACTGTAAGCTTCTACCCCAAATAAATAACCTTTATAAAAGCCAACAGATTTCTGGTATTTTGTATTAGCATCCCTTTGGCTGACTAAAACAAGTAAGTACTGCATTTATAGTAATAACATTGAAGGTTAATAGAGTACACTTCCCAAGCAAAAGCCATAGACTGACAGAATAGATTAAAAAAAAATATATATGAGCCATCCAAACACTGTCTACAAGAGACTCATCTTAGACACAATGATGCAAATAGGTTAAAAGTGAAAGTCTGGAAAATGATATTTCACACATTTAGTAACCAAATAAAATAAAATAAAGTAAAATAAAATTTAAAAAAGCTGGGGTAGTTATGCTAATATCAGGAAAATTAGGTATCAAAGCAAAGGTGTGATAAAAGAGAAAGATGGACATTATTTAATATTAAAAGGGGCAATCCACCAAGAATAAATAACAATCATAAATATCTATGAACCTAACTAGGGACTCCACAAATACATGAGGTACATACTAGCAAAACTGAAGGAATAAATAGACACCTCCACAGTAATAGTTGAGGATTTCAATACACTGCTCTCATCAATAGATAGAACATTTTAGAAGATCAGTAAGGAAATAGAGAACTTGAGCCATTTTATAAATGAACTAGACCTACATACATGTAAAGCACAATGCACATAAAAAGAGCAAGATGGATATTATTCTCCTGTGATCATGGATCATTCTCCAGGGTTGACCACATACTGGGTCACAGAACAGATTTCAATAATTCTATAACAATTGAAATTATACAAAGCACTTTCTCTGATCATAATGGAATGAAGCTGGAAATTAGTAACAGGTGGAGAACTGGGAAAAGCACAATGTATGGAGGTTAAATAACATACTCTCAAACAACCAGTGGGTCAAAGTCAAAATTGCAAGAGATATCAGTAAGTATATGGAGATGAATGAAAATGAGAATGTAACATAGCAAAACTTTTGGGATGAAGTAAAGGCAGTGCTGACAGAAAATTCAGAGTGCTAAGTGCCTACATTAAAAAGAAAGAAAGATCTAAAACCAAAGACCTAACTATACGCCTGGAGGAAGTAGAACAAGAACAGCAAATTAATCCTAAAGCAAACAGAAGGAAAGACATAACAAAAATTAGAGCAGATATAAATGAAATTGAGAACAAAATACAATAAAATCAACAAAACCAAAAGTTGGAAGAAGTAAAATTTTTGCTATTCACAGAGAATATGATGCTATACCTAGAAAGTTCAGAAAAACTACAACAAAGCTATTAGAGTTAATAAATGAGTTGAGCAAAGTGGTGGGATCCATGATTAATATGAAAAAATCAATTGTGTTTCTACAGAATAGTAATGAACAACTTGAGGAAGAAGTCAGGCAAAAAAATTCCATTTATAATAGTGACTAAAAGAAACAAATATTTAGGAATAAACTTAACCTAGGACATAAAAGGCCTATATTCAGGAAATTACAAAATATTACTGAAAGAAATCAAAGATGACCTAAATAAATGGAAGGACATTCCAAGTTCATGGATTGAAAGACTAAATATCATTAAGATGTCAATTCTACCCAAAATGATTTATAGATTCAATGTAATTCTGATAAAAAATCCCAGCAGCCTTTTTTGCAGAAATGGAAAAGCCAATTATCACATTTATTAGTAAGGGTAAGGGGCCCCAAATAGCCAGAGATGTCTTTAAAATGAAGAATGAAGTTAGAGGACTTTCATTTCCTGACTTTAAAGCATATTACTTAACTATCATGGTAAAAAAAAAAAAATCATGGTACTGATATAAAGACAGATATATAGACCATTGGTACTGAATTGAGAGTTCAGAAATAGACCTTCATATCTATGGTCAAGTGATTTGACAAGTCTATCATGTCCACCCAATGGGTTAGAGCAGTGTTTTCAACAAATGGTTCTGGGATAACAAGATATCCATATCCAAAAGAAAGAAAGAGGACCCTTATCTCACACTTTATACAAAAATTAACTCAAAATGGATGAAAGACTTAAATACAAAAGCTAGAAAAAGAAAAATACTAGAAAAAATATAGTTTTCTTCTAGTACATATATATTCTAAGAATATACTAAGAATCTACTAAGAATATGTTTAGAAAAACTGAAAACAGGGACTTGAACTGACATTTGTACACCAATGTTCACAGTGGCATTATTCACGATTGCCAAAAGATGGAAACAACACAAGTGTCCACCAATCAATGAATGAATGAACAAACTGTAATACACATATCCATACATCTATACATACAATGGAATGCTATTTAGCTCTAAGAAGAAATGCATCAGGATATATATGACAATATGGATGAAACTTGAGGGCTTTATGTTGAGTGAAATAATCCAGACACAGAAGGACAAGTATTGTATGATCTCTGTAATATGAACTAAATACAGTGAGTAAACCTATGGCATTAGAATCTAGAATATAGAGCACTAGGAGTTAGAATGAGGGTTTAGAAGGGGGAGATGATACTTAATGTATATGGAATTAAAAAAAAAATTGGTTGTAAGTGTTTAGAAATGAATAGAGTTGATGGTAACACATTATAGTAAGTATAGCTAACATCACTGATTTATAAATGTGATTGTGGCTGAAAGGGGTAGTCTAGGGATATAAATGTCAATAGAAAGAAAGCTAGAGGATAAATTTAAGATTGTATAATATAGTGAGCTTTGTGGTGGATGAAGATTTTGGATAATAGAACAAATAGAAGAATGTTCTTCTATGAAGTAGAACAAATGTATGTCACTCTTACAAGGTGTTAAGAATATAGTGATACTGGTGAAAAATACAACTAACATAACTTATGGACTTATAGTTAACAGTAATAGTGTAATAATTTTTGCATCAAAGGCAATGAAAGTTCTTTATCAGTGCTAAGGATAATTAATAAAGAGGTGTAAGGAGGTATGAGATTTGTCTGTTTTGGAATAATGAAAACATTCCAAAATTGACTGAGGTGATGACACCACAACTCTGTGATAAATCTGAAAGCCACTGAGTATACACTTTGGATGGATTGTACAGGGAGTGGGACTGTATAACACAGTGAACCTTGTGGAGGATGATGGCGTGTTGTTAACTGCAAATATGAGAATATTCTTTCATGAACAAATAAACAATACTAACACATAGTGTTAGTAATAGGTAGTTTATGGAAAATTTCACCTAATATAATCTATGGACTATAGTTAGTAGTAATATTTGGATATTCTTTCATCAATTGTAACAAATGGTCCACAACAATGCAGGGGTTAGTTGTGAGGTGGTATATGGATATCCTATATGTTTTGTCTGATTGTTTTGTAAACTCACACCTTCTCTTAAAAAAATACATCTTTATAAAGTAAATATAATATATGTTTTAGTAAGTATGCATATGTTGTTACATATAGCATTTTGATATGCAATGTTCTTATTCAACTATGTTTTTGAGATCTATTTATTTTACTACATATACACAAAATCTTTGCGTCTTCTCTTCTCCACTAATATAATAATAATATTATGATATTGCTATAGTTGTATCTACTCTATTTAAAATTGCATTTTTTAGTGTTAAACATTCAGTTAATTCCTTACTACTGAATTCTACATGTATCACCACAATTAACAATTTTAAGTATTAAACTCTGGTGATCCATGATTGAACATCTCTATGAAATATATACAGGAGAGGAGAGTGGATCCCTGTTTTAGGACTAATAAACCAATTTAATTTCTAAAAAAAAAAAAATAAACAAAACAATGACCTGAATAAATGGAGCCACGCCATGTTCCAAAGAGAAAGACTCAAAAGTATATAGATAATAACTGTACAAACAATAATCTACACATTTTCTGCAATTACATTAAAATTTTAATTGATTTATGGCTCTAAACTTTATCTGGGAAGATTCAATGTTAAGATTATCATCTATAAAAATATTTTAGATATTTTATAGCTGTGGAAGTGTGGTATCAGCACTTAAATATGGAATTAAGTTCATGGAATAGAAATAGTATGCAGAAAGAGATTCTTGAGAGAGGATATTACAATACTAGAACAGGCATCATTTAAATCAAATTGGTTTCTGAGCAGTTTTCACTTCTGTGATCTTGAGCAGATTCTTATTATCCTTTCATTCTCTCCAAGGTTTAGTTTCCTCTTCTCTAAAATGAAGAAAATACTAGTATCCTCTTTATGGGGATCATGTATATATTAGCACATTCTTTTGAAAGACTCATGATCTCCAGAACATTGTTAATATGTAGCCTTTTCCTTTTAATAAAATAAATTGAAGATGTTTCCATATTAATACATTCAAAATTATCCAATTCCTTTGGATGGTCATTTAGTTTTTCATTGTATTTTAGCAAGTACTCAATGATTAGTATCTAAAATATTTCCAATTTTTAGGCATTAGAAACAAAACTGAAAAGAGTATTTTTTGTACAAGCTGCCTTGTGTACATGTGTGAGTGTGTTTTTAAGAGAGATGATAAAAATTGGAATATGAAGTCAAATGGTATCCTATTTTAAATTTTAATAAGTTCTGCAATTCATTGCCCAAATTATGGATAATTTTATACTATCATCAAAAATACAGCCATGTATTCAATGTATCCACAGTTCTCCACATTCTAAACAGCATTAGGTAGTAGCAATATTTTTTTTTCAACTTAATAGGGAAAATGGTTTCTTCTGGTTTTTATTTGCATTCCTATGGTTTTGCACAAAATTGACAATCTGTTCATATGGTTGCTAGATATTTTTCTGTAAATTATCTCTTCATATACTGTGCTTTTTTTTTCTACTGGATAACTTTTTTTTTCTTTTTCATTTTCAAGTGAGTGATGCTTTTTCTAAAATTAAGAAAGCTAACAATTTGTTGCATATGTTCAAATATAATATATTGCTAGTTTATAATTTGTCTTTAGATTATTTATGACATTATTTACTGTTCAGGAATTTTGCACTGATGAAAACATCCTAGGTAGTACTCAAAACCTCTTTAAGCAGGCTCTCTGGGAGACTTAGGCAAGGTCAAAGGTTAGATTTATCAAAATGTATTTATATATTTAATTTATGGCCTTGGAGATTAAAATCCACTTTATAAATTATACTCCTGAACCACTTTTGTGGAGCAGACTTGCCAATGTTGAAGGGGGAGGTAGCAAAAATTGTATGTAAAATTGTGGTTCTAACTTGTTTACAGATATAAGTTAAATGTAAGATTGACAAATTTGTCTAGGAAGTGATCTGTAGAACAATATATCATCTGGATTATTTTGAGCATATATTTGGGAATGTAATAAGGATAATTGAATAAATTGGGGAGGAAAGAGTTACCTCATTTCTTTGAAGGACAGAATGACCTATATTCTCCATATTGAAATGGGCTTAAATTAAACATTTTTAAAGTTTAAATAATTTAGGTGAAATAAGAAAAGTGAATGATATAAAAAGAAAGAAGTGATAAATTTAATAAAATTTAATCATCATATAAGGCCAAACATACCTTGTTAGATTTATTTTTTTTAAGTATGAATTGTTGAACAGTCCTGGCAAGTGCTTCAAGAGGAGGAAGGAACACTTGCAATCATTTAGAAACCTCTACATTCCAAGAAATTTCACCTTATCACAGTCATGACTTTGGAAATTGAGGTCCCAAAGCTCTCCTTTACTTCTCTTCATTTAGCAAATATTCATTGAGCACCTGAATTATGAGTGCATATTTCCAAGACCTGAGATAGAGTGAAAAAAGTAAAAGAAAACTAAAACTGCCTTATTGAAACTTAGCAAAAGAATAAGAAAACAAAGTTTTTAAATAATAAATCATTCCTTGGTTAGAAAGTCATAACCTTCTGTAAGAGAAAAAAGTACAACAGTTACTAGGTCTAAAAGCTGAAATTTAAACTTAGGAATTTCCTTATCTAATGGTCAAACCCTTTTCTACTCTATCATTTAATTGATATAGTAAAACTAGATTCTTCCGTATGAAAGAAGTTTCTAAAGCTTTGAGTCCTACTTCAAATTTCAAGTAGGGTGCTCATGAAAGATATAGCATTGAATAGATTTGCCTTAGGCAGGGAACCCGGCAACTTTGTAGGTTCAGGCTATAAAATAACCATGGGAGAAAATCAAATGGTCTTCTAAGCAGTGTGATTAAATAAGTTAACATCCAAAACAGATATAAGAGTGAAAGGGGTTTATTAATAATTATGCCTAGACAACATAATAGAACAACCTGGACTCTTCCAGATAAACTGTTACTAATAGTCACTCTATTGATCATTGAGGGCAAGATTTTGCAGCCCTTTCAGCAAAGCCAGAATATACAAACATGGAACAAAGTGTTTTCACCATCACAGCTTAGTATTTTTTTTTTTTTTTGTCCCATTTTATCTTCCATCTGAAAGCCTCAACCTCTTAGGAAAATTGTGATTGTATTAAGGTCTGTTAGTACCTGTCAGCATTTATTGTCTTATCCTGTACTATGGTAAAAAAATAAATAGATGAATAATCATAGAGGTTATACATAACTGCACTAAGCATGTCTGGTAAAGGACACTATGGTACCAGGTGGACTCTGGTGTACAATGCTTGAGTGGAGATTTTCATCCTAAAGTGTGTAATATTAATAAAACGGGGATAGTGTCATTACATGGATGACTTCTTTTAAATTTCATGGAACTTTGACTACCATAAGGTCTCAGTGTATCAGGAGTGACATGTAATCTTGAAATCTTGATATGTGAGGGATGCCACCAGGTATTAAGAGCATGACACCCTAACCAACATCATCTCTTACCATCTGCTGTCCAATGTCATTTCAGATCTGCTACTTCCCATAGACACAGTGGTTACAGAAAACTTTTGAAAAATCTCTTTTTGGTAGAAAAAGAAATTTAGTAATGAATAATGTAATTCAAGAAATTGTTTCATAAATATAAAACATTACCATGCATAGACTCAAGTTCAGATTATTAATTGGTATCATATAACACATATAATCTCTGAATCAAATTGGAAAGTAAGAAATAGATTATATGATAATCACTGTATGGGTCAAATTTTTATGAATTTTCAGTAACTGTGTCATTTAACTAATTTTTTAGAAATATTACTTGGATATTATATTTATCTAGGTCTTATATGTAACAATAGATCAATTGTTGAATACTCCTTTGGTAACATAACTTGCTCTTGCCTTTGAACTGAAAAAAGTGCTCACATGAAATTGATTTCTTGATTTGTGGTAAAGCACGTTTTGTAAACAAACATAGGCAAACACTAAAATACATTTTGAAGGAGAAAATATTAAATTATGTTTTTTGTTCCTGTTAATGGACTACGAAATGGAGATTGGTGGGAGATGGAATGTTGGATGAGAATGGGGAGACTATGCTGGATGTAAGTAGATGTTCAAAAAGGGCAAATATAAATATGTGGTAATGGTTGGACTTGATGGTAGCACATTATAATGAATGTAACAAACACTGTTTATTTATGGATAAGATTGTGCCTGAAACAAGCAGTTTAGAGAGATTAATGTTAATTGGAGGAGAGCTCTGAAGGATAATATAGGGAATGTGTAACAATAATTTTGGGAGTATATGAGGATTGTGGTTAAAATAAACATAGGAATGTTCTACTACAAGGTGTTAGGAATGTGTTGATACATGGGAAAATACAACTAATGTAATTTATACACTAGAGTTAAAACAATATTATAATGTTTTTGTAGCAAAAGCAAAGTTGGTGCTATACTAATGCTAAAAGTTAAAAAAAAGAATATGGGGTTTGGTTTTGTGAGACATGAATGTGATTCAGCCTTTTTATTTCTCCTCTTCCTTTTTTTTCATTAATAAGGAGACCTTGACTATGTCATTTAACTAATCTGTGTTCATCTGGGTATCTTTCTGAACAATAGAAGAACAATTGAGTTAGTAGTTAGAATTAGATGAGATAAAAGTGCCTGGACGGAAGTTTTTAGAAGTAATACTTCCATAACTTGTTGAGCTACTTATTGTGTTATTTTAATTTTTTGAATTCGAAATAAAATTATTTTTTAGAAAAGAAACCTTAGCTGGTCACTAAGTCATACAGACTATCCCCAGAGATGCTTTATGGCTCTCCATCTCCAAATGGCCCATACAGGGAAGGAAGGGCAAACAGTTTTGTGCCAACACTTTCCGTTTTCTTGTCTTTATTGTTCAAGGATCACCCCATACAGCATTTATTCAATGACACAATCAGATGTTACTTACCTCTAGGTAAACCATAGTCTCTTTTTTCTCAGAGAAATGGACCTGGGTGCTGATGTTGGTAGGGTTCCTATTATAAGAGGTAAAATTGAACACTGTCCTAAGCCTAGTTTGACCTCTGAAGGAGTATAAACATTGAAGATGTGGTCACTTTTAATTTCCTAAATGAAGTTGAGGAAAACCAGTTATTGTCACTGTTGCTGCAGCTGGTCCTAGGGACCTAATTGATATTCATTATCCATCTCCTCTACCACCAGTTCTAGATTTTCCTCATGTGACTCAGGTTGTCATCATGAGTTAAATGAACACTTATTGGCCTTGTGTATGTTCACAATTATCACTGGACAGAGAAATATTAGGAGATACTATACTAAACTCCTATGTTGCAAATATATCTACTTTCCTTAATATGTATTTGCAACTCTATCTTCCAATAGTGATAAGCGTTGATTGCTTCAGCCAATAGAGAAACTATTTTTCTGCCACATGGACCATAAGCATGAAGAGCCCAGAGTGGCTAGGTGGTAAGCAAAGCTTTCATTTCAGTGAAAACCTTACAGTGTTCTCCGATAAAAACTGTTAAACCCTTGGGAGCATGTACTTCAAATCTAGCAAAGCCTAAATTTGAAGGTATGAAAAGTACAGATTCCACAAGTAGGAGGAGAGTGATAATAAAAATGTCTATTTTACTTCCACCCTATGGGTCCTAAATCAGCTGTTTACCATTCATTCTATGTTGACCATTTTGACATTAATTTGTCCCTTCAAAGTGGTTTTCCCAAGCTGAAATTTAGTTAAACTTAGCCTTCAGTCGCTCCTTTCAAAGTTATATTAGACTAGCATAGACCGCAAAAAACAAAGTAAAATGTGGGACAAAACCTGAATAAATACAAAAGGTGCAAAAGGCTTGTGAAAAAGAAATTTTTGTGGTCAAAGCTAAGTAAAATTTAAGCAGTCTATCTATAAAAATTTAAAAGCTTTAATGTCAAACAATATAATAATATAAAGTTAAAGTTCTATTCTTTCTCAAAGTTTCTCAAGTCAGCAGTATGTTTTAGTAAAAGTTTACAAAGTTTTTCTCAAAAAAAAAAAAAGTTATACTAGACTGGCTGCTTCTGTGTGATGAGGTACATGATATATGATTTGACTCCATGGTTATGAGCCCATTAATCCACTCCCGGGCTATAAATGGATCTTTCATTTCAGGTAATATTGGGTAAGACACCATTTTGACAGATCAGGCATTCTGAATAACAATAACTGAAGACATTAGTGAAGTAACTATGGACAGGGATGAGATCCTTATAATCAGTGCTCACTGCAAGCATAAAACATTATCAAACTACTCCTAGTGGTTGGCTAGTCTCTCCAAAACATGATGCTGTCTCATGGGCTCAGCATTAGTGTCTACTGCTGGCAGTTTGGCAATGTGAGAAGCTAGATCAATTGTGTTAAGATAGAGAGCCCAGTTTGTTGGAAATAATCAGAGCTCCATTCTTGCCACGATTTCCACTCTATTTGTGGGCCCATGTCCACATTAGGGTAAGCTGAAGAAAGAAGCTGGCAGATATCCATAAGATGAGTAATCCTGTCCATCTGGTTATTGAGACTCTTCTGTGTTGGATGATCTCTAATTGGCATTATATGAGACACGCAAAAATGTACATGTCCCAAGGTTCATTCACATAATTCTTGTCCAAGTTCCAGGCCTCAGACAAACCATCCAGGTCAGTCTCCATTTCTGGGCATCAGAACATATCCACATCTTAGGTTCTTTCTCCCTTCAAGTGATGTGAACAAACAAAGGTTCTGCTAGGAACTCTATTGACTGGCATTGCCACTGACCTTAAGGACCAACTAATGAGAGTCATAATGCAGCAGCTGTCATTTTCAGCTTGCTCCCACATTTCACACTAACCTCTCTTTAAATCAAGTTTAGTCTTTTCTTCTTCCAGCAGTTGATTGATGGGATTTCTTCATGAGACCATATGTATGAGTTGAGAGAGCGGCATTGTTGCAAAAGAGGTTGATGATATGTGAGATTGGGACAATTTATAAATGCGTTCTGCACCTGATCAGTCCTGTCTCCAATCGTACCACTAATAAACTGTGGCTAGGTCTGCCTTCTAAGCTTATGTCTTGGTGAATTAGAAAACACATAGCTATGATGGCTAACCATTTTTAACTAGTCAATTAATGCATTATTATCAGACAATTATTCTCTATATGGGAAACAATAGCTTATTGTAAAAGAGAAAGTAGTTCTTTTAATGATATCACCTTGTTTCACAAACACAGGGGTCTGTGCCAAGACATTCCTAAGATAGTTTACCAAGGGACTCCACATGTATATTTATGCATAATGGATTTATTTAGCAAAATTGAATCTCTTGGATCTTAAACCCAAAGTAGGATAGCAGCTTTCTCAACAATCTGGACATTTCTCTGACTAGTCTATTGTTCTGGGCTTGACTTTAAACTTACAATCTTTGAAGTCACCCAACAAATGAGGTGGAAATGTATTATAACATATCAAATGTGTTGCCTCTTTCTTAGTGGCAAGAGATCCAACGTGCAGCCACTTGTCTGTGTCTTAAAGAAGATAGCACAGCAAATCTCATACTATTAGCTTCCTAAAAAGTTCAAAGGCCTCAGTTTTTTCTGAGTTCTTTTTTTTCCCCTCTTTCCTTTTATATTACTTACATCTTTCTATGGCACCTAGCACACTTGCCACCTCCTGTTTAAAGCAGCTAGTTAGGATTATTCATTAATATAATGGACCAACACAATGTTTGCTGAATGTCAAGAAATTCAGACATCTATAGTTAACAGGAGGGTTAACATAGCCTGTAGTTGTACTGTCATGGAATTTGCAATACTTGATCATCTTTAAGAAGAAAGACTATAAATTTCCATATGCCAAGTACTAGAGTTTGTTTAGATCAGCTCCAATAGTAACACTACATTTAGCAAGGCAGCTACAATTGGGCCTATCACCAGAAATTAACACAATATTCACTGTGATTCATGGTGTTTGTTGATTTTCGTTTGTTTCATTTTTTTTTTCTTAAAGAAATCAGGTGAGAAAATCAAAATGAAGGTAATGTGGAGATTAGCATCCATGAGTATTAAAGATTTTGGTAATATTAATAATCTCTGTAATGCTTCCTGGTTTCCAGTATTACATCAGTTTTCCTACAGGGAAAGGAGATATTATAAATATCATTGTTCCCATAATAAGCAAGTGGAGAGGCTACTTTAACTTCCAGTGCTTTGTCATTCATCTATCTCATCACAAGTAAATTTGGGTGAAAACTTTAGTAGTTGTAATGTCATTGCATGCGAGGTGACTGCACTTCCAAAATTAACACAACCTTTGTAACAAAATGTAGCTGGATGTTCATTATGTCAGTATACCATTACTAAATAGTGTATGCCGATTATCTCTTTCTTACCAAAGAATCATTTTCTACTAGCAGAGAAGATTGGGTAAGAGAATATAAGACTTTACAATTCTACACATTTAAAAACACACTTGAAGTCAGACGTTTTTGTATTATACTCTGTAGAGCCTCTAGAGTTCCACACAACCATGCTGAGGCTAATAAGCAGGGCTCCAAGATTTCCCATCACCTTTTGAAATTGAGCAATTTCATTGTATTTGTTTATACATCAGATATTCTTATCAGCTTTTTTTCTGAAAACTAGTGTTATTTTATTAATTTTTGAACCATTGATCTGATCCAACTTGTAAGGTTCACTTTGGGCAATAAGATACCTACTCCTATCTAACTTTCAAAGCTTATACACCAGAAAACTACAATAATCCAGTGTGTTCAGGTATTAAATATTTCCTTAAAATAACAATGACAACAGCAACAACAAATAAATAATGTGTTTTCCACTATGTTTTTACCTACATGCTTTAGTAAAATATGACCAGTTGAACCGATAATCCTGAATTTCTGTGATGTTGCTGATATTTCTTGTGTTTCAGACAATATCATGTTGGTGAAAAGAAAGGGCTGGCTATATGATATCTTTCTATAGTTTAGAAGATCTAATAGCTCATTTTCTCCTCTGATAATTTTGAAAATATGTGCTACCAAGTTGGACTATATATAAAATATTCACTCTACTTTCCCCTAAAATTAGCAGTGTGATTTATTCTTCTGAAAATGTTTTAAAAAATAATAAGTTATAAACGGCAAATATTCAAGTATATGTTTCATCGTGATCCACTTGATATCATAAAACCTGTTTAAAAATGAAAGACCAGGATTAAATTTAGGAAGAAAGCTATAAAAATAAACATCATGCTTATATGTTTGTCCATACACAGCATAAATTTCTACAAGTCAGAAAGATTTTCTCCTGTCAAAGATATGCATAATAATCCCTTTGAACCTAAGCAAAATGAGAATAATGCTGAATACAAATCACAAGACTGACAGATGGGGTAGAGTAATATGCAACTGAATTAACAGTGGGACAAGAAAGAATGTATCTATTTAGATAAACAGTGAAGTAAATAATCAACTCCAAAGCTAGGATAAAAATAAGTAGAATTGAAAGCTCTGCAGGAACAAAATCTTAATATGCAGAATAACAAATAGAATCTGATATTATGACTTTCTGTGACCCACATGTCAATGACCAGAGACATCAAAAGATATATACAGATTTTTGGGGAAGATAGCATTGGATTAGTCAGTCAAGCTCAGATCTCTTACAAAAACAATGAAGAAAGAGCCAAAAGCTGCCCAAGAGACCTGATTTGAGGGTCAGCAGATGAGTACTGTGCTTCACAACTCCCAGGAGGCTGAGCAATAGAGAGACAAAGAAGCCTCAGTGGTGGCTAGGAGGAGCTCTCTCCCACCCCCAAAATATTAAGCTGGGGTAAAATCCCTGGCTGATTGTAGCTGAATGAGGGGGGAGCAGATGTCTTCCTCCCTGTCAGCTGTTACAAGGGAAAAGGAAGGGGGTGTCGGGGGCTCTTCTTCAGTGAATTCGGCCAGCAGAGCCTGCTTTGAATCTCGGCTCTGGAAAACAGAGAGAGATGCACCTCAGTGGAAAGGTGTGCCAATAAGCACCTTTTTCTGGCTGGTCTGGAAATTGCATAGATAAAACTACACTTGGGTCTCCCTGTTCTCTAACTTATGAGCAAAAATGTGCACCCTATTAGAGAGTCCATGGTAAAATTTTGATAACTAAAGCCAGGCAATTTTAAAGACTTAGGATAAGTTGAACCAAATATCAAAGAAGATACGTGAAAAATTAATAAAAATAGGCAAGAGAGAGAAATTGGCCATCAGAGAAAATTCACCAACATATTCTGATCCCAAGAAATATGCAAAAAATTACAAGTCATACTAGAAAACAGGAAAGGATGACATAGCCAAAGGAACAAACCAAATATCCTGAAGAAACCTACAAGATTTAAGACAATTAATCAATGAGAATCATACCACTCTCCTAAAGCAATGGAAAGAAATGAAAGAAAGCATTACTAAAGAGATAAAAGATATTAAGAAGACACTGGGTGAGCATAAAGAATGGTTTAAAGTCTGCAGAGAAAAGTAAAAGATCTTATGGGAAAGAAAGACATAATGGATGAGATTAAAAATACATTAGAGGCACATAAGAGCAGATTTGAATTCCTCAAAGACACAATTAGCGATTTCAAAGACAGAACATCTGAACTGGAAAATACAGGAGAACAGAAAGAGAAGAGAATGGAAAAATAGAACAGCGTCTCAGGGAATTGAATGACAATGTGAAACACAAAAACATACATATTATCAATGTCCCAGAATGTGAAGAAATGGAAAAGGGGCAGAAAGGATATTTGAGGAAATAATGACTGAAATCTTCCCAACCCTTGTGAAAGACATAAGTGTCAATATCCAAGAAGGACAATGTACCCCAAAGAGTATAAATCCCAGTAGACCTACCCCAAGACAACTGCTTTCAGAATGACAGATATCTGATATATGGAGAAGATTTTGAAAGCAGCAAGAGAAAAGCATTGCATCACATGAAAGGGAACCTTGAAAAGATGAAATGCCAATCCCTCATCCCAATGGAGGAAAGAAGAAAATGGTATGTTGTATTTAAGATACTGAAAGAGAAAAACTGCCATCCAAGAATTGTGTATTCAGCAAAGGTGACCTTCAAAAATGAGGGGGAATTCAAAGTCTTCACAGATGAACAAAAACTAATAAAATATGTTAACAAAAGAATTACAAGAGATACTAAAGGGATTGCTGCAGCCTGAAAGGAAAAAAAAACCAAGGGCAAGAGATTTGGAGAAGAGTATAGAAATGAAGATTATTACAAAAGGTGAATTAAAGGGTAAAAAGAGAGACAATAGTATGATATGACAACATAAAGCCAAATGTCAAAATAGATTAAGTAAGTAATGCCTTTACATTAACAACATTGAATGTTAATAACTTGAACTCCCCAATCAAAAGACATAGACTGATAGACTGGATAAAAATATATGAGCCATCTTTATGTTGGCTACAAGAGACTCACCTCAGACATAAGGACACAACCAGGTTAAAAGTGAAAGGTTGGAAAAAGATATTCCACTCAAATAGTAACAAAAAAAATCGATGGAGAAGTGATATTAATATTGGACAAAATAGATTTTAAATGCAAAACTGTTATAGGGGATGAAGAAGGTCATTATACATTAATAAAAGGGGCAATTCAGCAAGAAGAAATTAGTATAGTAAATATTACACACTAACCTTAGTGCACCAAGATACATGAGGCATACACTGGCAAAACTGAAGGGAGAAATGAATGTCTCTACAATAATAGTTAGAGATTTCAATACACTACTCTCAGTATTGGTTAGAACATCTGGACAGAGGATAAATAAAGAAATAGATAGCTTGAAGAATATGATAAGTAAACTAGACCTAACAGACATCTATAGAGCAGTGCAACCCAAAACAGCAAGATATACATTTCTTTCAAGTGCTCATGGATCCTTCTCCAAGATAGACCACATGTTGGATCACAAGACAAGTCTCAATAAATTTGAAAAGTTAGAAATTATACAAAAAACTTCCTCTGATCCTAATGGAATGAAGCTGGAAATCAAAAACAGATGGAAAAAGGGGAAAATTCATAAATACATGGAGATTAAACAACACACTCTTAAATAATCAGTGGGTCAAAGAAGAAATTTCAAAATAAACTCAGCAAATACCTTGAGATGAATGAAAGGAGAAAGCAGCGTATCAAAACCTATGGGACACCAGAAAGGTAGTTCTGAGAAGGAAATTTATAATCCCTCAATGCTTACATTAAAAAAGAAGAAAGACTAAAATTGAAAACCTAACTGCACATATGGAGGAACTAGAAATGGAACAGCAAACAAATCTCAAACCAAGCAGAAGGAAGAAACAGTAAATATCAGAGCAGAAATAAATGAAGTTGAGAACAAAAGTACAATCGAAATAACAAAACTGAAAGTCATTTCTTCCAGATGATCAACAAAATCGACAAACACTTAGCTAGACTTACAAAAAAGAGAAAAGACACAAATAAATAAAATTAGAAATGAGAAGGGAGCATTACCACTGACCCCGCAGAAATAATAGACATCATAAGAGGATACTATGGACAACTGTGTGGCAAAAAACTAGAAAATGTAGATGAGATAAATAAATTTCTAGAAACACATGAACACCTACACAGACTCTAGAAGAAATGGAAGACCCCCCAAAAATAATCATTAGTGGAGAGATTGAAACAGTCATCAAAAAACCACCCAAAGATGAAAAGCCTGGGACCAGAGGACTTCACAGGTGAATTATCCCAATCATTCAAAGATGACTCAATAGCAATCTTCCTCAAGCTCTTCCAAAAAATTGAAGAGGAAAGAATGGTACTCAACTCATTCTATGAAGCAAACATCACCCTAAGACTGAAACCAGGTAAAGATGTTATGAAAAAAGGGAATTACAGCCCAATATCGCTAATGAACATAGATGAAAAAAATTCTCATCAAAATTTTGAAAACTAAATCCAAAATCACATGAAAAGAATTATACACCACAATCAAGTGGGTTTTATCCCAGGTATATAAGAGTGATTCAACACAAGAAAATCAAATAGCATGATAAACCACATTGATAAATTGAAGAAGAAAAATCACATGATCCTCTCTATTGATGCAGAAAAGGCATTTGACAAAACACAGCACCCTTTCTTGATAAAAACACACCAAAAGACAGGAACAGAACGAAGCTTTCTCAATATGGCAAAGCGCATATATTAAAAACCTACAGCCAGGAGACAACCAGCAAGATGGCAGCAGAGTTAAGGTGCTCCCAGAATCAGCTCCTGCTACAGGGCACTTAGTAATCACCCAGAGCTAACTGAAGGACTTGTTTGGGGGTTCCAGGAGACCAGAAGTGCATCCTGCAGCATCCTTGAAAGAATGGAAGGCAGAGACTGCCCCTCTACAGAGAAGATTCATAAGTACAGTACTCCATGCCATGGAGGCCGGTGCCCATCCTCCACTGGAGGTACAAGCCGCCTCGGGAGCTGTTCCATGGCTGGAACTGGAAGCTCCACTGCCCAGAAACGGGGGAGGAAGAGACGTTTGGTCACGGTCTTCAGCTACTGATTGCTAAATTCGGCAGCTCAAGTATAATGCTAAGAACAGCTAAAGTTTGAACCTGTCCAAGTCAGAAAGAGGCTGGTAGTTGCCATCTTAACCCCATGCCTGACACGAGGGGAAGCGGGGCTTACTGAAAATCATAGTGCTGGTGGGCACTGGCTTCTTCCCATCCAGATCAGATTGCAGCTGTACCCTAAGCCCCAGGCCCACCTCAAGCAGGGAGGAAGCTGGGGGGAGCTGCGCCAGCCTCTCCGGGAAATTACAGGCCACCCCACAAAGGCCGGTGATCATCCTACTTTGGTGGCACAAGCCACCCCAGGAGCTATTCTGTGGCAGGAATTGGAAGTTCTATTTCCCAAATACAGGAGAGGAAGAGACGGTTGGCCACTAACATCAGCTACTGATTAGTCAGTTTGGCTGGCTAGAATATAACCCTAAGAATAGCTGAACTTTGAAACTGTCCAAGTCGGAAGGAGGCCCGTAGCTGCCATTTTGACTCCACTCACAGCATGAAGGGAAGCCGGTCTGACTGAAATTCATGGTGACGGTAGAGACCGATTTCTTTCACCCAGATCAGCCTGCAGCCCTATCCTAGGCTTCAGTCCCAATTCTAGCAGGGAAGAAGCTGGTGGGCCTTGCAACAGCCTATCCAGGTAACTTCAGGTACATTTGGCTGACACAGACTGAATAATTGGAAGTCTACTGGGGCAACTACGGTCATCTTGGATATGCACTGCATAGATTGCTGCCCACATCTGCAGCTCCATCCCCATCCCAGGCAGTGGAGAAAGGGGTGTGAAGCTTTGTCAATCTCTCTGGGCAACTACAGTCTAGGCCTGCATGACTTGAATTATTCCACACAGCTGTGGCTCAGTCCCTACCCCTGGCAAAGGAGAAAGTTGGGAGAAGCTTCATTGGTCCTTGGGGCACTGAGGGCACCTTGAGCCTCCACAGCTTATAGCACCAACTACATCTTTGGCTCCTACTACACAACCAGCAAGAGAGAAAGGGCAGGAAGCCCTATACTAAAGAGAAAAACTACACCCAGAATAAATACTCTAGCAAGCCAGATGCCAAGACACCAACCAAAACTTACAAACCACACCAAGAAACAGGAAGATATGGCCCAGTTAAAGGAACAAGATAATCCTCCAGATGACATAAAGAAGTTGAGACAACTAATCATAGATGTTCAAACAAATCTGCTTAATAAATTCAATGAGATGGCTAAAGAAATTAAGGACATTAAGAAGACATTGGATTAGTACAAAGAAGAATTAGAAAACATACATAGAAAAATAGCAGATATTATGGGAATGAAAGGTGCAATAAATGAAATAAAAATACACTGGAATCATATAATAGTAGATTTGAGGAGGCAGAAGAAAGGATTTGAGAGCTTGAAGAAATGACTTCTGAAAGTGAACATACAAAAGAACAGATGAAGAAAAGATTGGAAAAACTTGAACAAGTTCTCAGGGAACTAAATGACAAGAGACATGCAAACATATGTGTCATGGGTGTCCCAGAAGGAGAAGAGAAGGGGAAAGGGGAATAAGGAATATTTAAAGAAATAATGGCAGAAAATTTCCCAACCCTATTGAAGGACATAAATATCCATGTCCAAGAAGCACGACGTACTCCCATTTGAAAAAATCCCAATAGACCAACTCCAAGACACATACTAATCAGAATGTGAAAGGATTCTTTTTCTGGACTTTAAATCATATTACCAAAATACAGTGGTCAAAACAGTATGGTACTGGCATAAAGACAGACTCATAGACCAATAGAACAGAATTGATGGTTCAGAAACAGACCCTCACATCTATGGTCAAGTGATTTTTGACTAGCCTGTCAAACCCACCCAATTCAGGCAGAACAGTCCATTCAACAAATGGTGCTGAGAAAACTGGATATCCATAGCAAAAGAAGGAAAGAGGACCCCTATCTCACACCTTATACAAAAATTAACTCAAAATGAATAAAAAACCTAAATATAAAAGCAAGAACCATAACGCTTCTAGAAGAAAATGTAGGAAAATATCTTCAAGACCTGGTGATAGGTGGTGGTTTCTATAGAAGATAAGAGGAGGACTGAGATGGCCTACTGATATTGTATGTAGACATTTTAATTAGCTTTACTCTAAAAGTGTGGAAACGTACAGAGTTGATGGTAACACATTGTAGTGAGTAGCAGCTGGTTTATAAATGGGGATTTGGTTGAAAATGGTAGTCTAAGGATGTAAATGCCAATTGACAGAAAGCTAGAGAATAATCTAGGGACTGAATAGCACAGTAAACCTAGAGGTGGATAAGAATGTGGTCAATGGTTCAGCTGCAAGAGTGCCTTTGTGAGCTAGAGCAGATGTACATCACTATTGCAGGGTGGTGGGAATGTGGAGAAACATGGGAAAAATACAACAGGAGTGACCTAAGCACAGTGTTTAAAAATAATAATGTAATATTCTTGCATCTATGCCAAAGATGTACTGTGTTGATAATGGGGGAATATGGAAAATTTGCCAAATGTATGCTATAGACCTGGTAATAATCTGATTATATTATCTCATAATCTGTAACAAATGTTCCACCATAGTGTGGTGTGTTAATAGAGGGGTGCAGTTTGGGAATTCTGCTCATGTGCATGTTTGTTTTGTAAGTTTACAACTTCTGTCATAAAAATATATTTAAAAATTAATAATAGGGTGAGTTGGGGGAAAAATACACCAAATGTAAGATAAGGACTATAATTAGCAGTAATAGTTTGACAATATTCTTTCATAAGTTGTAACAAATGTCTCACTACAATGCAAGGTGTTAGTGGAGGGTTGATGTATGGGACCCCTGTATGATGTTATGAATGGTTGCTTTGTAAGTTCACAACTTTTACTATACACTTATTGTTTATTTATGTTCATGTATAAATGATATAAAAACAATAATAATAATAGTGTGGGGTGGGGAAAAATACTTTGCTTAGTAGTAATATTTTGAGGATACTCTTTAATCAATAGTTAAATATGTTTAACAACAATGCAAGGTATTGGTGGTAGGGTGAAGTATGAGAGCCCTGTATGATGTTATGTATGTTTGTTTTGTAAGGTCACAACTATTGCTATACACTTATTGTTTATGTATGTTCATGTATGAGTGATAGACTTCAATAATTTTTTTTTAAAAGTTAAAAAAAATCCTACAGCCAACATTGTACTCAATGTTGAAATCCTGAAAACTTTCCCACTAAGATCAGGAACAAGACAAGGATGCTCACTGTCACTATTACTGTTCAACATTGTGCTAGAAGTTCTAGCTAGAGCAATTAAGCTAGACAAAGAAATAAAAGGCACCCAAGTAGGAAAGGAAGAAATAAAATTTTCACTAATTGCTGACGACATGATCCTATATCTAGAAAATCCTGAAAAATCCACAACAAAGCTACTAGAATTAACAGATGAGTTCAGCAAAGTGACAGGATATAAGATTAATATACAAAAATCAATAGCGTTCCTATACACCACTGATATGCAATCTGAGGAGGAAATTAGAAAAAAAAAGTACAATTGTTAATAACAACTAAAACAATCAAATACTTGGGAATAAACTTAACCAAGGTCATAAAGGACCTGTGTTCAGAAAACTACAAAACATTGCTAAAAGAAACTAAAGAAGACTTAAGTGAATGGAAGGACATTCTGTGTTCATGGATTGGCAGACTAAATATTGTTAAGATGTCAATTTTACCCAAACTGATATTCAGATTCAATGCAATCCCAATAAAAATCCCAACAGACTGTTTTGCAGCAGTCAAAAAGCGAATAATCAAATTTATCTGGAAGTGTAAGGGGCCCAAAATAGTGAAATATGTCTTAAAAAAGAACAAAATTGGAGGATTCTCACTTCCTTACTTTAAAGCACATTACTTAGCTACAGTGGTAAAAATAGCATGGTACCAGCATAAGGATAGACAGATTGACCAATGGAACTTAATGGACAACTCAGAAATTCACCCTCACATCTCCACTCAAGCAAGTTTTGACAAGGCTGTTAAGCCCATTCAGCTGGGCCAGAACAGTCTATTCAACAAATGGTGCTGGGAGAACTGGATAGCTGTATCCAAATGAAAGAAAGAAGACCCTTATCTCACACCTTATACAAAAATTAACTGAAAATGGATCCAGGGTTTAAATATAAAAACAACCACCATAAAACTCCTAGAAGAAAATTTAGGAAAACATCTTCAAGATCATGTGGTAGGCGGTAACTTCTTCAACCTTACATCCAAAGCATGAGCAATAAAAGAAAAAATAGATAAATGGGACTTCCTCAAAATTCAATACTTTTGCAGCCCAATGGACTTTGTCAAAAGTGTGAAAAGGTAGCCAACTCAATGGGAGAAAATATTTGGCAATCACATATCTGATAAAGGTTTAATATCCATGATATATGAGGACACCATACAACTCAACTATAAAAAGACAAACTTTCAAATTATAAAATGAACAAAGGACTTGAAAAGTCAACTGTCTAAAGGTGAAAGACAAATGGCCATGAAATACATGAAAAAATGTTCAACGTAACTAGCTATTAAAGAAATACAAATCAAAACTACAACATCACTAGCGATTAGGAAAATGTAAATCAAAATTACAAATCATTTCACACCTATTAGACTGGTTGTTATTAAAAAGTCAGAAATCTGTAAATGTTGAATAGGATGTAGAGAGACAGGAAACTTTATTCACTGTTGGTGGGAATGTAGAATGGTACAGCACTGTGGAGCAGTGTTTGGCAGTTGCTAAAGAAGTAGAATAAAGACTTGCCATGGGACCCAGCAATACCATTGCTAGGTATATACCCAGAAGAACTTGACGTGAATAACCATGTGCACACGATGGTCATTACAGCAGTATTCACAATAGCCAAAAGTTGGAAACAACCCAGATGTCTATCACCTGATGAATGGATAAACAAATTGTGGTGTAGACATATGATGAAATATAATGCAACAGTAAGAAGAAATGAAGTCATAAAACATATGACAACATGAATGAATCTGGAGGACATTATGTTGAGTGAAGCAAGCCAGACAAAAAAGGACAAATTCTGTATGATTGTGCTATTATGAACTAAATATACTGTGTGAAACATAAATATATTATGTGAAATATGAAAATGGTTAAAATTACATATATAAGACCATATTTCTTTGAAGCTGGATAAATGTAGGTTAATACTACAAAATGTTAATATCAGACAAAAAAAACACATTATGCTAAGTGAAGGAGACTGGACACAGGTTACTGCATATTTTATGATTCCATTCATATAAAATATAAATATAATTCTATTTATAAACATGAAATTAGATTCATATTTATATAATGCTGGGGAAGGAATTCTAAGAGGTGCAGAGTCTTTCTTTTGGGGTAATGAAATTGTTCTAAAATTTTTGAGATGATGAATGTACAACACTGTGATTATCCTAAAAGCCATTGATTGTATACTTTGGATAGATCATATGGTATGTGAATATATCTCAGTAAAACTGCTTAATAAACAAATAAATCATTGTACAAGAACAGTCAGAAATAGCAGCTATGTACAGCAGGGGAAACAGAGAGAATAAGAGTTGAGGAATTTTCTTGTATGTTTGTTTCACTGTTTTTTATTTATTATTATTATTATTGAAACAATGAAAATGCTTTAATGATGTAGAAGTGATGAATACACAACTATGTTATTATACCAAATGCTGTTAATTGTATACTTTGGATGAATTGTATGCTTTATTAATATATATCAAAATTGTTTTGTAAAAGAAAAAACAAAACAAAATAAAACGACCTCATCCATAATTCATTTTGAATTTTACAATTCAGCAAATTCCTGGTTAAAAGCACATTCCATTGATTTTAGAGAGATTAAATATGCTTTTATAAAAAAAAGATATATGCAATGTCTTAGGGAAAAAAATAAAGAAGGCTGTTAACCTTGGATTTGCTGGAAAGCTAATGATTTTGAAACAAAATCATTTAACATGGCTGAGTGTCACTGGGATTTCCTCTTGTAAAGTCTGTTCCTGGTGGAAACATTGATTGGAAAAGTAACTGAGATCAGAGTCAAAAGTCACTTAAATTTTCGTTTTTCATTTTATGACCAATAGCCTAGCTATGTGACCTTGGTTAAGTGACTTACCCTCCCTAATCTTAACATTCTTATGTTCAAATTAAGAGTGTTAGGCAAAATGATCAAGGTCTGCTCTGGTTTTATGTATTATCTGTTAATAAAAAAAAAACATGTATTTTAAGGAATCTGATAACAGACTTGTAGGTTTTAGTTTAGCTTTACTTGTTAGGAGTATCTTCTTAACCCCTCTCTGCTCAGCATTTTTCTACTTCAAATGTGGTTAATAAAAGTATATATCCCCTATAATTATTATCAGGAAAAAAATGAAATAATGCATGGCAAGTGTTTAACATAGAGCCTATTGTAAAAGCATTCAATATATTTCATCAAAGTTTATTTACCATGAAGCTAACAAAATTTAAGTTTCAAGACTTTTAGTTTCTTGTGTTCCTTCCAAGGTCCTTGACTGATTATGAACTAAATTTTTGTTTAATTATAATAGAGCATCCCAAATATTGAATAGGCTTCAAGGCTTCACAAAATTAAACATAGCAATTATTATTTTTCTTTTTTTTATACATTGTACAATTAAATGTAAAAGTGCATGTTAATATTTAACAACATGTATTTACTCAATTACTTACAAAATTATAGTGATACTAGAAGCTTGGGATTACTGGCAAATAATCAAATTTATTGTCTAGAATAAAGTGAACATAAAGGGAGTATTTGGTTTATGAAATTATTATTCCATTATTAAATCCACACTGATTTAAGTGTGTCACTGGCTATTTTAAAGGAAGTGATGAGATATTTTTTTAATATATTTTTTATTTTTTTAAAGATTTACTTAGATTACATAAATGCTACATAAAAAATATAAGGGATTCTCATGTGCCCCACTCCCTCCACCTCCCACATTTTCCCACGTTAGCAACATCCTTCATTAGTGTGGTACATTCTTTACAATTGATGAACACATTTTGGAGCATTGCCGCTAAGCATGGATTATAGTTTACATTGGTAGTTTACACTCTCTCCCACATAATTTTGTAGGTTATTGCAAGATATATAATGGCCTTTATCTGTAGTTGCAATGTTATGCAGTACAATTCTCATGTCCTGAAAATGCACCCATATTACATCTGTTTTTCCTTCTCCCTGCCCTCAGAACTTCCAGTGACCACTGCCTCCACATAAATGATATCAGTTCTTACATTGCTAGAATCATAAGTCTATAATAGAATACCAGTAAGTCTACTTCAGTCCATAGTTCATCCCCCAATCCTGAGGATTCTGGGATGATGATGCCCACTCCACCTCTAAGTGAGAGGGGACTTTGATACCATAGGGCAGATGGATGGGATTCTCTTGTTTGCAGTTGTAGACTCTCTCAGTTCCTAGGGATGGTTGTTGTCCATCATCATCCCCTTGTCAGTTGTCCTGAGTGAGTCCAATGAACTGGAGAGTAGGTGTTGCAACTCTGTTGAGCTTTAGGGACCAGCTGGCACATGGACAGCCAAAAGATTTAAGTCTCTTGGACATACACCTAACAACTTTAGTACTAATTATAGGTTCAAATAGAAGGGGCAGAAGGGCCATGTGTAGGGAAACCACAACTGAGTCCAACTCCGTCACACTGGGGAGATAAATTTTAAAATAGGGCCCACTGGCAAGATGCCAAACTCCTGAGCTATCTGCCCTGACCATAGTGTTTGGATGTCTCCAGAGCCCTCAGGAGCCCTGCTATTTGAGGTAGTATTTACTTTGGCAGTCAATGAGATCCAGCTGACACGTGCATAAGCGTAACCTCTGGAATGACCTCCTGACTCCCTTTGAAGTCTCTTAGCCATATAAACTCATTTGTCTTTACCTTTTCCTCATTTTGGTGAAGGTCTTTCTCTGGTTGCATTGCTAGTTGGTGCTTGGTATAATCCCTCAGTGCCAGGGAGCCTCATTTCTGGCAGTCATGTCCCATGCTGCGGGGAAGGTAATGCATTTAAATTCTGAGTTCAGCTTAGAGAGAGACCACATTTGACCAACAAAGAGGCTCTCAGGGGGTAAATCTTAGGTGCCCTATAATAATAGGTTAAGTTTCAATTTCAAAAGTAAAGTTTCATAGGTACAGTCATCAATATCAAGGGCCCATCAACGGACCAGCCTCCTTCACTAGTCATTGGCCCTGTACACGGGGGATTCTTGCTGTTCCATTAGAGAATGTGACAGAGCCCCTCCCCCCTGGATTGGAATTCAATATTCTTTCAGATATTGTGTGACTCTCCACCTACCATGGCAAAGCCCCATGAACACTTGAACACATTTATATGCCTTATATGTATCCCCCAGGTGAATCTCCTCCCATGTACCCCACATCACTGACACCCCACACCAATGATCCTCCCCTGTTATAGCTCTCCTTCTTCCTTGTAGCTTATCACATGTGATGAGTTATTTAAGACCATTGGTCAGGTAAACTACAAGAATGCATTTTCCTTTTTCAGGCACTGGGCTGTGGTTATACTGGGAAAATACAATTCTAAGGAGGAAGGAATCTCACCTATATTGGGTAATGAAAAAGTCAAGTTGCTCTAATAAGCTAGGTTTTTGAGGAGAAAGGAAAAATTGTTTTCATCCTCGAGTCAAGAATTCTTATATGCGAATTACATAAGAGTTTGTTGGGATGAGAGAGAAAAGTAATCTCCTTAGGCTTCTAAATTCCTGCTTTTCTCTCACCTGAAACCTTCTTAGAGTCTGAATTCAAAAAGCTTAATTCTCCAGGGAAATTAAACATGACAGTGCAGAGATAAGGAAACCAGATGGAGAATACAGAGTGAAAGGCAAATCTAAGAGATACCTAAATGAAGCAGAACTGCCAGAACACAGATGTTGAATTGAAAGGCTCTGGTTCCCTACTTGCTACTAATTGCAATTTGCTGGAGATAAAACAATAAAAAGTATTTAACTTCCTTGAGTCCCAGGCCTTTTTAAAATTTGATTTTTGTAAAAAACAGTGATGTTTCCTGCTCTGCCTATCTAAGAGCATTTACTGTTTATGTCATATGATATAATTTGGACAATATTATTTTTAATGAGATATTCTATTGATGAAAGCTTATATAATTACTGTAGAACCCTTTAAAAGTTACCTCTTCACGGACCTTATTCACAGTTTATTTTCTCAAAATATCATTAGAAAGCTTTCCTGTTTTAAGTTCTTACTATAACCTGATATTAAACATGAATATCTTGAATAATTTCAAAAGAGAGCTCATTGTACATTTATTGCTCAAGTTATTTAATTGATAATGGCTATGCTCTTTACTAGCTGTGTGATCTTGGGGAAGTTACTTGAAATACCTGAGCTTCATTTCCTTATCTGTATAAATCGGTTAAAAATGTTGGTAGATATGCACAATAAGATGTCCATAGCTTAGAAAGCACCTGTCAAACAGTAAACCCAAGCAAGATTTCATGCTATTAGTATGCAATACTCTAATGATAAGAGTAGTATTTAATGTACAGACATCCTTGTATAAATAATGGAAATTAAAAAAGAATATAATCATCCAGAATTTCGCTATCCCAAAAACATGCTTTCATTTTTTCATATTTCTTAGTTCTTGTTCATAACCTTGAAAATTTGTACTGTATAGCTTTCTAAAATTTTGTAGTTACTTTATAATTCTAAATTATATTGTAAATACTTTTTCCATATTTCCTTCCTACCTATGGCTAATGATAATAACATCTCATGCAGTGTGTGACAATGAGACTAAGTGACCATTGAATCATTGTTTTAAATTTAGTTATGTATGAAATGAGATTACCATAGTCTTGAAGGCAAATACTCAATGTTAGTCATTAATTCTTATTATTATAATTATTATCAAATATTTTGCTTATTAAAATATTCATTAATACATTTTATTTCCCCTCTTGTATCATTTTCTTAATAGTAATACAAATTTATAAGACAGTGATTATTGTGTTAAATAATAAGAACACTTTTACGCAACTTGAAATATATTGTCTTATTCTCTAAAAGGTAAATGTCTGCTTAAATGTCAATAGATGGTATGTGCATACATATTCTGTGACTCCTAGGATTGGGTATAACATTGGTTTTAGATATTGGAGATTTAATAAATGGATATGCAATGTTGTCCTTTCTTGTGAATACCTTCAGAAATTTTTTTTCAAAGCCTGTTTTGTAACTTTATATCTTCTCTTTTCTATTAGTTGACATTCTTCACTGTTTTAAATTATTTTCTTAGTGTCACTAATATCAGTTGCATATTCAAGCATTTTTCTGTTACGTCGTTAATTTTGAGAACATGAAATTTATAATTGCATAATGTTTTCAAAGTTTTGAGTACCTCATATTGGTTTTAAATAGATAAATATCCATATATTTTTAACTTAAGATGAAAATGTTATGTGCAATGCAATTTTTACTTTATGTATGTTCAATATTTGACAATATTATAATCTGAAATACAGATTATATAAAACATTAAAAAGAAAACTAAAACTACCTAAATTTCAATATTTAGAGATCCTCAGTATGAATATTTTTGGTATTTCCTTTTTTTTTAAATTAAGTATTTTTGCATACTTAGGAGAGTGCGACATATATAAATTGTGAAAATGCTATTATGGCTTTCGTTTGCTTGATTTGGATTTTGACTATTGTTTTTTCCTTATGTTCTTTCACGTGTAGTTTCTTCAATAATATTGAGTTAGTTATCTAAACAATTTTATTGATATATATATACACACATGTAATGTATATACAATAAAATTAACCTATTTTAGGATGTATTATTTAAGTGTACAATTAAATGATTTTTAGTAAATATAATGAGTTGTGCAACCTTCATCAACATTCAGTTTTAGAACATTTTCCTTGTACCCAGCCACCTGTAATGTACTTTTTGTTTTTAAACTTTTGTCTTTCCTAAACATTCTATATAAATTGAATTATGCAACATGTATTCTTTTGTGTTGGGCTTCTTTCTTTCAGCGTAATATCTATGGTTCATCCATGCAGCATTCTCAGTACTCCTTTCCTTTGTTTTGCCAAATAGAATTTCATTGTATAGATATACCACAGTGTGCTTATCCACACAATCATCAGTTGATTGTTGTTTACAATTTTTGGGTATTTATGAATATTGTTGTTTTGATTATTTAGTTATCTTTATACACCTTTTGTAAAGTGAAGTTTAAGTTGGTGTTTGATAAACTAAGTTTAGGACTTAGTCAACTGTAGTTAATTCAGTAACTGATTAAATGGTTTCCACCTTCTAATATGTAACTTAGAAGCTCAGTCAAACACATCATGTTAGCCATGTTATCCTATGGATAAGAAATGTGTTGTTCCCTTAAGAAACAGGAAAATGACTAAGGAAAGGAAATCCTTTTAGTCATTTTTATCTATTGTTCTGAAATAGTCCATTTGCGCAAGTTTCTGTCATTGAAACAGAAATAAAACCAAAAACAACAACAACAACAACCAGCCAAATAAACAAAAAAACCTTAATCTCTTGAAATATCCAAGTGGACTATTTCAGAACAATAGATAAAAATGAAATACAAATTCATACTTTTGTTTTGCATTTCAGAGACCATATTTTCACTGGGAGCTTATAAGTTTTTATAATAATGACTCTCCGCGGTAGTTTTAAAAATAACTACTCTTAAAAAGGACTCAAGAAAAAATCTGTTGTAGTAAACTCTTTAAAAAATCTGCTGAATGGGCACAGACCACACCCTTGTCTCTATTAAGTGTTAAATAGAGCACACTCAAAGAAGGTACTTGTAGAACCTGGCATCTGTTACCCCAATGGCTATGGAGATTTTACTCTTAGTCATTGATACATGAAGTTCTTTGGTGTCTGTTTCAGGTAAATGCAGCTTCAGGTAGATATTCCATCCTATATACTACATCTACACTTTTTCAGGGGTAGACCCAAACATAGAGTAAGAGTCACTATAAAATGTGCTGTAATAAGCGGAAGAATAACCTCCAAATGTCTTTAGCTTCAAATAATTTTTTTTTCTTGCTTTTGCTACATTACTGAGAAATCCCCACCAAATACCCATGGTCCCAGGCACAAATGCTATGACATCTTTAAATATGCTTCCAAGCTCCCTAAAGAATGCAAATAAGAACTAGAAAGTTGCGCATGCTTTATTGCCAGTCACATTTCATCGCCAGGTCCAAATTCAAAGGAGTGGAGATGTTGAATCCTCTATACACATCGAAGTAGAAAAAAACAGTATAAAGGTGAATATCATTAATGTTACTCTCTTAATTGACAAGTCACAGGTTTCTAATTTTCTACAATTGAGTTTATATGATATTTTTAAGGAAAAGAGAGAGAACAAAAATAAGAAATTGGTGGTTTCATGCTTTTCAAATTCACCCTAATGTTAATTTTCTGGTGTGATAAATTTAATAGTGTTATCCTTTCTAGCCACCTTTGTTTGCTGAATTCCCAATTTGCCTAGCTTATGCTTTAGGAGTTAGTGCCTAGTGATTGGAACTTATTAACAAATATGACAAGTGAAGCACAAAATATATGTTGACCATTTCTAGCCATCCTTTGCAATTAGAATGGATTTTGAAACAAATAGAGCATATGTTCGAACATCTAAGTGTCATGCAACACTGTGCATTTATTTAGTCCTTCATTCAGTCTTTCAACAACAGCAACAAAATATTAGTGGGTGCCTACTCTGTTGTAAAAGGAGCTGGCAAAACAAAAGTAGCAAAAATCAGATACTGTCTGTGTTCTCAGATTACATGTGGAAGGGGTTTGCTGGAATTAATTAAATGAGCACACATTACTGAATGTGGTTGAGAGGAGGTTAGAGAAGAATTTCTTGAAGAAGAAATATTTGCTCAGAGATTGAATGGTTAAAGAGAACCTAACCAGTCAAAGGAGATGATGAAGAGATTTTTCTTTTGAGGAATAAAATGACCCTGTTATAAGGGGAATACTATGCACTAGAAGAAACGGAAGAAGACATCATGGTTGGAGAGCAGAGAGTGAAGGAGATTTTGGAGTTTGGGCCACTCACACTCCAGAAAGGCATGCCCCAGGTGCACCCCCAAACACATCCCTGCACCTCTGACACCCTAGACCAGTGATCCTCCCCTACCACAGCTGCAATCCCTCTGCAACCCAAAACCTATACCAAAACAAAGCCAACAAAATATAGCAAAGATAAATTTTAAAAATAAAAACAAAAAAATTAAAAATCATTTTTTTTGCATTGTGCCTTTCTTCATGGTAAGTTCTCTTATCTTTCATGTATATTAACAACTTCTTCTGTATATTCCCCCAATGTCTTGCTTTTTTGTTTTTTTTTTTTTACTTTATTTTCTGAGAAGCTTTAGGTTACAGAAAATTCACGTAGAAAATACAAGGGATTCCCATACACCCAACTCCCATCCCCACACATCCTCTCCTACCAATAACATCATATATGAGTCTGGTAACTTTGTAACAACTGATGAACGAATATGGAAGCATTGCTACTAACCATGGTCAGTGGTTTACATTATGCTTACCTTTTGCAGCATATACTTTTATAGGTTCTGACAAAATGTATAATAGGCTGTATCAGTCATTGCTAAATCATGCAGAACAATTCCAATGCCTCAAAGATGCCCCATGTTCTAACATTCCTCACCCCCTCCCTTGGAACCTGTGGTAACCACTAAGTTTCAATTTTTGACCAATAAGGTCATAGTTACATGCATTAATATTGAGGGTTTGACATACTGGTCTGTTCTTTTATTAGGTGTTGCCTATATACTCGAG
>JAQZBX010000006.1:64086-212091 GCA_029593785.1 Cabassous unicinctus
AGGCATTCCCACCATTGTAGTTTCAACCACAGACTTAAAAATCCACAGAATTCACCTGTTCCTTCTTCCAGTCTTCCCCCCAGTTCCATAGATAGTCCATCCCAACCCCAGCCCTGCTCACCCTCACATTCCAGCACCATCGATCCATCTGACACCCTGTACCACTATCACCCCCATTCCCTTGCAGGACATTTTAGTGGTGCATTGTCCTTGATGCCATCAGAGGTTCTCAACAATAATGTGACTATCAAGTTCTATCAAATATCCTGCTCAAAAATCTATTCTTGACTACATACACAACAGTAAGAAAACATTCATTGTTACAAATGACTTTTACTGCTGGGTAGAAAATCACATGTCTTTTAGCAAAACAAATCAGTAGCTATGTATGTACTCAATTTGGTTCAATTATCAAATACTTCCTAGTCATTGATATTTATTCAAATTAATGAACACTATTCAATGGCTAATGTGCTAATTTGGCAATCCATATATTTTCCTTAGAGATCTTTCATACTCTGTAGCTAGTCTGCCCGTTTCCATTTATATATATAGAAATTTCTGGAGTTAATGGAGTATATATATCTTTTGCTTTATAATCCAAATTGAATAATAATTGAATGCTAGAGACCAATGGATATACTCCTCAGTGACTTGTATGACCATTTTGATTGGTTTATAAATAATTGTAGGTGATAATTACCATGCTGCTTACTCAAAGACATCCTTCCTGATATCATTAAGCCTTAATCTTAGCCATCATCATCATAATAATAATTTCATATATTAAACATCATTATCTATGCTTTATATACCACAAAGCCTTCAGTCTAATCACTTTATATCTCCTCTGACTTATCTCCAAAAATTCTCCACATCAGTGCCATAGGAGCCTTTTTAAATAATTAAAATCTACATATGCCCCATGTAAATTTAAAATATTTTAATAGATTCCTGGTATTTTATGATGAAAATTAAAGTTGTTGATATTACCCTCATGGTCTGATGCTGTGGGTCCCTGTTTATTTCCCCAGGCTCATCTTACCCCACTCTTATTCTCCTTCCCTCTATATTATTTACACTGGCCTTCTTTTTATTTCTAAAATAGTATTTATTTTATACTAACTATGCAGTATTCTGCTATCTGGAATGCCTTTTCTAGTAGCTCCTTATAAAAGAGGGAGCATACTTGTGTTCTGTAATCAATTTGTTACTGATCATTAATGTCAAGCTTTAAGACCTCATGTTTGTTACCCTATTTATTTCAGCCCTTCCACAAATGACACATTTAGGCTGTAATGAATCAAGAAGACTAAGTCTTTTATTTCAAGTACTGTGGAAATTATAACAATAGAAAGAAAATTGGGATTTGCAGGAGAAGCTCTAGTTTTAATCTTTGCCTCACCCACCTCCAAATTGTGTGACTTAATCCTTCATTTCCTGACCAACATATTTGCTACAAATAAAAATTCACAGAGTTATGAAGACTGAATGAGATTATTTATATTAACATAATTTGTAAATTATTAAAGGAGTTCAAGAAACTCTTGGTATTTCATTATTCAGGATAGGGCAGACACTCAGTAAGTGCCTATTTAGATGATCTAAATGTTTGACTCGAACCCAAATAGAAATGGTCTAATTAATTAAAACAAGAATTTTCACTTTATACTACATTCATTATAAACATTCTTTTATTTAACTGATGAACCACAGTGATGTGTATTATTTATGTTCCATAGCACAAATATTCAGAAGACCACAGTTCTTTAAATAATTATTTTCAATCTGATATTTAAGCATATTATTTTATTATAATATACAGAAAGTAGAAGGATAATAAGGAGAATCATTCTTAATTGATTATCCTGAATAAGTCTCTATACTTTGTTCTATTTCTTTTTGGTTATTTTATTTTAATGCATATGAATATATATACATATAT
Organism: Cabassous unicinctus; assembly: GCA_029593785.1. Classification (NCBI taxonomy): domain Eukaryota; kingdom Metazoa; phylum Chordata; class Mammalia; order Cingulata; family Chlamyphoridae; genus Cabassous; species Cabassous unicinctus. Next base: position 66,032 of record JAQZBX010000006.1, read on the forward strand.
ATACTCTTATTTTTGAATGATTCTGGGCATATCAAACCTTTACATTTAAAGAGAAGTCCTTTATTTATAGACTGTTTTGTTAAAACCATATTCTAAAGAAGCTCAAATGCTACATCTCTATCTGCACTAATATTTTGAAGATAAGAGTTTGGTGTTTCAAATTCTGTCACCTAATTATGGGATATTTTTCAGAATATCTTCCTCTCAAGCTGCAGTTTATGCCTGGAACTTTTGTATTCTCATTTGGTAAATGGTCTGTTGAAAAAAAAGATTAAATTATCAGTATCCCAATGTAATTTCCTGATAATCTTACCTCCCCCATGATGAAAGAAAATTTCCTGGAAAGAAATCCATCTCTCAACATGACACAAATAGTATACTCTGACATTCCTTAGTGAAGAATGCAGTAGTCATGCTATTTGATTCAGTTATATGTGTAAAAGTGTGTTCTGCTAACATGATCAGAGATTTCATTTCTTTAAAAGATAATTATATCCCCCCGTGAGCCTCATGTGGCTTGCTCTTTCTAAAGACCACCTAACAAATGGGTTTCTGTTATCATTTTGTAAATATCTAGCTTTTCTCACCAAATCATGTTAAATTCATTGAGGGGAGCTAACTTTTCTCACCTACGTCTATTCATCTTAAAGGAAAGGCCTGTCAGTATAATATAGGCTGTTAATCACAGGTTATAAAAAGTTGCTCTTTACATGACAATGTTTTGTCATATAAATTAAAAGAACATTTTAGGACAAAGCTTAAACATGCTAATATGCAGAATGAGTTGGGTCGCCTTCTCCTTTGTTTTATATTCATCTTGGCTTCATCAGGAATCAAGGGCACATAAATAAAAAGCAGAATTTGGTCCATTGATTTTAAAGTCTCTGATCTTCCTTGCATAAGCAGAGTTAATCCACTTTTCCTCCTCTCAACACATAGGCATCATTTGAAACACACACACACACACACACACACACACACACACACACAAATAAAACAAAAAAACAACAACATGCTTGCATTCCTCAACAGTGTCCAGAGAAGGAACAGTTTATGTACTGCTGGTACCCATTTGACTCTGACAATCACTGACCTCATCTAGGTTTTAGGTTAAGTGCAGTGGATAATTTTTATTTGCAGATATCATGGCTGATTGCTCTAGGAAGAAATAAAACAAGGAAATGAAGGCAGGATTATGTGAGTACTGTCTGCAATTCACAGCATGCAGTCAACCAACTGATATGAACATTGCCTCTTCCCACATTTACTGATATTTTCTGGTGAGCAAATGGGAAAGTAGAGGTTTTATTTTATCTATATACGAGACCTATATTTATAGCACAAGTATTTGATGCACCCAAGCATTTTTATAAAGGTGATAGCACTAAACAAATATGAACAAACTGGAAAAATTAAACTTTAGAATATTTTGTGGTCTTGTCTTTCCTGATTTAAAATTATGACAATCAGAATAATTTGTTGAAGTAAAGTCACAGCAAAGTGATAACAATTTTAAAATCCTGATTTCTAAAACAATGTTTTCTAGTTCTAATAAATCTCCTAAACATCATCTGGTTCTTGGCAAAGTCAGAGTGCTCAGTGATAATAAAGTAATTCCTGGAACCATGGAACCATAATAACCATAATAACTGTATAAAAATATCAATTAAAAATACCAACAAGGAAATAGTTTAGACTTTGATCTTTTGTGGGTTTTCTATATAGAAACAAAAATTCATTAATCAATTTATTTCCTTGTAACAACATTTAAAACACAGCTGTAAAATACAAAGCACTTACCTTAGTAAACTTTATTTTTTTTTCCTGTTGGTGTATCTGAAATCCAAATTAGATCTACTACATTGATTAAAAACTTAGCTTCGAGTGATTTGCCAAAAAATGTTTTGTGAAATTTAAATTAGTTTACATATTTTGAAGCAGACTGCCATAATAATTTTCCAAACAATAAAATCAGTTAGAATTAATGATACATAAAATTCCTTTTATGGTTTTCTTCATATTACATTGTTTCTCTCTTTTATCTCTCTTCAAATGGACCCCTGTAACTCTGTAACGTGCATTTGTGCTACCCAATCACCATCCTCCCCTAACCCCCTGACTATGGCAGAAAGGACAACTGAATTCAATATAATTCTTTTAGAAACATTTTTCTTTCTGTTCAGAAGCTACACGGAATATAATTAGGAAACAGGATAGACACAATGGCCTGCCATCTCTGTGAATATGAAATCCATGTAAAGTGGCAGTTACTCCCTAAGTGGACTTTCCTGGGGTTGTGATGGATAGCTGACATTACCTGCTGAGTGAGTGGAACAGCTGCCATTTAAAAAATCAAGGGATGAGCTGATGTAGCTTAATGACTCTCTCTATACAACTGCTGAGGACACAGCTCTCCCTTTCTTTCCTTGTTCGACTATGATGACAAATGAAATCTCTTTACTTAAACTGCTTAGTCTATCATTCATTCTGTCATTTAGCCAATCAGTTCTTCACTAATTAAGCAGGTATAGAGCACCTGCTGTGTACTAGTCCTGTGCCATCTATAAAAGCTATAACAGCAGAGAGGGCCATCTTTCTTTTTAAGGAGACTGTGATCTTATGAAGATAAAAACTATATAATCTTCAAGGTAGGAATGAAATGCTATGATACCACAAATGAGGGAGTTAATGATTCTAAGCCACTTAGACATGCCCCCAAGTTTCATGAAAGGATGGGTTGGAGACTCTTTGTCATTCTCTCATTGCTGTGAATGTGTAACTGAAAAAATCAGTTGAAAATTGTTCAAAAATACCTTAAAACATTCAACTCTTTTGATAAAGGTGCCATCTAGGTCATATGACTTGCAGACTCAGAATACATAATTTATTACCCCCTGAGTTTAAAGTAGCATATCATAATAGCTTAGAATGCTCAAGTGCCATTGGTTATTCTAAAGGAAAACAAACTTAAGATGAATCAAATCTGCACACCTGCATTACTATTTCATTTCATCTAACTTCCATGCTTATACTGACCATTCAAGTGCATCTTTTCAACATGCCATTTCTTTTAGCACTTCATCCCTTATTTTATCTTATCTTATTCTCTTTCAAGTCCCACAAAGTTATATAGAGTAGTGTTTCTCAAACTTTAATATACTGTTAAGAAGGACATCTAGATATTTTTTTTAAATGCATATTCAAAAAAAAATACATATTGCAGATTATCTCCAGCAAATTTCCAGGTAATGCCACAGTTTAAGTGACAAATAATATGCAATAATATTTTAATAATATTACCCATCAAATATAAATAAAACAATTTCATTTATCTGTTTTTATTTTAATTAAGAATAATGGGTTTAGTGAAGATTGTAATACCTATTTTTTTAGGTATGTGGTGGATGTTATAAATGTATAATGGACATGATATGAAAGTAGTGTGACATTTCTACCTAAAAAATTTAAAATAGTTCATAGAAAATTATGGGCAAAATACATTGAGATATGATGTGTGCCATGTTTACAGCAGAATCTTTATAAATTAGAAGATAATGATCCTCTTGTTCAAATGGTCCTATTGCTGCAACAGTTCATAACCAAACACTGGGCTTGCCTGGTAGCTTGCCTAGATAGAGTTACTCTGCATATTTGGAGATCTTAATCCTCCTCTCAGTTTTGGTCCTGTTCTGTTCTCCTAAGACTAAACCTGACAGTATTTAGTAGTTATCCAAGTTCAATACAATTTCCTGAAAGAATCTCTTTTTGGTGCCCCAAAACTAGGTCAAAATCTTCTTTTGAAGATTTTCATCGAATCATGTCCCTATTCATTTTTCTATAGCTTTAATTTGGTTTTTGTTTAATTATTTGAACAATGTGCATTTCATGTAAATTTGTTCTTAACACCAATGTACCCTTAGTACCTAACACAGTGCCTTACGTAGGGTTAGCATTCCATAATCATTCTATCAAAGAATTTTAAAAAGTAATGAAGCACTCAGCCAATTGACTTTTTTTTGTTTTTCCTGTAGATTACTAATTTCATAGCTAAGAGTAATGGATGGATGGACAGGGCTTGATAATGGAGACCTGGATTGGGAAAGACTCAAAATATGGTAGAAAATTTGGTGTGATTCTAAGAATAATCTTGTTAGCAATTATCTATATAGAGAGATGAAAAGATAATCCTGATAACCATCAAAATATCAGTTCTCTCCAGGACCAGGGAAGTGGCTGCATAGAACATATGCCATAAATAATAAAATGTAGGGTTTCTGATTACCCATTTGAATACTTTATAATTTTTCCTACACTTATATAAATAAACACTAAGCATACTTCACATTAGTAACTAGAGTATGGTGTAATTCACTCACTTTTCGAAAGAATAAATCCTATATGTATGTAAATATGCACATTATATTATTTTAATTTCCTGATTTTACATTGATAATCTTAGATTGTATAGACCATGCAGCAACTGATTATTTGTGACAGAGTGACAGAGCATCTATGAATTCCTTCAGGGCGCAGACCAAGTCTAATTCTTCTATGTCTACTTAGGGATCATTGTGTCTAAAGCATTTCACACTTCTGATTATTCCCCTATGAGGATAAATTTCTAAAAGTATAATTAATCAAAAGGGATGTTGTGGCAGTTTGATATTATTTATGAATTACAAAAAGAGATATTGATTATTTTTGTAAACTGGTCTGTTTCTCTGGGAATGATACCCTTTGATTGTATTAGATTCAGCTGAAACATCTGATTAAATTATGTTAAGATTGGGGCTTTGATTCAACCACGTCATTAGAGTGCAACTCAGCATTGAGTCCCAGCTCCCTTGGGCTAATAAAACACTCTCACACAGAAGTAGACACACAGGAGAAGAACACAGGGGAAAAAAGGCAGCTCATTAGACATGGCAAAGGCCCCAGGGAGAGAGATGAGCCTTATACCAGCTCATCAGCTGAGATCAGAAGAAGCTGGGACCAAAGAGCCTTAAGAGGAAGACGGAAGGCCAAATCCTCACAGATGTTGTCTGCCATCTTGCTTTAGGGCCTTAGGACTGTAAGCTTCTACCCCAAATAAATACCTTTTGTAAAAGCCAACAGATTTCTAGTATTTTGCATCAGCACCCCTTTGCCTGACTAATGCAAATGTATATGTACATAAACCTGAGGCTGCTGAAACTTGTTGACAGAATTCCTAAGAAAGACTTATATCCATTAAGAGTATATAAAAATATTTTACTACAAACTTGTCCTTACCACTGAGACTGAAGCATAAGAGGTCATCATATTTATATGAATGAATGAATGAATGAATGAGCTATTTCCAGAAACACTGCAAGTTAGTAGTTGTGACTTAATCTAAATATACCTAAAGAATGGGTGTGGGTGCTGTTGTTAGAATACATATTCTAAAAGGGAAACACCACTTTTTAAATATAAAGTAAGATGAAACTGGCATTCCCTTTCTTAAATGAAAAGATAGAAATGATTATTGAATACATTTTTCACAGAATTTCAATGATATTATATGCTTCAAAAATAGTTTTTAGTCACTTAACAAAATACCTTGTAGATTTTTCAATGCAGCATATAGAGATCAATTTATTTCTTTTGAATAAATGCAATGCATTTCCTTGAATAGGTATGTTTTTATTTCTTTAGATATAATATAATACATTAAATGGAGTAACTGTAGTTTTGTAATTGATATTTGTTCAAAAACAATTACTGGAACCTGCATGCATATTTCCCATTGAATCGCTTAAAACAGTACAGCTTACCTATAGAACTGAGGGTTAAGAATTATTAAGATCTCTGATGATTGTAAAACTATATAACCTTTATCTTATGATTGTAAAAACCTTGTGACTGACCCCCATTTTGTATCCCTATCCTGTTTTACAACTTTGGAGTCTTATGTTCACTAGACAGTCCCTTAATGTTTATTAATGAAGGAACCTGAGTCAGCCCCACCCCAATTATTCATTAGCATAAAGCTGCAAAATCTGGATACTATAAAACTATCCAAATTATTGCAGTTCCAGGAGATAGATATTTAGGCCATTAGGCCATCTGAGTTCCTTGCTATTCCATAGCAATAAAAACTCTCTCTCGCTTTGAAACCCTAATGTCTTAGGTATTGGTCATTAATGAAGTGCATTGGGCAACAAACTCCATTTTTGCTCAGTATCAGTTTGGTGACTCTGGCAGGACCAAGGACAAAGGTCCCTGAAGAATAAGGAAGCTGACAGCCTGAGGTTCTGCAAGATAGGTAAGCATGGTAATTGAGCTTTATTGTGTCTGCTAGACCCTTTTTGTCTAAAAGCTGGGAAATTGTTTTTTTCCTACCTTGCTGGCACTCTAGGCACTGAGGTGCTTTAGAGCTTCAATGAGAGAAAAGGATCCAACTCCATGTTGGGTCATCTGACTAGGTGAGTGGGTCTGGAAGGTAGAAATTGATCAGGAAGTTCATTTGGAGGTTTGAGTCCCCTGGACCTGGGTTTTGAGGCCTTGCATCTCACTTCTAGAACAATCACCATTGCTCTGACCTCTACTCTTTTTCCTGATTTTCTGAGTATCATTCTGTTTGGGGTTTGAGACCTTACCTTCAGTCTGTCTGTTGAATCTACTCCTGAAAAAATAAGTAAAACAACAATTAATTGGTTTTTAATGAAATTAAGTGTTCAATGTGTGCAATTGTTAAATGGTATGTAACTTAGATATAGTATGTATTGTTTAATTGGTGTATTACTGCATTTGTGTTGATCAAGTGTTCCTAACTGGTTACTGGTTACTGAAATTATTTAAAACGTGAAATTCTAATTTTACTAGTATCCTAAATGTAGCCCTTTAGGCTGTATTTGGAAAATTTTAATCACATGCCTATGTAAAAGCAGGAAATCTTTTTTTTTTTTTTCTGTCCTGTAGCAAAGTTTGGCGTCAATATACTTTAGAAACAAGAGGAAAATGGCTGGAGTATGGTTCTATAGAGAAGAACCCTGTATCTCAACAAGGCCAGGATTGCTCTTTAAAATAAGCACCTGAGCTAATAAAATTTCTACCCCTCTGGGATGTGCCTTCAGTAATAAGCTACCAATTTGTATATATGCATACTCCATTCCCCATAACAGAAGTATATATCTGGAAAAATAATACACCATTATATAGAGAAGACCCAGAGAAAATAGAAGGCTTAATTGCTTCAATATTTAAACTGATAACCTCTTCAGGCCTTGCTAAATACCTTAATAACAGGAGATGAATGGGGAATGGTATTTAAAAAACAGAGCAGGAAGCACATAAGAAACAAAGTGAAAATCCTGGCAACCCAGTAACTACTAGAGCAAATGTAGCAGCACAAGTAAATAATTGTAAATGGAATCCCAATGTTGCTGAGGACTGGGCTAAATTAGAGCACAAAAGGGTCCCTACAACTATAAATTTACAAAGGATAAGTGAAGTAGTGCAAGAACCAGGGTAAAGTCCCTCAGCTTTCCTTAGAGGCCAAGTTGAGGCAAGTGGGTGCTTCAAAAGACAAATGATACTACTCAAAACTCTAATGAACAAAGGACAATCATAACAAAATTAGGACAAAAACGTAAGATCCCTGTGCCCTCAATGGACAGAAGAAATTCTTGAGAGATTGTAAAACAACTAATGTGCTTATTATAAGGAAGAAGGACACTGGAAAAAAGGACTGGCATAGTTGCCCCCAGGGAAAAACCCCAGGAGAATCTGGGTGGCAACTGACAGAGACCTGAATGAAAGGGCTGGGATATGGGGGGAGCTTTACCACTGAATTAAAACCTAATATTTAAAATATAGCCTCCTCTATGTCCTTTCCTTGCTAATAAGCAACTCACCCCTATCCCAGAGGATAAATTAAAAGCTGTAAAAACTAGAGGAGTGGATGGATGGAAAACCCTTAAACAAGCCACAAAAAGAACAGAAATTATGATTCAAATTAGTGAGCTATATATTTCTGTGTTTCCGTTTCATGTGTCTAACTTTCAATTTGTGTCTTTTTGTTAAATGCTTATTTTTATACCTCTGGGTGGTAATACCAAATTAACAAATGAAATTCTTAAAAGAACTCTATTCAAATTGCTAAAGAATTAAGTAAGTGCATATATATATTACATTTATATATATTTAAATGAATACTACTGGTGTCCCAAAAATTAGAAAAGTTGAGTTTCTAGTATTCTTTTAAACTTAGGAGCCAAAAAACTCAGAGCTTGGCCAATTAATTTTACAGGATGGGTAATGAAATTCATATTGAAATCTGAATAGAGAAACTATTTGAAGAGAAAAAATGCTTTCCTAGATTCCTTCACATGTTTTCTATCTTACCTATCCCTACCCCTGGGTCTTCTCATAAACTTGGCTGATTACAAGACTCTCCTTAAGCCTGTAAGAGAAAATGAACAGGTTGGGAGAGCTATGGGAGAAGGGCTAGGTGCAGAAAGATGGGGAAAGTTTGAGTTTGGCTTATAATTTTTTCTATTAGGCCTGCAGATTAAGAATGATAGGGACAGAGAGAATGTTACAAAACAAACTTTGTTTTGCATAGTTTGCCCTGTAATTCCCCAACTAAGAAAAGTTAGCAGCCCTGGGATGAGAGTAATTAAAAATTAAATTGCCAAATTTCATTTAGTAAAGGAAAATGTCCTTGAAAGTTATAGAAAGATATTTCTAGATTATGATTGAAATGCATTACACAATTATAGTTTCTTCCCCAGAGTCTGATAGTCAGTATGCTTTTGAGGTTGTTCATAATTTTTAGATATTGTGGAAACAAAGAGGTTTTAACCTCTGTTGGAGGAAGAGAAAAAACATTTCTCCCATAAACTATCAGTTTCAACTTTATTTTACTTGGGTATGATCCCCCTAGGCTTATCTGGATATTAATAAAGTAAGTTAGCATTATGTTTATTAGATATTTAAGATGCTGAAAAATGTAAGTTTGTGTTTAATAAAATTTTTTGACAAACTTTATTGTGTTTTGAAGAATATTTGAAAGCAGTTCAAAGATCAACCCACCAAGGCGGGGTGGGGACTCAAACTGAGTCACCCTAATGACGTGGTCTTAACATAATTTAATCAAAGGCACTTTGGCTGAATCTAGTACAATCAATGGGGTATCATGCCCAGAGGAACAGACCACTTTACAAACATAATATCTCTCTTTGGAATTCATAAATAATCTCACACTGCCACATTCCATGCTCTGAATTCCAAAAGGACATTATAATATCTAAAAAACCTTAAATCCTTTCAGTTAGCAATGTTAAATACAAAATTATATCACAATCAGCTTAAAGAATTTGTCTTGGAGCAAAGTCTTGTCTACCTATAGACCTCTGAATCTTACCAATTTATCTCCTTCCAATATACAAAGGGACACACAAAGGATAAAGAGTTGCATTACCACGAGGAGAAATTAGAAGAGAAACATGCGCCACTGGTACCCTACAGTTCAGTAAACCTGCGAGTCATGCTTCTTAGATTTTAAAGTCCAAGAGTCATTCTTAAGATAATGGTTTCTTCTCATCTTTGGGGCTTCATGGGGGCCTATCCTTTCCACAGGCTTGCCCAATGGCCATTCTCTTGGCTCCACCTTCATCAAGCATCTTGGTGGTGAACAAGCTCCAGACTTCACCCTCCAAGAATGTTGGGGTGACAGCCACACTTTACTCAATCTCTGGGGTAGAGTCTAAACCCCCTTATTACAGTGAGGTGGAGGTAACATTCTCCCTAATCTCTGGTGTAGAGCTCCAACCCGCTCAGAACAAGAAATTGGCAACCTAGCCTTCCCTAATCTAGGGAGGAGATGTCCACCCCTCTCAGACCTTTTGGGTGTCGACCCCACTCTTCCCAACTATTGGAGAGTATGCTCCACCCTTTCTTTAGCCTGGGGCAGCAAAACTTTCCGTGAACAGTGGGCTGAAATGTCCACCCTCTTCAACTGCCAGGGCAAACTCATCCTCTCTGTACACATGGGTGGGGTTCCTCTCTTGTCCCAAGAGATGTCTTAATTCTAGACCTCAGCATCCATGTTTTCCTCTTAAAGACATTTTCCCTTTCATATCTCCCCTCCATGTCCCTTTCAGTCCAGGCTGACAGTGGTTTTGTTCATACAGATCTCGCAAAAAGCTTGTCGGTTTAGCATGCAAGAAGCAGGGATCCAAGCTGTCAAACAGTAAAACTTTCCACAAATCTTTCCTGGATAACTGCATTTTCAATCCTGATTTACAAGTTCCAAGTTTCTTTTAGTCCTCAAATGGGGCACTATCTTCTGGTGGCTTGATTTCTAGAGGCTTGGAGTTTCCATCATCATCCTCTGGTTTCTTTTTGCCCAACAATTCAGTTCCCTGCTTATTGCTTTCATCTAGCATTTTGCTATATGCTGCAAGGAGAAGCCAAGCCACATTCTCCAAGTTTACTTTGGAAAGCTCTTCAGCTAATGTCCAGGCTCACCATTTTTAGATTCTGCCTTCCATATAACATCAGGAGTCAATTTTGCTAAGTTCTCTACAACTTTAAAACACAGATTACCCTTCCTCCAGTTTCCAACAATAGTTTCATCATTTACTTCTAAAGTCTCATCAAAAGTCTCTTTATTGTCTATATTCCTGCCAACAGTCTCTCCAAAGCAATCTAGGCCTTTCCCATCAAGCATCTCAGAATTCCTCCAAAAAATACCCTTAGCCCATTTATAAAACCATTCCATCATTTTTGGTAATTGCAAAACCACAACCCCACTCTCCTGGTACCAAATTCTGTATTAGTCAGCCAAAGGGGTGCTGATGCAAAGTACCAGAAATATGTTAGCTTTTATAAAGGGTATTTATTTGGGCTAGAAGCTTACAGTTACAAGGCCCTAAAGAGTCCAACTCAAGGTACCCTAAGAGGTACTTCCTCACCAAAATCTGTTTCCATCTGCTGAAGCAAGATGGTGAGCGATGTCTGCAAGGTTTCAGCCTTTCTCTTTCCTCTTAAGGCTCCATGAGCCCAGCTTCTTCTTATTTCAGCCATAGGCTGGAGAGCTCATTTCTTTCTGGGCACAGATGGTGTGTTGTCGTCACAAAACCAGCTGTAAACTATCAGGCGAAAATCTCATCTCTCATGCCAGGGCCACAGGCTCAAAGCTGACAAGTTCTCTCCTCTTCCACATCTATGGAGGTCTCTCTATTCCTCTGTGTATCTTTTTATCTACTGTTTATCTATTTCTGTGTGTCTCCTTGATTGAGTGTTCATTTATACAGTCCACAAAGGGGATAGGGACTTAAATTGAGTTGCCCTACTGATGTGGTTGAATCAAAGCCCTAATCTTAACATAATTTAATCAATGACATCTCAGCTGAATCTAATACAATCAAAGAGTCATCATGCCCAGAGGAACAGACTGATTTGCAAACATAATCTCTCTTTTTGAAATTCATAAATAATCTCAATCTGCCACAATTCAATTAAACCCAATTCAACTCAAATGAACTCATTCATTTATTTATTTACTCAATTAATCAATCATTTACTTATACAAGAATTATCTGTTGAATGCTTTCTATGTGCCAAGTACCTTCTAGATGCTGAAAATAAAGGGATGAAGAAAACATTCCCAGCTGGCCTTCATGGAACTTGTAGTCTAATGGTAGAGAGAAGATAATAATCAAATGCTAACACAAATGCTAACAGTGACCAAGCAGTAAGTAATCAATATAAGAACAATGAAGTATACTAGACTGGAGGACCTGAACTAATTTTGCTTACTATTTTACTATTTTATTTGTCACTTTCTTAAATAGAGGCCTGCTTAAACATAATCTACTTTTAACATTTTAAGTCAAATCCTTAAGGATATCTTTAATTTCAAACTGTTGCAAGGAATTTGATCTTTCAACTTGTAAAAAGTGGGGTCTAAAAATAGTTTCATTTACTATACTATGAGTTGCATGAGAAGTGTTTAGAAAGTGTTATAAAATAGAATGAATTTTCTAATCTTCTGTTGGTTAAATCTCTATGTCAAATATTATTTATATGTTATTTATGTATTTAGAGATTGTTTAAAATCCTTAAAGACAATGTTCTCACTGTCCATATCCTATCTTAATACTGATCAACATGATGGTTTTGTTGATTATAGTTTTAATTATTCCTAAAAGAATGGTACCTCTCATGAAAACCAAACTTTCTTGTGCAGTTCTAATGCTTTGCTAATAAGCATGCATTCTTCAAAAAAAGGGACTTTAAAAGAGAAGCAAGGCAAGTCCATAAGATGCATCCTATCTATTTATTAACATAATCCTGATAAAGTAGAAAAGTAAAATGAAGCAAAACTTCTCCTATTGTCTATGGTTAATGACCTCAGCATAATTTATTCGTCATTTCTTTTCCTATAGAAACAGATTCATTTACAATACTCATATGGGAATTAGAGTCTAGACTGTAAACTCTTATAGCAGTCACACATTTATTCCTAAGCTTTAATTGCTATTTCTAAATTATAAGATACTTTACTCTTTGGGTGTAACCTAATAGCTTCCTAGAACTTTGTGTCTGCATGACACTGGAAACTCTGAGCTAAAGTTCACCAACTCTATAGGTCCTGAATACGCAGCAATAATTCGAAAAGACCATCCCAATTAAAGAAGCTAAAGAAAGAATCAGACTTCAATTAAAAGGTAAATGGGGCTAATCTAAAGACTAAGGTGAATCAGAATACAAGGTTAAAAAAAAGTAATATCAGTATTTTAAAACTTTAATTTCTATGGAGACCAAAAAGGAGAAATTTGTTTTGTCCAGAATGTTTTTTTTTAAATTTCTGTGGTGAACTCTCCCTTTTATCCTGACTTCTCAGTTTATTTGAACAGCCTAGCTAACATGGAACCTAAAATAGAGAATGAGATTGTGATAATCAGTATGCAATACCCTGATGCATTTCAAAGTGTTTTGGGCATAAGATAGTAAGGTATTTGCAAAGACCTTTGAGGGCCTAAGGAAAAAGTAAAGAACTATTGAACTCTCTCCCCTGGGGAGTTTTATTTTCTCAAGCAATAAGGGCTCCCAATTTACTGGAACTGCATATGAGCCCTGCCTAATTAAATGAAATTTGTTAATAAGCCAAGCCCTTGGTCTTAAGGCTTGCCCTTAAGAAATTTATTTCTGTAATGACGAAGCTAAGCCTAATTATAATTAATCACCACTATATTATAATTATAATATAGTCACCACCTAATAAACCTCTTTTGTTACTCAAATGTAGCCTCTCTCTAAGCCTATCTCTGCAAATAAGCTCAATACCTTTCCCCTCTATGTGGGACATAATTTCCAGAGATAAAATTTTCCCTGGAAATTTGGACCATAATATAATTCCCAGAGATGAGCTCTGCCCTGGCAATGTGGGATTAGACCAAAAGGGGGAAAATAAATAAAGCAAAAGAAAATTTTCAATGGGTAAGGATTTCAAATAAGCTTGGGACGTCATTCTAGAGGTTACTTTTAGGTGGGATTCAGCCAGATAATATAAACTGCCACAGTAGGCAAAGCCCCAAGCCAAGAGTGCTCCTGAAACCCTAAGGAATACTTTGGTCTCTAAAAAAAAAATCTAAAAAATGATTTTCCCAATGTAACATAGCTCTACTCCTTTTATTTAAACCTGCAATTCTCAATTTACTAATTAAGTTTATTTTTCAGAGCCTTCAAGCCTCTGAATTTTCCTATATCAGATAATCCCTGAAAGCCAGTGGAACCAGTGTCTTCAAGAATGACAACCAGTTTCATTCCTTTACCCCATAAAATCAATGCCTGTATTAGTCAGCCAAAGGGGTGCTGATGCAAAATATCAGAAATGTGTTGGTTTTTATAAAGGGTATTTATTTGAGGTAGAAGCTTACAATTACCAAGACATAAAGCAGAAGTTACTTTCCTCACCAAAGTCTGTTGCCAAGTGTTGAAGCAAGATGGCTGTAGATGTCTGCAAGGGTTCAGGCTTCCTGGGTTCCTCTCTTCCCAGGACTCCTTTCTCTTTGGGTTCAGCTGCTCTGTCAGCTGTAGACTATCAGGCGAACAGCCAGTCTCTCTTCCTGGGACTTCTGCCATGTCTAATGGAGACTTCTTTCCTTCCTCACATATCTGCTTCTCTGTGTGTTTACTTTCTGGGATCCAGGATCAAAACTCAACCAATTCCTGTGCTTTGTTGTTTTCTCTGTGAGTCCCTGCCCCCTTATTTATCCTACTGAGGTGGCCCAATCAAAGCCCTAATCATAATTTAATCAAGTAAAAGTGAAACCTCTGAATTCAATACAGTCTAAGGGTAACACTTGCCCAGAGGAGGAGACCAGTTTACAAACATAATCAATATTTCATTTTGGAATTCATCAAAATATCAAACTGCCACAATGCCCCTTTACACCATGAAGAAGTTAGAGCAGCTGTCACCTGGAAATATTCCTCAAGACTAAAGGAAATTTACAAAACAAAAGGGAAGAATTGTAACCAAGGGTTAAGAATTAACAAATAATTATGATTACTGAATCATTATATAGATTACTGTATAATTATTACTTCCCAGTATATTATAAATATAAATACCTGAAATTACTAAAACTTGCTGAACTAGAACACAGATTCCTTGAGCCCTGATAATGATTGAAAGCTATACAACCATTATCTTGTGATTGTAAAACCTTGTGACTCACCTCCATTTTGTATCCACCCATACTGTCTTAAACATTGGACTCTTAATGTTTATTAATGATGGAGCCTGAGCCAGCCCCACTCCAATTACTCATTAGTATAAACCTGGTAAACCTGGATACTATAAAATTATCAGAATTACTGCATTTCAAGGAGACAGATTTTCAGGCTGCTAGGCCATCTGAGCTCCCTGCTATGAGATAGCAATAAAAACTCTTTCTCTCTTTGAAATCCTGATGTCTCAGCAATTGTTCAATAATGAAGCATACCAGACAATCAACCCTGCTCTTGCTTGGTATCACCTCATTATACACAACTGTGTCTGAAGTTACACTAGCTTACAAGGAAACGAATGGACCAAACTAGCTGTCATAAAACAAAATTTCTCTGACTTCGCAATCACTCTTTCTGTGGAATGTATTTTTTCTCAACTCCCTAACTCAACCATCTCAAATAATTCCAGGAGTCTCCAGAGCATTGCCCAACATCTTTTGAGTTAGACTTAAAAATACCACACTTCCTATGACAGGGATAAGGCTATCATAGGGAGTGTGATATTTTCCTCTTCAACTGGCTCATTGGGTGATAGCCTTTGAAATTGCTCTTGCACAAAACATTAACTCTACTCCCAATATCTAACAGATATCCAACCATTACTGCTGCTTCACACTAATAATCAGTTCAAACCTTAACATTTAAAAAACAGATTTCTTTATTCATTCTCAGCCCGTAAATGTGTAATATCCCCCATCTCAGAATGAAACATTCAGTCTGTAAATGTATAATAATATCCTCCATCTCAGAATAAAGCATTCATGCAGTTTTTCAAGCCAACATCCAATAAATCATCCTTGATTTCTCTATTTTTCTCACCTATTTCATACAATCCAGATCTTACCAGTTTTTCTCCAAAACATATTCCATATCTTTCCACATTTTTCGCAGCTCCACTACTAACTTACTGGTCTAAGCCTCAATCAGCTCTCACTTAGACCACTATAATAGTATCAATTTGGCCTTTTCCTATTCTTCCTCTGTAAATTCCTTTTTTCCCATGGTAGCATTAAGGGTCTTCCCAAAATGTAAATCATGTTAAGTAACAGCCCAGCTCAAAATCCATCAAAAGCTTCCCAATGAAAGATATTGAATTTTCTTTACCCTACTCTTACCTACTGTGACCTACATGCATAAGCCCCTGACTGAATCTCTGCCCTCACATCCTATGCTCATGAACTAAGCCCATCCCACCCCACCTCTTTCAGATCCTTGAATGACTGGCTTCTTGTCATTCAGGTCTCATATCAATTGACAATTTAATTTTAAAAAATAAAGTCCTGTTAATGTATTTGCACAATTCCTTCCTTCTGTATCATGTTTTATAATCTATATTCATTTCATAATTGATATAAATACAATATCAAATAATATATTTTAATAAAGTTATGTAGATAGTAAAATTCCAAAGCAGTTACTTCCTAATGAATAACTTCTGTTTTCATTAAGAAATTGAAAAATAAATTGACCACATTAAATTTCTTGGGCCATATTTTTCCTCAAAATAATAAATATAGATGCCATAAATTTTAGCATTTATTATTCCAGAGAATAACAAATATATCTTTGGTCTTTTGTAGAAAACCTATATTTTATACTTTTATTATGAGTGTTTGGAGGGCAGTTTCTTAATTATTTCAGTTCTAAAATATTTTAGGTCATTTGTAGGTGCTCATAGATTTTCAATATTGTTCAACATTTTAAAATAACATACTGTGGTAATTTATAACACTAGAAAGTCTTCTTAATATAGATATTTATTGTGTTGATTTTGTTTTTATCTCTTCCTCAAGAGTAGCTAAATAACCATTTTGTGAGTAACTTCCAGTTCTCATCTTTCTTTATATTTACCAACTTCTCCCTCATTATTTTAATCTTTTATCATTTTTTCTATGTTCCAATGGCTTTATTAGCATTTATGTGATGTCATTTCTGCTATTATATTTTGAATTTATTGTAGTATTTCTTTATCTAAGCCCTCTCACCTTCCATATATATTTATATATGTTTTCACACACTCAGACATGCACGTGATGGTGAACATGAATGCACATGTGTACATTTCTTTTTAGCTTCTTTTCTCTTTACAATTTTTTTGGAGGGATATGAGGTAGTCAATTGTACATATGTAGTTATCTCAAAAAGCAGCAGTCAGACTATAGAATATTTATTCTGAAACTCTGTTGCATTGAGTATTAAGATCCTATCAGTTTCTAATAGATGTGCACAAAAATATATTTCAGTCAAATAAGTATTGAAATATCTTTTACTATATCCCCTTCAATGTGTTTCACATTTAAAAGACTCTGAAAAGGGCCACTGTAAAGACGCATACTAAATCTTTCTAATTTCAATATTTGACTTATATTAGAAAGTCACTCATGTTATGTCAGTATGCTGACTTGGCTTGCTCAACATTGACTGCAATTTATTCCCAGTCTGCAGAGGGAAGAAAGCAAAGAATATTGTATTTCATAATTCATTGTAACTAGGATTATGAATTACACTTAGATTTTACAAATCAGATGCAAAACCTTTCCCCACATGAAGTGAGAAATATTTGCAATATGATTTTTGGGCGGAGTTACTTGTGGCGAGAGAAGAAGAAGGTAGAAATTGTTTATTGATGCGAATTCTTGTAGAAGTACCATGGTTCTGGTACTAGTAACTTTCTGTCAGTCCCAAGGTCTTCCTTATTCAATTACTGATAGAGGCAGAGGCAGCAAGGACCTTGGTCCCCTGCCCTAGTCTAAGGTTTGGTTTTGGGAATTCTTCTTGGAACTTTAGATTTAATTGTGTCGCTTCAGTTTTCTCAAAGATGCCTTAATCTCTCCATATTTCTTAATACACTTCTGTGGCAGTTTGAGATTATTTACCTGTGTCTTTTTTGATTCTGCCATGTGACAGAAAGGAGAAGCTGAAACAGTTGAAGTCCTGGGAAGAGATGAGACATTTTACTTGATAGCTTACAGTTGAGATTCGGAAGAAAGCAGAACAACCTTGACTGATATAGGAGACCTGGAAAGAAACAAGCCCTATGCCAGGAGAGAGAGAAGACTTCACTTAAGCACAAAGCCTCAAGAAACTGAGCCCACAGAGCCTTAAGAGGAAGAAAAAGCCCAGAGAGGAAGGCAGAGACCAGCCAGAGATCAGTGACCATCTTTCTTTAACACCCAACAACTAACTTTGGAAAGAAAGCAACCTTGAGTTGGACTTTTTACAGCCTTGTAACTATAAGATTTACCCCAAATAAATACCCTTTTTGAAAGCCAACACATTTCTTGTACTTTTCATCAGCAACCCTTTGGAATACTAAGACAACTTTATTCTACTTAAACTAGGTAGAAATAATTCAGTTATTTGTACCTTATTACTTTTTGTATTTCAGCAATTCTCACCAAAGCAGATGCAGGCATCTCAAGGAAATGAGAATCAGAGACGGTTATCTATCATGGTTGGGTTTGAAATCAACAAAGATTCTATTATCATTAGAGGATGGAAAACTGATAGAAAAAATGCAAATGTAGAATGTTTACCTATTTTCCTATTTTATCTTCTATGGTCATCTAGAATTAAATTCTACTGAAAGCACATCCATTATCCCTCTAAACCAACTGTAGAGGAATAGTTTACAGCAGCAGCCCTATCAGGTCTTTTTTTTTTTTTTTTTTTTTTTTTTTTTTTGAGACAATCTATTGATTAGGAAAGAGAGAGACTGATATTGTACTTGAGACATTTGAATAGAGTCAAATAATTCTGTGTTTACAAACCTCCTAATCTTAATGATCATCTCCTGCTAGCAGAGACTGCCTCCTTACTTGTCCAATGAAGTTCATATCTGTTACAACCCAACTCCTGAAGGGCATGAGTTGGTGAAGCTGTGAGACCAAAGAACACACCTGGCATTTAGTCAGGCATAAGCTTTATTGAGACTTATGGACAGGAGACAACCTCTGATGGCAGCATTTCAGAGAATGAAGATAGTGCTCTGCAAAGAGATGAGAAAATGAGGGGCAATATATAAGGGGTTTCAGAACAAGGTCATTCCATAGGGTATGAGAACACAGTTCTTGCTAGGGTCACATGATGCATACACATAGGGTGTGGTGATGTTTTCACTCTCCTCATAAGAAGGATGTTTTTTACCAAGGACATTTACTGTTTTGGGAATGTTATAGTTTATGATAATATTTATACATTCACTGCCCTCTGGGGTGGGTTGTTAACCTTTAACTTATATCTAGGTCATGCAGGCAGCTTTGTGTTAAGGACTTGGGGAGGAGTCCTGGGTCCCCACAATGTCCTTAAAATATACCTGTAAGGACCTCACCTAATATCAATTACTATTCTCCACATGCCCCACTTATCTCACCCGTCCCCCTTATAACCTCTGGATTTATAAATAGATCAGATCATAAGGGGTCATACACAATTTTAGCTCAAAAGGAAAAGACTTACACTTGAAAAGAATTAGATTTTGTTAAATTAAGTGTAAATCTTAACAATGTGGGCAGAAATGGATTCAGAGAGTGCTGCCTTAGGAAAGAAGAATCATACATTTAAATCAAGCTGCCTTTATCAATGTGATTTTATCAATAATTTGGTGTCAAAGATGCCAACAACTGGACTCAATGTTGGTCAATGATAAATACTATTGAGTGGGAAGGAGATAGACCCTCATCTTTGGGAGGACTGATTCACCCAGAAACAGAGAGGTGGGTGTCTCTTAGGAGCAAGGGTGGATCCTAATAGGGGAGGACAATCAGCGTGTCTAGACGTCTTGTTGCATGTAACTATGAATCTTGTCATCCAATGAGTCAAGACGGGGGGCGTGTCATGTGCCCCAGGGGGATGGGGAGGAAGGAACAGAAAAGATCAAACAGGGGGTATTTAGTGGTCAGGGGAAATGTTTTTCATTACCTTACAGTGATGGACACAAGACATGGTGAATATCATCAAAAATTATTAAACTGTACCATCTAAATTGTAAACTATACTGTAAACCATTGACAATGTTTAGTAGCTATGTTTCACTATCTGTATAACAGTTATAACAATGCTAAAAATCCACATACAGAAAGGTTTTAATATGGGGTGAGGAAAGGGGGAGGAGGTTCGGTATATGAGAGTCTCTAATATTCTGTGTGTGACTTTGCTGTGACCTAAAACTTCTTTGAAAACTGAATGAAAATTTGGGAGACACTGGGGAGTGAGAGGGGGAAGGTGCCGTGGTACAGACTGGACACCTGATAATGCAGTGATGAAAGGAAAAATGTTTTAAAAAAATTAATTTTTTTCCCTTTTTTTGAATATACCAATCCTTTAATTTAATTTTATCTTTAGCATTTTTTTTAAAGTTTCCATGTATTTTATCTCTTACACTTAAACTTATCATTATTATTTCATTTTCCTATTAATTGTATTTGGCTATTATATGGGCTTCATCTTCAAGGAAGGTTTGAATCACAGAAGGGTTACAATGGGGCCAGGAGAGGATCATTGTTGGGGGGGAGGTGTCTGGGATGAGGATTTCATGGGGGGAAGTTCACCTGAATATACATGAAAGATATATAAAATTGTTCAAATGATCAAGGGGTGGGGCATGGTCACAGTGGGTGGAGAATCACTCAATAAATGAGAGAATACTGAATTCCCAGCCTGGAGAGCTCTGCCACATTCTCCAAGGGAGCAGCAACAATCCCCCAAGTGTAGGGGCAGTGTCTGGGAAAGGAGGATGGTCCACTAATGGGTTCTTGTTATTGATGACTAGCCTTAAGAGACTTTGCTCTTGTAATTGAAACTTAGCCTACTGTTATAGGGTGCCTAAGGGTTGCCACCTGAGAGCCTCCTTGTTGCTCAAATGTGGCCTCTCTCTAAGCCAAACTCAGCATATGAATGCATTACATTCCCCCCAGCGTGTGACAAGACTCCTGGGGATGAGCCTCGCTGGCAACAAGGGATTAATACCAAGTGCCAACTGGCAATACGACTGGAAAAAGACCTTGAATAAAAGGGGGAAAATGTGAAGACAAATGAGTTCATATGGCTAAGAGACTTCAAAGAGAGTCGGGAGGTCATCCCAGAGGTAATGATTACACACATCTCAGTAGGATCTCATAGAACACCAAAGTGGATATCACCCCACACAGAGGGGCTCCTGAGGGCTCTGGAGACACCAGGTTCTATATAAGGCAGATAGCTCCAGAGATTAATGCTTTATCAGTGGCCTCTGCTTTGGAATCTGTTCTCCTGAGAGTGGCAGAGTTGGACTCAAATAAGTCCTCCCTGCACATGGTCCATCAGTCCCTTCTATTCTAACCTATATGTGGTGCTGGAGTTTGTAGGTGTACTTCCAGAGACTGGAGGCTTTGGTCTGCCCATGTGCCAGCTTTGCCTGGAATCTCAGTGGAGCTGCAACTCCTACGCTACAGCTCAATGGACTCACCCAAGTCACCTGGTGAGGAGATGATGGTGGACAACAGCCATCTCAGGGAATGGAGAGAGTCTGCAGCTGCAGGAAGGATAATCCCATCCATTTTATCCATGGGATATAAGCCCCCTCTCTCTTGGAGGTGGAGTGGACATCACCATCCCAGACTCCTCAGGATTGGGGGAAGAGCTATGGACTAGAGTGGACTTAATGGTATACTGTTGTAGACATATTGTGATTCGAGCAATGGAAGAAATTACAACATTGAGGTGGAGCCAGTGGCCACTGGACACTTTTGGGGCAGGGAGAGGGAAAAGCAGTTGTAATACAGGGGCTTTTTCAGGACTTGGGAATTATCCTGATTGACATTACAACTGCAGATATAGGTCATTTTACGTCAGCATATAGCATGCAGAACTGTGTGAGAGAGAGTGCTGTCTATTATGTGAACTATGGTCCATGCTTAGTGGCAAAGCCCCAGGATATGTATATCCATTGCAGGTGATGTGCTACACTAATGAAAGATGTTTATGTGGGAGGTTATGGGAACTGTGGGAGGTGGGGAACATGGGAATCCCTGTAATTTTTGTGTACCACTTATGTAATCTAAGCATCTTTTAAAATATTAAAAAATAATAATAATAAACAAACAAACAAACAAAAATACTATTGAGTTGCCAGATATTTCTCACTGTAACATTACAGGAAGGAATCCTGGAAGTTACCCTTAGACTTTCTGTTTATATCTCTGGTAAAAAAAGGGTAAGTAGTAGGTCAAATCCCAAGTTAATCACACTAACTCCCTGCCAAACTCACTAATGATATTTTCTAGTTGGTGAGTATCTCTGAAATACTTTTATCAGGATTTACTTGATTAATCTAGGATTGTTTATGGTAAACACACCTAGAATCTAAAAATATATGAAATCTTTTGGCCATGACTCCTTGGAAAATGTAACTTAAGCTATGTGCTTACTGGAGTATAAAATGAGGATGTTTCATAATGATAATAGCTTCTTTTTGAGTAACGCATGCAATCACTCAGGCACCTCCCATCATAAATTTGGACCAATGAGCATTCTGCCTTGAAAAGCTAATGTGGAGAGTGGGCTTCTCCATGTTTCACCTTGGTTTCACCTTTACCACATGTTAGGCCACAGAAAAATTCTCAATAAATTCAGAAAGATTGAGATTATACAAAGTAATTTCTCTGACAATGGAATGAAGCTGGAAATCTGTAAGGGCCAGAGAATCCGATTAGCCATAAAGATATGGAAGTTAAACAACACACACTTAGACAAAACAGTGGGTGAAGAAGGAAATCTCAAAAGAAATCAGCAAATACCTTGAAACAAATCAAAATGATAGCAGAACATATCAAAACCTATGGCATGCAGCCAAAGCTGTACCGAGAGGGAAATTCATAGCCATAAATGCATATATCCAAAAAAGAGCTAAAATCAAAGAATTCACTGCACACCTGGAAGAATTAGAAAAAGAACAAGAAACTAACCCCAAAGAAATAGAAAAAAGGAAATAACAAAGATTAGAGCCAAACTAAGTGAAATAGGAAATAAGAAAGCACTAGAAAAAATAAACAAAAACAAAAGCTGGTTCTTCAGGAAGATGAATAAAATTGACAAACCCTTAGTCAGACTAACAAAGAAAAAAAGAAAGAAGATGTAAGTACAAAAAATAAAAAATGAGGAAGAAGATATCACAACTGACACCACAGAAATAAAGAGTATAATAAGAGGATAATTTGAAAAATTATATGCCAACAAGAAGGATAATTTAGAGGAAATGAACAAATTCCTAGAAACTCACAAGCAGCCTACATTGATGAAATAAGAAATATGATGAACTCAACAGACCAATAACAAGTAAAGAGATAGAATCAGTCTTCAAAAACCTCCCAAATAAGAAGAGCCCTGGACCAGACGGCTTCACAGGTGAATTCCACCAAACATTCCAGAAAGAAATAACACCAATCCTTCTTAAACTCTTCCAAAAAATAAAACTAGAAGGAACATTGCCTAACTCATTCTATAATGCCAACTTTACTCTAACAAAAAAGCCAAACAAAGAAAGGAAAATTACAGACCAATCTCTCTAATGAACATAGATGCTACAATCCTCAATAAAAAACTTGGCAATCTTATTCAACATCACATCATATGAATTATACACCATGACCAAATGGGTTTCATACCAGGTATGAAAGAATGTTCCAACATAAGAAAATCAATCAATGTAATGCACCACATAAACAGATTGAAAGAAAAAACATCACATGAGTATCTCTATAGATGCAGAAAAAGCATTTGACAAAATAAAGCACCCTTTCCTGATAAAAACACTGCACAAGATAGGAATAGAAAGAAAGTTTCTGAACATGATAAAGGGTATATATGAAAAATCCACAGCTAACATCATCTTCAATGTTGAAATTATAAAGGCTTTTCCTCTAAAATTGGGAACAAGACACAGATGCCCACTATCACTGCTCCTATTTAACATTGTGTTAGAAGTACTTGCTAGAGCACTGAGGCAAGAAAAAGATATGAAAGTCTTCCAAATTGGAAAGGAAGAAATAAAAATTTCACTATTTGCTGACAACATGATCCTGTACATAGATAGCCCTGAGAAATCTACAAAAAAGCTTCTAGAACTTATAAATGAGTTCAGTAAGGCCGCAGGCTATAAGATCAGTTCTCAAAAATCAGTAGCATTTCTGTACACTAATAATGAGCAATCTGTGGAGGAAATCAAGAAAAAAATACCATTCACAATAGTAATTAAGAGAATCAAATACCTAGGAATAAATTTAACTAAAGCTATAATGGAGTTATATACAGAAAACTACACAACACAGTTAAAGGAAACTGACAAATGAATGGAAGAATATTCCCTGTTCATGGATAGGAAGACTAAACATCATTAAGATGTCTATCCTACACAACCTAATCTACAGATTTAATGCAATCCCTTTAAAAATCAACACAGCATTTTTTTTTACTGAATTGGAAAAACTAACTACAAAATAAATTTAGAAAGGTAAGAGGTCCCGAATAGCCAAAGACATATCGAAAAAGAAAAATGAAATTGGAGGAATCACACTACCTGACTTGAAAACATATTGCAAACCTAAATGGTCAAAACTGCATGGTATTGTCACAAGGATAGACATACCAACCAATGGAACCAAATTGAGGGTTCTGATATAGATCCTCACATATACAGTCATCTGATATTCAACAAGGCCATCAAGCCCACTCAACTGGGAGAGAATGGCCTCTTCAAAAAATGGGTCTTGGAGAACTGGATATCCATATCTAAAAGAATGAGAGAGGAACACCATCTCACACCTTATAGAAAAATCAACTCAAGATGGATCAAAGATCGAAATACAAGAGCCAAGACCATAAAAACCTCGGAAGGCAATGTAGGGAAGCATCTGCAGGACCTTGTAATAGGAAATGTTTTCATGAACTTCACACCCAAAGCATGAGCAGTGAAAGATAAAATAGATAAATGGGATCTCCTCAAATTAAAATTTTTTGCACCTCAAAGGACATTATAGAGAAAGTGAAAAGGCAGCCTATGTGGGAGAAAATACTTGGCAACCATATATCTGAAAGGATCCTAATATCCAGCATATGTAAAGAAATCCTACACTTTGGGGAAAAAAAGACAAACAACCTATTTAAAAAATGGGCAAACAACTTGAAAAGACCCTTCTCCAAGGAAGAAATACAAATGACTAAAAAGCACATAAAAAGATGCTCAACATCACTAGCTATTTTGGAAATGCAAATCAAAACTACAATGAGATATCATCTTAGACCCATTAGAATGGTGACTATTAAAAAAACAGAGGTTTATAAGTGTTGGAGAGGATGTGGAGGAATGGAAATCTTCATTCACTCCTGGTGGGAATGTAGAGTTATCCAGCCATTGTGGAGGGCAGTTTGATGGTTCCTCAGAAAACTAACTATAAAACTGTCATATGACCAACAATTTTACTGCTGCGTATACACCCAGAAGAATTGAAAGCAAAGACAGAAACAGATATGTGCACACCAATGTTCATAGTGGCATTATTCACTATTGCCAAAAATTGGAATCAACCCAAATGCTCATCAACAAAAATGGATTAAAAAAATGTGGTACATACACATAATGGAATATTTCTTAGCTGTAAGAAGGAATACAGTGCTAACACATGGCACAACATGGATGAATCCTGAGTACCTTACGTTGTTTGAAACAAGCCACGCATTGAAGGATGAATAGTACGTGACCTCACTGATATGAATTAAGCAAATTGAGCAGACTCAGAGAGCTATTGGCTGGAAGACAGGTTTACAGGAAATAGAAAGGGAGAAGAAGGTTGTGAGCCAAGGTGAAAGTGTGTAGTTGTGCATTGAAGGATATGACGGGGGGTAGTGATATTATTGAGTTAGGTGGTGCAGGTTTGACAGGTGGGTAGATTGGGGAGGGTGGGTTGGAAGGTCCAGGGAACTGATGGGAGGGTTGGGGGGGGGCAGGTGAACCCTGGAGAGTTGCGGGTAAGTGGTTGAAGGTACAAAGTTGAGAATGCTTTTGTGGCAGTGTGGCATGGAAGGGTGGCTGATTTAGGGTGTTGGATGGGGGGCCATTTGGGGCAGGGCATGTCTGGGGCTGGATTCTAGGGAGTGTGGGAGTTGTCATTTTATTGAGATGTGTTGTATCAGTGGGTGGAAAGCCACATAATAAGCAGGAAGGAGTTGTACTCCCATCCTGGGGAGGACCGGTTTGTTCACAAATAGAGGGACGGGGTCTCTAGGGAGTGTGGGCGGTTCCTAGAGGGAGAGGACAGACCAGTGTGTTAAGATCTTGGTGATGTTGCAGGTAACTATGAATCTTGTTATCCAAAGAGTGAAGCCAGGAGGTCACTGTGGGCCCCAAGGGGAGAGTGAGGGAAGAATAGAATAGATCAAACAGGGGGTATTTAGTGGGCAATGGAAATGTTCTACATGAACTTGCAATGATGGACACAGGGCATGTTAAATATCATCAAAATTTAGAAGTGAACAGTATAAAATGTAAACCATAATGTAAACCATTGACCATGTATGTAGCCATGTTTCACTATTTGTATATCAGTTATAACAAAGGTACCATCCACATACAGGAAGGGGGAAAATGGGAGGATGCTGGGTAAATGAGAGTCCCCTGTATTCTGTATGTGACTTTACTTTGACCGAGAACTTCTTAGAAAACAAAATGAAAAATATTAAGACACTGGGGAATAAATGGAAGAAAACACCACTGTGCATATAGGATACTACTGTGATGAAAACAAAATGTTAAAAAAAAAATTTTTGTTAATATTTTACATTACTTTTTATTATACCAATCTTTTAATTTAATTTAATTTAATTTTTAGGTTTTTAAATTTTTTTAATGTATTTTATTTCTTATATTTAAACCGATCATTATTATTTCATTTTCCTATTAATTGAATTTGGCTATTTTAATGGCTTCATTATTCAAGAAGCTTTGGATTGCAGAGGAGTTGCAGCTGAGGCAGGAGAGGATCATTGGTATGGGTATGGGGCTTCATTGATGGGGTATACATGGGAGGAAGTTCACCTGGGCATACATATAAGGTATATAAATGTGTTCAAATGGTTGTAGGACATTGTGGATGGAGTGGGTGGAGACTCACACAATAACCAAGGGAGTGTTGAATTCCTATCTTGGAGAGCTCTGCCTCATTCTCCAATGGAGCAGCAACAGTAGTGGCAATGCATAGTGGCAATGTCTGGCAAAGGAGGATAATCCACAGATGGGCCCTTGATATTGACAGTTATGCTTATGAGCCTTTGCTCTTGAAATTGAAACTTAGCCTAGTGTTGTGGAGTGCCTAAGAGTTGCCTCTTGAGAGCCTCCTTTTTTGCTCAAATTTGACCTTTCTCTGAGCCAAACTCAGTATATAAATGCATTACCTTCCCCCTAGTGTGGGACATGACTCCTGGGGATGAGCTTCCCTGGCACTGAGGGATTGCTACCAAGCACCAACTAGCAAAGCAACTGGAAAAAGACCTTGAATAGAAGGGGGAAATGGTATGGACAAATGAGTTTATATGGCTGGGAGACTTTAGGGTGAGTTGGGAGGTCATCCCAGAGGCAATGCTTATGCACATCTCAGCAGCATCTCATAGACTGACAAGGTGGATACTACTCCAAATAGTGGGGCTCCTGAGGACTCTGGAGAAACCCAGGTCCTGTGGTCAGGGCAGATATCTCCAGAGTTTGGTACCTTGGCAGTGGGCCTTTGAATTTTGAGCTCCTGAGACTGACAGAGTTGGACTCAATTATGGCTTCCCTACACATGCTTCATCTGTCCCTTCTACTTAAACCTATAATTGGTGCTGGAGTTTGTAGATATATGTCCAAGAAACTGGAGTCTTTGGGCTGTCCATGTGCTAGCTGGGCCCGGAGTCTCAGCGGAGTTGCAACACCTACTCTCCAGTTCATTGGACTCACCCAGGACAACCAACAAGGAGGTGAAGATTACCAACCACCATACCAAAGAAATGAGAGAGCCAACAACTGCAAGCAAGAGAGTCCCTTCCATTGGCTGTATGGGATCGAAGGTTCCTTTCAATTACAGGTGGAGTGGACATCACCATCCCAGAATCCTCAGGAATGGAGAATGTACTATGGACTAAAGTGGAGTTACTGGTGTTCTATTATAGACATATTGTGATTCTAGCATTGGAAGAAATTACAAGATTGATGTGTATGCAGTAATTACTGGAGACTCTGGGGACAGGGAGAGAGAAAAACTGTTGTAATATGGGGCCTTTTTTGGGACTTGGGGGTTGTCCTGAATGACACTGCAATGACAGATATAGGCCATTTTATATCATCACATAACATGCAGTACTGTGTGGGAGAGAGTATAGACTACAATGTGAACTATGGTCCATGCTCAGAGGCAAATTCCCAGGATGCATTTATCAGTTGCAATGAATGTACCACAGTAATGAAGGATATTTTTGTAGTAATGTGTGGGAGGAGTGGGGAGTGGGGCATATGGGAATCCCTATATTTTTTGTGTAACTTTCACGACTCTAAGTTTTTTTTGAAAAATAAAAAAAATTATTATAAAAAAATAATAATGCCTACAAAATTTCTGAGTTTAGAAACTGAATAGTAAATGCCATCATCATTTACTTAAGTAGGGAATGCCGTGGAGGAAAAGGAAGATTAGGGAACTAAAGGAAGGTGATAAGTTTTATTTGGGTGCCCATGAGACATCAAATTATGATGTTCAATCAGCTTTAAGTCTGGAGTTCAAAAGAGAGTCCAAAAAATTGATGAGGATAGAACACTAATATCAAATCACCCTAATATCAAAGCAATATATAAAAATACAAGGAAAGAAATGACAGGCCAATTTCTCTTACGAATATAGATGCAACAATCCCAAAAAATATTTGCAAATCAAATGCAAATAAAATAGTACATTCAAATATTATACACTGTTATCAAGTGAAATTTATACCAGGTATGCAAAGCTGTTTCAACATTTTAAAAAATCAATTAATGTAAAACACCACAGTAACAAAAGGAAGGGGAACAATGCAAGATGTTTTCAATTGTTGCAGAAAAGTTATTTGAAAAAATCAAGCAAGCTTTCTTGATAAACAATATTTAAAAAAATAGAAATAGAAGGAAACCTCCTCATCATAATTAAGGCCATATATGAAAAACCAACCACTAACATCATACTCAATGGTGAGAAAAACAGAAAGCTTTCCTTCTAAGATCTGGATCAAGAAAAACATGGCCACTGTCACCACTACCATGTAATTTAACATTGTAATTGAAATTCTAACCAGATCAGTTATGCAAGAAAAAGCAATAAAAGGCATACAGATTGGAAAGGAAGAAGGAATTTTTTTCCTATTTGGAGATAATATCGTATACATACAAAATTCATAAAAATATACAACAAAGCTATTAGAGTAAATAAACAAATTCAGTAATGAGACAGGGAACAAGATCAACACACAAATACCAGAGGTGAATCTATACACTAGTAATGAGCAATCTGTGGAAGAAATCAACATAAAATTCAATTTACAATAGCTACTAAAATAATCAAATATCTACAAATAAACTTAACCAAGGATGTAAAGGACTTGTATACACAAAACTACAAAACATTTCAAAATAAATCAAAGAAAAATTAATAAATGGAAGGATATTTTGTGCTCATGGATTGGAAGATGAAATATTGTGAAGATGTCAATTCTAACCCAAATAATTTACAGATTCAATGCAATCCCAAACAAAATTCCACAGCCTACTTGCAAAAATAGAAAAGCCAATTATCAAATTTCTATGGAAGAGTAAGGGATCCAAAATAGCCAAAAAGTCTTGGAACAAAAGAATAAAGTTGGAGGACACATTCTTCTTGACTTCTTAACTTAAAAGGATATTATAAAGCTATGGTCATCAAAACAGCATAGTATTGGCACAAGGATTGATATATTGACTAATGGAATTCAATCAAGAGTTCAGAAATAGACCTTCAAATATATGGCCAATTGCTTTTTGATAAGGCTGACAAGTCTATTCAATTGGGAAAAAATATTCTCTTTAACAAATGTTTCTGGGAGAATTCAGTATCCATATGCAAAAGAATGAAAAAGGACCCTTATTTCACACTATATACAAAATGATTTTTAAATGCATGAAAGGCCTAAATGTTAAGAATCAGGATTATAAAACTCCTAGAAAATGTAGGGAAATATCTTCAGGATCTTCTGTTATGCATTGGTTTCTTATAATGTATACCCAAGCACAATCAACAAAAGTAAAGAGAAGAAACCATAGAGGAGAAAAGAAAGTGGAATGATGTATTTAAGGTATTGGGAAAAAAAGCTAGCCAAGAATTCTGTATCCAGCGAAGCTGTCCTTCAAAAATGGCAGAGTTCAAAGCCTTCACTGACAAAAAAAAAAAAAAAAAAAAAAAAAAAAGATAGAATATGTTATCAAGGGACCAGAATTACAAGAGATACTAAAAGGAGTGCTGCTGCCTGAAAAAAAACAACAATGGTGAAAGAGATGGAGAAGAGTGTAGAAATGAAGATTATTAGAAAGAGTAAAAAGATAGACTGTAGTATGATACAACAACAGAAAGCCAAAGGTCAAAATGGATTAAATAAGTAAATACTTTACAGTTTTATCATTGAATATTAGTGGCTGGAACTTCCTAATCAAAAGACACAGGCTGATGAAATGGACTAAAAAATATGGCTCAAATATGTATTGTTGACAAGAGACTCACCATAGATGTAAGGACACAAGCAAGTTAAAAGTGAAAGGTTGGAAAATGATATTACATGCAAATAGGAACAACAACAAAAAAAAGAGCTGGAGTAGCGATACTAATATCGGACAGAATAGATTTTAAATGCAAACTGTTATAAGGGATGAAGAAGGTCATTATACATTAATCAAAGGGACAATTCAACAAAAAGAAATAACTATTCTAAATATTTATGCAGCTAGCCTCAGTGTCCCAAGATATATAAGACACACACTGGCAAAGCCAGAGGGATGAAATAGATGTCTCTACAATAATAGTTGGAGACATCAATACACCACTCTCAGTATTGGTTAGAACATCTGAAGAGAGTATAAATAAAGAAACAGAGAACTTGAATAATATGATAAATGAACTAGACCTAACAGAGATCTATAGAGCATTGAACCACAAAATAGCAGGATATACATCCTTTTCAAGGACTCATTGATCCTTCTCCAAGATAGACTATATGTTGGGTTAAAAGACAAGTCTCAATAAATTAAAAAAGATTGAAATTATTCAAAACACTT
Source organism: Cabassous unicinctus (assembly GCA_029593785.1). Classification (NCBI taxonomy): domain Eukaryota; kingdom Metazoa; phylum Chordata; class Mammalia; order Cingulata; family Chlamyphoridae; genus Cabassous; species Cabassous unicinctus. The sequence continues at coordinate 97,128 of JAQZBX010000006.1, forward strand.
TTACTGATTATAACAGAATGAAGCTGGAAATCAATAATGGAAAAAGGGAAAATCCATAAGTATATGGAGATTAAACAACATATTCTTAAACAATCAGTGAGTCAAAGAAGAAATTGCAAGAAAATTCAGCAAACATCTTGAGACAAATAAAAATGAGAACAGAACATATCAAAACCTATGGGATATTGCAAAGGTAATGCTGAGAGGAAAATTTATAGCCCTCAATGCTTACATTAAAAAAGAAGAAAGAGCTAAAATTGAAGACCTAACTGCACACCTGGAAGAACTAGAAAAAGAACTGTAAACTAATCCCAAACCAAGCTGAAGGAAAGAAATAGTAAAGATCAGAGCAGAAATAAAAGAAGTCGAGAACAAAAAAAAAACAATAGAGAGAATCAACAAAACTAAAAATTAGTTCTTTGAGAACATGAACAAAATTGAAAAACCCTTAGCTAGACTGACAAAGAAAAAGAGAGAGAAAATGCAAATAAATAAAATCAGAAATGAGAGGGGAAACATTACCACTGACCCCATAGAAATAAGAGAGACCGTAAGAGGATACTATGAACTACTGTATGCCAAAAAAACTAGAAAATGTAGGTGAGATGGAAAAATACCTGGAAATACATAAACCACCTACACTGACTTTAGAAGAAATAGAAGACCTCAATAAACCAATCACAAGTGAAGAGACTGAAATAGTCATCAAAAACATCCCAAAGATGAAAAGCCTGGGACCAGATGGCTTCACAGGTGAATTTTACCAATCATTCAAGGATGAATTAATACCGATCTTACTCCAGCTCTTCCAAAAATTCAACAGGCAAAATGCTACCAAACTCTTCTATGAAGCCAAAATCACCATAATACCAAAACCAGATAAAGATACTATGAAAAAAGAAAATTACAGACCAACATCTCTAATGAATATAGATGCAAAAATCCTCAACAAAATACTTGCAAACAGAATCCAAATTCACATTAAAACGATTATACAACATGATCAATGGGTTTTATCCCAGGTCTGCAAGGGTGGTTCAACACAAGAAAATCAATGAGTGTAATAAACCACACTGGTAAATTGAAGAAGAAAAATCACATGATCCTCTTGATTGATGCAGAAAAGGCATTTGACAAAATACAGCACCTTTTCTTGATAAAAACACTCCAAGAGATAGGAATAGAAGGAAGCTTTCTCAATATGGTAAAGTGCATTTATGTAAAAACCTACAGCTAGCATTGTACTCAATGGTGAAAGAATGAAAGCTTTTCCGCAGAGATCAGGAACAAGACCAGGATGCCTTCTGTCACCATAATTATTCAATATGGTGCTAGAAGTTCTAGCTAGAGCAATTAGGCTGGACAGAGAAATGAAAGGCACCCAAATAGAAAGAAAGAAATAAAACTTTCACTATTTGCTGATGACATGATCCTTTCTCTAGAAAATCCTGAAAAATTCCCAACAAAATTATTAGAATTAATAAACTAGTTCAGTAAAGTGGTGGGATACAAGGTTAATATGCAAAAATCAATAGCATTTCTATACACTACTGATGTGCAGTCTGAGGAGGAAATCAGAAAAAAAAAATTCCATTTATAATAGTGACTAAAACAATCAAATATTTAGGAATAAACTTAACCAAGGACATAAGCAGCTGTATTCGGAAAACTACAAATCATTGCTAAAAGAAACCAAAGAAGATTTAAGCAAATAGAAGGAAATTCCGTGTTCACAAAGTGGAAGACTAAATAACATTAACATGTCAATTCTACCCAGACTGATTTACAGATTCAATGCAATCCCAATAAATATCCCAACAGCCTTTTTTGCAGAATTGTAAAGCCAATAATCAAGTTTATTTGGAGGATAAGGAGCCCTGAATACCGAGAAATGTCTTAAAATAAAGAAGCAAAAAGTTGGAGGACTGTCACTTCCTGACTTTAAAGCACATTACTTAGCTACAGTGGTAAAAACAGCATAGTACCGGCATAAGAACAGACAGATTGACCAATGGAACTTAATGGAAAACTCAGAAATTCACCCTCATGTCTCCACTCAAGCAATTCTTGACAAAGCTGTTAAGCCCACTCAGCTGGGCCAGAACAGTCTATTCAACAAATGGTGCTGGGACAACTGGATAGCTGTATCCAAATGAAAGAAAGAAGACCCTTATCTCACACCTTCTACAAAAATTAACTCAAAATGGATTGAGGACTTAAATATAAAAGCAACAACCATAAAATTCCTAGAAGAAAATTTAGGAAAACATCTTCAAGATCGTGTGGTAGGCGGTAGCTTCTTAAACCTTATATCCAAAGCACTAGAAAATGAAAGAAAAAATAGATAAGCGGGACCTCCTCAAAATTCAATGCTTTTGCAGCTCAAAGGACTTTGTCAAATGGATGAAAAAGTAGCTGACTCAATGGGAGAAAATATTTGGCAATCACGTATATGATAAGGGTTTAATATCCATGATATATAAGGAGATCATACAACCCAACAATAAAATGACAAAGTATCTGATTTAAAAATGGGCAAAAGACTTGAAAAGACAACTGTGCAAAGAAGAAATACAAATGGTGAAGAAATACATGAAAAAATGTTCAACATCACTAGCGATTAGGGAAATGCAAATCAAAACTCCAGTGAGATACCATTTCACACCTATTAGACTGGCCGTTATTGAAAAGTCAGAAAACTAAATTTTGGAGAGGATATGGAGAGATAAGAATGCTTATTCATTGTTGGTGGGAATGTAGACATTGTAGACACTGTGAAGGACAGTTTGGCAGTTCCTAAGGAAATTGAATATAGACTTGCCATGGGACCTGGCTATTCCATTGATAAGTATATACTTAGAATTGAGAGCAGTGACACAAATAGATATCTGCACACTGATGTTCATAGTAGCATTATTCACAAGAGCCAAAAGCTGGAAATCCAGGTGTCCATCAAATGATGAATGTGTAAACAATTGTGGCATATACACAAGATGGAAAAAGTCATGAAACATATGACAACGTGAATGAACTTGGAGGATATTATGTTGAGTGAAGCAAGCCATACATGAAAGGACAAATACTGTATGATTGCCTTATTATGAACTAAATATATTGTGTGAAATATAAATATATTATTTGAAATATAAATATGTAGAATTGCATATATATAGGACTACTTTTCTTTGCAGCTGAACAAATATAATAGTACAAAATGTTAATATCAGACAAAAAAAGCCACATTATACTAATGAAGGAGACCAAACACAGAATACTACATATTGTATGATTCCATTTGTGTAAAATATAAATATAAATCAATTTATAAAGATGAAAGGAGATTTGTGGATATGTAGGTCTGAGGAAGGAATGCTAAGGAGTTGGAGATTTTTTATTTTTTTTTTGAGTAATGAAATTGTTCTAAAATTTTTGAGATGATGAATGTACAACATTTTGATTATACTAAAAGCCATTGATTGTACTCTTTGGATTGTATAGCAGAAACAATAGCTATGTACAGTGGGGGAAGCATACAGAGATTGAGATGTGAGGAAGTTTCTTGTTTGTTTTTTGTTTATTATTATTATTGAAATAATGAAAATTCTCTAATAATAATTGAAGTGATGAACATACAACTATGTGATTATAGCAAATACCATTGATTGTACACTTTGCATGAACTGTATGCTTTACTAATATGTATCAATAAAATTGGTTTTTAAAAAGTTAAAAGACAATATACTCAATGTGATAAAATATTTTGAAACCACATATCCAGTAAGTGTTTAATATTCAGTATATTTAAAGAAGCCCCACATCTCAACAATAAAAAGACAAACAACCCAATTTAAAATGTCCAAAAGGAAATAGACATTTCTCCAAACAGGATATAAAATGGCTAAAAAACACATAAGAAGATGCTCAACATCATTAGCTATTAGGGAAATGCAAATCAAAACCACAATTAGATATCATTTTATATAACCTAGAATTTCTACTATTTGAAAAACAAAAAACTGCAAGTGTTGGAGAAGATGTGGAGAAATAAAAACAATCATTCAATGCTGGTGTTGCATTCATAGTGGAAATGTTGCAGCAGCTGTGGAAGAAAGACTGTTTGGCCCTTCCTGAGGAAGCTAAGTATAGAATTAGCTTATGAATTGGTGAACCCACTACTTGGTGTATACCCCCAAATAATTGAAAGCAGTGACTTGAACAGATATTTGCACAGCAATGTTCATGGCATTATTCACAATTGCCAAAAGGTGGAAGCAACCCAAGTGTCCATCAACTGATGAAAGGATCAAAAAAATGTGGAATATACATACAATGGAATATTTATCAGCATTAAAAAGTAATGGAGGGATTAGATGTGGCTCAAGCAGTTGAGCGTCCGCCTCTTACATGGGAAGTCCTGAATTCAGTTCCCAGGGTGTCCTAAAGAAAAAAAAAAAGTAATAGAGTCCTGATTCATGCAACAACATAGATGAACCTTGAGACCTTCTACTGAGTTAAATAAGCTAGATACAAAAGGACAAATATTGTATGATCTCACTGATGGCAATAATTACAATCAGCAAACTCATAGATTTAGAATCTAAAATACAAATTACCAGTGTATATATTTGGAGTAGGTAATGGGAATTTGATGCTTAATTTGTACAGATTTTTCTATTTAGGTTGATTGCAAAGCTTTGGAAATGAATGGAGATGATGGTAGCATGTTATTGTGAACAGAGTCAATGGCACTAAATTATATATATGTGAATGTGGTTAAAAAGGGAATCTTTAGGTCATGTAATGTTACTAGAATAAAAATTAAAAGATAAAACAAAAGGATGTATAACAGTGAACCCTTTTGTCAAAGGTGGGCTATAATTAATAGTTAAAATATAAGAATGCTCCTTCATAAATTATAACAAATATATGATACTAATAAAATATGTTAATAATAATGGGACATAAAATGGGAAAATACACCTAAACTATGGACAATAGTGAATAGAACTATTTTAATACTCTTTCATCACTTGTAACAAAGGTACCACACTAATGTAAAGTGCCAACAATAAATGGTATATGGTAACCCTGTGTTTTTTACATGATTTTTCTGTAACTTTACAACTTCTCTATTTTTAAAAAAATGAATAAAATGATAATGACTTGTTCACAACCTGTTTATTGAATATTTTAAATGAGATGATCTATGTAAATTGCTTCACACAGTGCCCAGAACATAGAATCTCTCAATAAATGCTTTCTACTACTGTTAAAAAATAGTACAATTATAAACCTTAAATGGTAACAAATAATCCACATCACTCCAAGTTGTTGGTAGTATGCGGGTGTATGGGAATCCTGTAATTTTGCATTATTTTTCTGTAAACCCACAACTTCTCTAATATAAATAAATAAATAAATAAAGAGCTAATTTAGTTGTTATAATTTTATGTTACAAAATAATAAATGTAAAGAAATTTTAAAAACTTTAGCAACAGAAGTTCTCTAGTATTCTCACCAGCAAATGCCTAATGTAAACCTTCAATGATAGATTATAACCATGAAAATACGGTGTGTTTTGGTTTCCTCAGCTGCTCAAGCAAATCCCATACAATGGGTCAGTTTAAGAAGTGGGAACTTATTGGCTTACAGTTTGGGGGCTTAAAAAAAGGCCAAATCAAGTCATCATCAAGGTGATGCTTTCTCCTTGAAGATTGTAGCATTCTGGGGCTGACTGCTGGCAATTCTTTGTCCTTAGCGTCTCACATGGCAAGGTTCATGGATGCATCCCTGATCTTTCTTCTTGGTTCTGCTGATGTTCAGCTTTTGGCTGCTCCCTCTGTGGCTGTCTGTCTCTATGCCTGAATTTCACTCCATTTATAAAGAACTCCAGGAATAGGATTATGACACATCCTGATTAAGTTGGGCCCCTCCTTAAGTGAAACCTCATCAAAAGGTCCTACTTACAATGGATTCATACCCACAGGAATTTATTAAAGTACATATTTTTCTGGGGTGCATACAGCTTCAAGCCACCATAGTCCACGCTCTGTACCCAAAAAGACATGTTCTTTCTACATGCAAAATATATTCATTCCATCACAACATCCCAAAACCTTGAGTCATTTCAGAAACAATGCTAAGTACAAAGTCTCATCAAATTTGGTTATGGATGGGTCTATCCAGGAGCACAATTCCCCTGTGTCTGTGGACCTATGAAACCTAGAGAACAATGAAGGGACAAGCATAGACTAAACATTCCCATTCCTATCAGAAGAAATTGGAAGGAAAACAGGGGTTGTGGGTACCAAAGAATTATGAAACCCAGCAGGGCATGCCCCATTAGTTTCAAAGTCTGAGAATCATATATAGAACAATATTTTGTCTTCCAGACCTGATGAAGCAGCAGCTCCACTCCTTCCATGCACTTGCACAATGCTTTTCCTGAATACTGCATTGAAGGCCTCTCCCTCTCTAAGCCCTCGGGGATGGGGTAGCCAGGCTCTCTACAAATGCTATGGTATATGCCCCACCATATCCAAGCAATGGGGTAATAGCACTCTTTCTGAATAATAGGGTGGAGGCCCACTCTTTCCAAGCACTACGGAAGACTCCCCTTTTCCACATACATGGGTGGGCCTGTTTTCTTAGCCCCAAAAGTTATCTTTTATCCAGACATCAGCTTCCATGATTCTGCCCTTGAAGTAATTCATCTTTCAATTTGTCCCTTCTTTGTCCTTTTTAGTCCAGGCTGGTAGTGGTTCCATTCATACAAATTATATTTAAAAAGTCAGCCTTGCATGTAGTTCACAGGAGTCCAATCCATCAGATTGCAGGACTTTCCACAGATCCTTCCTGGATAACTCACTTTCCTCATCTGTAATGGGAGAATATGAATGCTTAATAGGGTAATTGTGTGTGCTAATGAGGTAATTCTCCATGTCCATCACACTGCTCAGCATTCCATGAGCAAAATATTGTGCATGTCAGTTACTCTGTAGGTCCTGTCCCAAACTCCTGCTACTTGAAATTTTCCAATGCATGACCCCTCTTCCCAGAGAAGCTGTGTTATTCTTTTTTTTTTTTTTTATAAAGGGATACCCAAATATTAGATCTGGGCTCTGGTGGCTATCAGAGCAGAAGCTGGTTCTTTGGTAATTTAGCTGGCAACTGCTTTGTGATCAAAAGAGTTAAATAACTTACTCAGACAGTTTTACTAACCTTTTTCTGAGAAGTATGATGGAAATGGACTTATCAAGAGAAAGGGTAAGTATAGAAGGCTTGCTGAAGCAAGAGAAATATGGGGAGTGGGTGGAGAAAAACAAATAGTGACAATGAAACAAATTAGTGAGAGTAGCCTACCCATATTGCTAATTTGATTCCTCATGGTTTTTTGCCTCTAGTATCAGATCATATATACCTGCAACATAAATCCAAGAGCCTTAAACCAGATAGAATGAATCTCTTCTCATCATGATTTCATGAGACATATTAGTCAGATATGCCAGGACCAGGGTGACAACTAACCCTCAGAGGGGATTTGGACATGACTACAGCATTAGAGTGGAATGAGAGGCATTAAGGGCCTTTATCCAATAAATGGATATCAGAGGACCAAGATCTGGGCTGGTAAGGCAATTGTCTCTTATGGTAACTTAGAATCTATGCACAGGCTTCCGTAAGGCAGAATTTTGTGGTTGTAGTAGTGGTGGAAGGTTTTGTAGATAATGCTTTATTGCATTTCTAAGGGAGTAAGATATATAAGGACAGCTGGATGCCAACCTATTAATTCTACTTTGGACACTTTAGAGAGGGACATGAATGAATTCATGTCTCAGGCTATCTGACAAGAAATACATAAGGAGATACAGGCTGTCTTGTGACCCTGCTACTTGAAATACTAGAAATTACTAAAAAAGAAAAAAATCTAAAACTGATATGGCAGAAAACTGATTTCCAGGTTTATTGAATACACAAGATAGTTAGGCTTCTTTGTTTAAAATGCAAACCCTAATTAATAGGATTTAATTAATAGAAGCCTTATACTCAATAAACCCTCTCTCCTACCTCCCTCTCTTTTCTCAGTTAATTAATTAGAGGTGTTTATTTTCCATCCATGAAAGCCTAACAAACACAGGATTCAATAAATATTAGTTCCTTTCATTTTCCACAGCTCAGTGTTGAGAAAGTATTACAGAATACATCCTACTACTTATATAACCCTTTTCATGTTTTAATTATGATTACAAGTATATTCTACAATTAAATTCTCATGTACACCAAGTAAAATTTCAAATTTTTCTTACTGATAATATTTTATCATGTGTTCATATCTTTATTTAGTTAATAATTCAAACTATCCAGGCTTTGGGACTGCTACAGAGAATAAGATACATCTCTATCTCTAGAGAGTCTGTCTATGTTGGGAAAGCTGGCAAACCAATGGACACTTGTAATACTGGGGAAAAAAATGATGCTAGCACAGTTCTGTGGAAAAACAGAAAAGTAACTAACTCTATGTGTAAAAGGTAAAGTGTATGGTTGATTATTTAGTAACTTGGCCTTCAAATAGATTTTGTGTTAGATTAACAATATTTGATCATACATTCATCAATCAATCCTATATTTTTCTGACACAATCAATTGCCAAATTCCCACTCAAATAAATTACGTTGCAGCAAAAAATTCTGGATTGTGTTATGAAAAGGATTTTTTTAGTTTTGTCGGAAGTGACTAATGATAGTGGTGGAATTATATATCTTTTTAACCAAACTCTAATCACAAAGGCAAAACACAGGAAACAGTATAAAGATACCAATTTCATATTTTCTTTATGCAACACCCAGAAACACTCTGCAGGAAGACCTTGTTTACACCTACAGAAGACTGAAAGAAAAATTAGATACCATGTGTTTATCCAGGAAATCATAAAACTAACAAAAATAAATCAATAAACAAACAAATAAATATTGTCCTGCTGAGTAAAAAGCTCAATGTTGTGATATTTTCCTCCAACAATGTTTTAGTTTGCTAAAAGATGCAGAAAGCAATATAATAGAATTGGATTGGCTTTTAAAATGGAGATTATGGGCTTGCTAGCTTATACTTCTGGGGCTAAGAAAAGTGTCCAAATCAAGGTATCATCAGGTGATGCTCTCTCCCTGAAAACCAGCTGCTGGCTGCAGGTGATCCTGGACTCTTCTGCCACATAGGAAGGTACATGGTGGCATCTGCCAGTCTCTGCCTTCTCTTCCAGGATTCATCGCTTTCAGCTGCTGACTGTTCCATCTGTGGCTTTCTCCACTTGGGAGGGTTCTTCTCTGAGCTCCTGTGCCTTTTCTCTCTGTCTCTTTCTCCAGATTCATTTCCTTTATAAATGACTCCAGTAAAAAGGTTAAGACCTACCCTGACTCATGCCTTACAGAAGTAATCTAATCAAAAGGTTCCACTTACAATAGGTTCATACCCACAGGAATGGATCAGTTTTAAGGATATGATCTTTTCTGCAGTCTATAAAAGTGTCAAACTACCACAAACAGTATACCTCCTGTTTCATATTATTGCATACATTTCTATCAAGTAGAAAAACAAATCGAGTTCCCCCATTTTGAGGCTACAAAAGTCAGCTAGTACTTCAATCTTGTCATAGCATCTGTTTATTTCTTTATTCTTAGGGATCATTAAAGATATATGATTTTAAATCTTTGCTATTGAAGAAAACCTAAAAATATGCATAATGGTTTAAAACCTAAATTTTCCTAAACATATTTGAGTCTTCTTGAGCCATCAATTGATAGTTATAAAACATGAGGTAAATTTATGTTGTTTCCATTTGTCAACAGGAAAAAAGATTTCTCTTATTTTTGGAAAATATGTTTTCTATCTTGCTAATTAATTTGAGAAATTACATTTAGATCCAAAAACATTTTTTGACATAATATAAACTTACAGAAAAATTCGGTTTATACTAGCAATCAGATGTTGTGACCCTTTGAAGTTCTTTTGTGAATCCAAAAAGATATGTTCTTAAACTAATCCATTCTTGTGGGTATGATACCCTTTTAATTGGACTGTGGCAGTGAGGCTTGACTCAGATTGAGTCTATACCCTCTTTCTGGATCTGGTATGAAAGGAGACACAGAGAGAAACACACACACACAGAGGAAAAGAAAGCTGCCATATTGATCCTGCCATGTGAGAGACAGGACTGCAGGAAAACAGAGAAGTCCCAAGAGCTGAGAGAGGTCCTGGAGTCTGTAAACAGCTAGGCACAGAGGCACAGAAAGAGGCCCCTGAGGGGTTGGGCCCACAGAGCAGTTCAAGTCTCAAGAGACAAGTCCTGTCATATACCTGATAGCTTACAGCTGAACTTAGGAAGAAAGCAGAGCAACCAAGACTGAGAGAGAAAACCTGAAAGACAAGTCCTATGTCTGGTTGCTCACACTTGATGTCTGGGAGCTGGGCTCCAAGAGATGGTGAGCATGGAGGGGAAGGCAGAGACCTAGGCAGAGATGACCCGCCATCTTGCTTTACCACATGGCAGCTGACAATTTTGGTGAGAAAGCATCTCTGCTGATGCCATGATTTATCATGGCATTGAAAAACTGGAATTGTAAACCTTTACCCTAAATAAAATTTCCAATTATAAATGCCAACCTATTTCAGGTATTTTGCATTGGCAGCCCTTTGGCAAACTAAACAGATGTTTATTCAAAATTTCAAAAATATTTCTTATTTTTAAATGTCAATCACATGTAACTTTCACTAGCTATCTATAAAAGTTGTTACCAGATATGTCTCTAACTTAACATGTAATTTTATAGATATAGAAACTGATTTTTAGAAAGGTTGACAGCTATTTAGTCAAGGCTTAAAGCAATAATGAAAGACAAAGCCTTGGTTCTAACATCCAAACTTGAATTAATCAGATGACTTATCACCTTGACAAGTAAAAGGGGCTTTCAGAGGAAAGATCCAGACATTACAGTTTTATAGACTGATTATGAGTATGCTTTTGATATAGTGACATTTACATGGTCAAAGTAACACAATAAAGACAATGTTGTGTCTAAGACTGGATGAAGTTAATTTATGGATTACAAAAATAAGTATGCTGTGACAGGAAACAGTAAAAAGAGTAAATATTTTCTGGAACTCCATTCTTCTGTTCTGATGTGGGTTAAAAGGTGCAATCTGCCCAGGTGCCATCTTGCCCTGAATCCGATATATTCTCCTTATGTCCCCTCCTACCATCTGTTCTCTTTCCCATGGCAACTGCTCATTCTAGGGAAGGTTTTCAGAGATGGTGTGATAGACACCAAAATCTTCTGAATTTGCCTTTATCTGCTGTGGAAGGATATGCTAGTCTTTTAAATTGTTTTACTTTCAGAGAGCAAAATCACAGTGGCGGTGGATTTACACTAATAAGAAATAAATGCTTACACAAATCTGAGAGTAAAATAAAATATTAAGATGCTATTTATAAAAGGACTAATTAATGTATTTTAATGCTATTATTTTTAAAATATGAATTTATACCAAGATTCAAATAAAGTGGTGTATTTTTCAACAGTGAGTAAAAAGTTGTTAATAAAAAGGACAGTGAATATCCAGTATATCTCTGAATAAAATAAACAAAATATAACAGACCCAGTAAGAATAAACCACTTGTATCAAGATATAGTTTCAAATTGACTAAAACTGCTTTGGCTTTGGTTTGATTCTATGATTTATAAACAAAATTTTGGAGCACATCTATTTTATGAAAGTAGGTGGACTAATACATGGAATATACAGTTCTTGAAAGGTTTGTAATATAAATTATTTTTATATAAAATAAGTTAAATAGTGAAGTATTTAACATAGTTTAATTTTGAAAGTCTTTATTTGTGTTTTTTTTAATATTTGTATATACAGCACTCAGTGTGGACTTAAAGTACACAGGTTCTCAGAACACTACTGAATAAACCTGTGCTTGGCTCTTTATATTAATCCTGGTGTTCTCTAATAGGGGGGCATCGGTGGGATTTATTTACTCTATATCTTTCTAAGAAAATACCCACAAAAGGTATGCTTGGTTAAAATACATTTTAGTAACCTCATAAATGCATTTTTATTCCCATTAGTGAAATACTGAATCTTAAGGGAAGCCACCAGAGCTTCACTTACTCTATTTGTGACAACCCCTTTCCTGCAACTCTACAAGACACCATCTTTATCAGAATTTCAAGAGGTTATAGAGGTTAAGAGTTTCTGCTAAGACACTACCTAGACTAAAACTACAGAAGAAAATTCTCAAAAAGATTCCTGATCTGGCCCAATCTCTTTTTCCAGAAAATTCTTCCAATTCTTCATTTCTTCTCCAAATATACCCTTCAATTACTACTCTAAAACATAACTGCACAAGGAGTCAGTCTCCCTTGCAGACCTCTTAAGCAGCCACTTTTTTTCTCCTCAACCCATACACTCTAACACCCACTAGGAGATGTGTAAATGATCTCCTCATTCTTCATTGGTACAATCTCCAAAAGTGAGAATGGCCTTCTGTCTCTTTTCCTGTAATACTTTTCTTCATGTGAGGTGATCTCAAGGTTCTTTATGCTTAGATATCCACATAAATACCTTACTCTCTGTTCATAACAAACATTTAGATCTCCTTCATTATCTCTACGATATTTGTAGATACCAATTGGCCACTGTGCTGTGCTTCTAATCTATTACCCTACTCCGAGATTGAATTATTGGTTTCTCTGAGTCTATCTGGATTATTCAAGTATTACAATATATTTTTTAATATTCATAAACTCATGACTCTAATGTCAATTTTGTGAAGCCGTTATACCAGTTCATGTCTGGCAACCCTTAGCCTTGATGTACACTCTCCATAAACAGGGAATTGTTTGTAGTGTGTCTAGACAAGTTGGATGTTTGTTAGTTGTAACCTTCACTATTTTGTTCCCTTCCTTTTAAACACACTATTCTTCAACTGACTCTTTACATAAACAATATTCACTGTTCTTTTAAAACCCAGTCCCTTCATCTAGGAAAACATTTCCTTTTCTTTTTTCTTCCTTCCTCCTTCCCTTCCTTCCTTCTTTCCTCCCTCCCTCCATTCCTTCTTTCCACCCTCCCTTTCTCTGTTCCTTCCTTCCTTCCTTCCTTTCTTTCTTCTATTTCCAAACTTGGTAAGGTGAATCTACTATTAAGAGCTGTTGTATAACAACTTTATATTTTCAGTGTCTAGCACATGAACTAAATTGATGCTTAATTAAAAATTGCATGAAAGCCTGTGCAACAGGTTTTGAATTTCACAATGCATGGAAGAATATATCCAAGAAGAAAGAACAGTAAAAAATAAATAAAAGTTGTGCAAGGTAATGATGTCTTGCTACCCATGAACAAACGTCCACTTCTTCCTTATACACTTTTTCCCCAGTTATCCATGTCAACGTCCCATGGACCAAGTAATAAAATCATATTGGCTCTATTTGCTAATCATAGAATCTCATACTCTCTTGCTCATAATTAGCTTCAAGGTAATCATACAATCCGCTTCTGATATTTCAGTCAAAAAAAGAAGCAGGGTGGGGGGATTCTAGGAAATTTTTCCTCTCAAAGTAAAAAAAGATACATAAAGCCAAAGCCTTTGTGTCCTTCCTATTTGTTGTACTGTAATACAAGGAAATGATACTCAGAGCTACTGCAGGTCTCTTGTAACTGAAAGGTAGACTAAGAATATACAAATGGTTATCTAGTGTCCTAATTTGTTCAACTAATGCATCAGGCCTGATAATTCTCATGCATGGAAATGTAAATTTTTATTATTATATTACTTTAATCTTTAAGTCAGATATCTGTTTCTTGCAATTAAAAGGATCCTGACTCAGAAAACTCATGACCATGAGTAAAAACATATGCTCACCTGTTAAACAGATCTGGGGAGAAGCATTCACTCATGATAGATTATCTTCTATCTGTCTCTCAGAGGTAAAATCTTGGCATTGGAAACCTGTGGTCCAGATTTTCCAGGAAGTTATGTTGCCCATTTCATCATTAATATACAGATGCCCTGTTCCTTTCACTCCAGCAACACTCTCTATGATTGTAACGTTTTATTGCCCAGTAAGTCATTTCCTACCTTTGCCCTCCTACATAGAAGCTAATTTCTCCCATCAAAGATACCAAGATCTCTGAGATACCATGGGTGCAAATGAAGCCCCTGCATCTTTAAATATTAAACTATAAGAAGAGGTGTGACAAATGGACTGGATAAGGACTATAGGTTTATATATTATAACTATAATATAGGTATTATTTCTCTCCAAAAGGGGTCAACTATTTTAATATCTATGGTTAAAGACAATGTCTTTCATTTAGAGGAATTCCATTTTTATTGGTAATCAAGAATTAATATAAATCTTTTTATCATCTGCCCATTCACATCACAATTCTTCCACCTAAAAACAACAACAACAACAGCAACAACAACAACAACTTAGTCTATTGCTAAAGAGAGTTCTTACTGAGAATAAGACATAGGAAATGCTTTCACCACAATTCAGACAGTGCTTGACAATAAATGTGTGGGCAGGTGAACATGGGTGAATCTATTATGAATGTGATATTTTTAGCTTCCTATGGGATGATTCTTAAAGCTAACAGACCCAGAAAATTGTATGGGGTAATTGTTATTTAAATTTATATTTAATTTCCAGTGTAGAAGTGCTCATTGGAGAGTCTTGGAAGTTTATCAGTGAGACCTTAAAATCCCTATGCCTTAATTATTCCATCATAAAATTGAAATAAAACTATTTTACAGTGATTCTATGATAATTGGAAATGCTATACCTTCAAAGAAGAAGAAAATCTTATTGTGAAATAGCACAGGATATCTAACTTAAGCAGATACAGGTACATTTAGGAAGTATAACTCAGATCTGGCAAAAAAAGAAAAGAATTATGAAAGGCTCTTGAAAGGCCAGTTCATCACTGAAACACCTCGTGGGAAAAAAAAATCAATTCCATTTTATCAGGAGATTAAGAGTTAACCGGGAGAAGTCACATTTCTAAATTACTAATCACCCTATGGGTTAGACAACTCAACAAATTTTAATTTACTCTGTGCCCTTCATGTAAGCCAAGTCAGACTACCTTAAGTGCATGCCAAATTCCTTTCCACACCCTGGAGAATAATGATGGTTTAAAGAAGTGGTTAAACCAGTATAATAAATCTTTGTCATATAAATATATTATATTTATCATTCAAGTCTAATATTACATTCATAGCTTGTTCTGCCTCATAAGCCATACGTTTTTATGGTTGAAGTTGTTACAGGAAAACATCTCTGCAAATTTGCTTGGTTTAAACTCTAAAATTGTAGAGAGACTCTGGAACATATTAAAAATATAAATAAATCTTCCAGCTGTTCATATTCCAGTTGAGCCCTGAATCTAAGCAGAGTTCTAGTCAACAGCTACTTTCCAGTTCATCAGACTCACCCAGGACAATTAACAAAAGCATAATGATGGACAACTCCCATACCAAAAAACAGAGAGTATCTACAATTGTAAGCAAGACAGTTCCATCCATCTGCCTCATGGGATCTAAGCCCCCTCCTAGTCGAAAGCAGAGCAGGCATCACCATCCCCAAATCCTCAAGATTGAGAAATGAACAAACATAAGGGGGGGAGGGAAGCAACTATGGACTAAAGTAGACTTATTATTATTCTAGAAATGGACTGCTATAAAGATGGTCATCACCAGAGCTTCTGAGGGGAAGGAGAGGAAAGAATAGATGTAACATGGGGCATTTTTGGGACATTGGAATTGTTCTGCATGATATTGCAACAGCAGATACAAGCCATAATACATTTTGTTAAAAACCTATAAAATTCTGCGGTGCAAAGTATAAACTATATTGTAAACTATAGACCATAGTTAGTAGCAATGCTTCAATATGTGTTCATCAGTTGTAAAAATTGTACCACACTAATGAAAGATGTTGTTAATGGGAGAAAGTGTGGAAAAGGGTATATGGGAATCCTCTATATTTTCGATGTAACATTTATGTAATCAAAAGCTTCTTTAAAAATAAAGAGAAAAAATAAAAAATTAAAAAAGTTAAATTGTAGAGCATGATATCAGCAATATCTATCTTTTAAACTAAAAGAATACTGTCAGACAGAGAAGAAAGTTTAAGTTAAACCCTTTGTCGTTTGAGAGAATGCGTGGTGATCTGATAGGAACTCAGACCTCCCGATACAAATCTCATCTCTCTGCTTTCACTGAATCTTCTGCATTGTCTATGCTATTAACACGACAATCACTAGTAATGGGGAGAATGGAAATCTGATTTTTAAATTGTTGCACATTCTATATCTGAACAAAAGTTCATTATTAGTAGTCAAAAGAAGAATTAATTTTATCATCCTGCATTAGTTACATATAAATCAATAAATTGTTTCTTAACTAATATAAAATTCAGGTTTGAATGATAGATACTGAGAGTATCCCATAGCTAAAATGAAGCTGGTATCAGATTATTCCTGATTTAAGGTATAAAAGCAAACATTTATTAAATGTTGTGCACAACGCACACACCTAATCAGAGGATGTGTGGGTAATAGATTTTTATAGTTATCTACAAATATTGACAATAGAAGTTGAACTTTATTATTTTATTGTCAAAATATAAAAGAGATTTAGCAGGGAATACTACTAATGTAAATAAACTGAATCACAGAAGTCAACCTCTAAAGTAAAACACATTTTCTATTTTAAAACTTAGACTACTTGACCACCATTAGGGATGAATACTGTTAATATTTATGTATTGTTTTAGATACAATATCAAGAAATTGGTTAGAAGATGCTGCTTTCATAAATATATTTATGCCCTGCTGATACTTAATGTCTGCCTTGAAAGAATTTAAAAGGAGAACATAGGTGCTAGTAATTATTTGTTTTTATTAGGGCAAACAATCTGAAGGATTCTTCAGAAAGATTAGACCAATTATCTTAGAGAAAATGTGGTGTTTCGAAATATTTTTATAAGGTGTATTTTAAAATGTGTCTGTTTATTGTATACTATCTCTTTCTACTATAAATGAATGATAATTTAAAATAATTGAATATCCATAGTCTAAATAGAAGTTCTCAAAGGTCAGAATTATGCATTTAATGCTAATTTTGAGTTTAAAATTACAAAATAATTATGCTTATTAATACACAAGATTTATACTGGCACCAAAACATTTCCTCAGCCATATAGCAGAAGGTCATATGTGATGTACAGAATAAGACATAATCTTATGGAAGAGTGAAATTTCATGAAGCAGTAGGTGAAAATGGCACTCAATAATTTCTTTTTAATGTATTTCAACAAAGTGTTGCTTACACATGCCAGGTTAAAATGACTTATGGATTATATTAGCTAATTTAAAGTAAATAAATCTCACAAAAAAGGGTGATGATTTTAAATCCTGTAAGGAAAGAGCCCATTAAAAATAACACTCATGATTCAAACACAACAAACAACCAGAAAAGAGGAGATATGACATTTAACACATCCTAGTAAAACCTCTTCATCTGTTATATCATGAGACAAAGTCATGAAAATTTTAATTATATCTGATAAGAGGATCACCACAGATTGGAAAAAATTCAGATTATCAGAAATGGAGGTTTGCATTCCCTATATTAAAAATGAATCTTGGTCTATCATGTGCCTAAGTTTTGAGTTAATAATGCTTTTGTTCTTAGCAAGTTATTTACAAAATTTATTTCATCTCTATCCTCTTGTTTAAAATTTCTATTTTGAGTATTTTGTCGTATATACAAAACATCTATAATAGCCATATAAGTAATTTATTTTAACAAACTTATATTTTGATAGTGGTTAGTCAATTAATGAGAGAAGTCTGCAATTTTTAAAAATTGTTTGATACCACTTTTCTAAAAGATGAGACCTTCAAAGTGTTTTAATGAGAATAGAAACTCAGTTTAATCTATCAGTGTTCAAGGAATAAGGACTTCAAAATAAGTGTAGCATGCAGTCTATAACTGAATATATTTAAAAGGAAATATATTAATTCCATTTTCCAGAAATTGAGGTTCTTTGTATATTAGACAATTCCCATGCAAGTATTGTCTGAAGAAATTTACTGTCATCTGTTACATAATGAAAGAAACATCTGTACCTGTGACCACAGATGCAATGTTATTAACTTAAAAATTGTTTTGCTTTCCAGAAAATGTGTCTTAACTCTGAGGTGCTTTTACTTTGGATACAAGCTTTTGGACGGTCAATTTTTGTAAATCTGGACTCCCTATTCATCTTCCCATGGATATATTGCAAAAAACAAAGGGACTGTTTCAGTTTCTTTATGTTAATTATGTTCATAGGCATGAATTTTATCTTGGAATTACTTAAGAGAATCCATCTTACCTAATAATATGCAACTTATATTTCCCAAGAACTACTATAAGAGTGAAAATAAGGTCATAACAAAAAGCACCCAAATCTATTTATCCGGTCATGTCACTTTCTCTATATGCTATCCACATTACTTTCAATCTCCCAAATTTCCAAATCTTGGATTCCCCAGAAAATGCTAACATGTTTCTTGAATTATGCCTCTGATCCAAATTGGAGAGACTGTTGTACTCTCTCTCACCATAATTTAGTGCTTAAGAGTATAGATTTCGAGTTTAAATTCTGAGTTTCCACATATAATGTGTGACTTTGAGTAAAAGGATCATGGGATTCAATGAGTTAATTTATGTAAAACCTTGGAAAACCCTGGAAAGTGTGTGGTACATAGAAAGCACCATAAACATTTATTACTATTATCATTATAAGTGATAAGTATTGGTATTATAGATACCAATTACAGTAACTCATTCACAGGTGCCACCGAAGTTGCTATAATCACACTGTCTGAGGCCTAATTGCCCCCAAAGACCTTAGTCAAACAGCCAATTTTTCTACTTGCTCCTTCACTGTTGTGCCCTACCCTCTGCCTGCAGCAAACACAGTGGTCTATTTTCCCTTAAACAATATTTTATGTCCAGAATAGAGGTGACTAACTTAGTATCTCTCAATCCTTTTCCCACCAGCAGCAGTTTCTATTGTTTATTATTAATTTTTAATACCTTTAGCCTGTGCCTGAACTTTCAATTCACTACAGACCTAGTGTTATCTTACATCCTACTGTTCACATTTTTGTACTAGGCTCTAAAGTCATTTCTTTCATAGTGTAGTCTCTTTCTTATACTAGGGTGAATTCATTCCCTTCAGGTTCATTGGTACCACATCCATATAAACCCTGGAAGCCCACTTCATCAGTTTTCCAGATATTTATGATTTGAGGTTGATACTGCCTGGCTTTGATGTGCTTGTTCTACTACAGATATAGTATGATTTTAAAAATGAAAAGCATGATAATTATATAAAAGCAATTTTTGGTCTGGGGAAATTAAATATCAGCTTGCATACAACTTTCACTCTTGCTTATAAAATGACAAAGTATTGCACACTATTAGATTAATTCTTATTTTAGTTATTGGTATTTTATTTATTTTGTGACAAGAAATTAATAAGCCATTTAAAAATTATATCATAGAGAATGTAAGCTTCATTAGGGCAGGAATTTGAGCATATTTTGTTTTCTAGGAGAGTGATTAGCATAGTGCTTGATGGAAAATACCACAAAAGCTCTGAATAGATAAATTTTAACAAATGGATAAATTAATAATATTTTAAGCATGTTTACCTTGTGTTCTTGCAGGAAGATTTACACCAGCTCTTCAAAGAATTTCTTCATGTATTTTTTTTCCTTTCATCTAATAGAACTTGGAAATGGAGCTAACATCTCATTCAACTACCTTATGGTATATTACAAGATACACTGAGAGTAACGAGTGAAATTGAATAAATGTTGACACTTCTGCTGTGTTAGCGACCATTGATTGTCTCAATATTCAAGCTTCCTTATTCCTTTGTAAATTGATCCCTTATGTTGGACACCTCACTATCCAGAATACAGGCTACATTTTTCAAGCTCCCTTTCAACTAGTTGTGAACCATAAAACCAAGTTGTGGCTGAGATAATACAAAGTGACAGATTACCAAATCAATCTCACAAGAATCAGAAATCTTATCCAGTGTCAAACATTTCTAATACTTTCAAGGATGCAGGTGGTGTATGATCCATGTGCACTTGAGAAGAATATATATCCTACTGTATTTGGTGTAGTGTTCTGCATATGTCTATTAGATCCAGATTCTCTAATGTGTGACTCAAAGTCTTTAGTTCTTTATTGACTCTTTGTCGAGATGTTCTGTCTAAGGGTGATAATGGTGTATTAAAGTCCCCCTCTATAATTTTAGAGGCATCTATTTCTCCACTTAGTTTTTTCAGTGTTTCCCTTATTTATTTTGAGGTACCACAGTTAGGTGCATAAATGTTTATGATTGCTCATTCTTCTTGAAAGATTACCCCTTTTACTAATATATAGTGTCCATCTTTGTCTCTAACAATCATTTTGTATTTAAAGTCTATTTTGTCTGATATTAGTATAGCTACTCCCACCCCTTTTTGTTTATTGTTTGCTTGTAAGAGTGTTTTCCAGCCATTCGCTTTCATACTCCTTGAATCTCTGTGCCTAATGTGGGTTACTTGCAGACAACATATCGATTGGTCATATTTCCTTATCCATTCTGCCAGTCTGTGTCTCTTGACTGGAGAATATAATCCACTAACATTCAGTGTTATTACTCTCAAGGAATTACTTACATTAGTCATATTTCCTTTGGCTTTATGTATTTCATATGTTGTTTTTACTTCTCTTTTTGTCTTTTTATTTGTTCTTACACTCTCCTCTAACTCTCTCTCTCCTTTTTTCCTTTCAACCTGCAGGACTGCCTTTAGTATTTCTTGAATGTCAGGTTTCTTATTGGCATGCTCTCTTAATTTCTGTATGTCTGTGAATATTTTGAGCTTTCCATTATTTTTGAATGCTAGCTTTGCTGGATAGAGAATTTTTGGCTGTGAGTTTTTCTTTTAGTACCTTAACTTTGTCATACCATGGTCTTCTTGCCTCCATGGTTTCAGATGTAAAATCAGCACTTAATCTTACTGAGCTTCCCTTGTATGTGATGGTTCTCTTTTCTCTTGCTGTTTTCAGTATTTTCTCTTTGTCTTGAGCTTTGGACAGTTTGGTGAGAATATGTCTTGGAGTAGGCCTTTTGGGATTTATACTGTTTTGGGTGTGCTGAGTTTCCTGGACATGTACATCCATCTTCCTTAATAAGGTTGGGAAGTTTTCAACCATTATTTCCTCTAACACACCTACTCTCCCCTTTCCCTCCTCATCTTCCTCCAATGTGCCTATAATGCATATGATTGTGCATTTTGTGTTGTTATTCAAATCCCTAAGTTGCTGCTGGATTTTTTTCTATCTTTTTATCTATCTGTTCTACTATCTGTTTGATTTCAGATATACCGTCTTCCACATCGCTAATTCTTTCCTCTTCCTGTTCAAATCTGTTGTTATGTGCTTCCAGTATCTTTTTGATTTCTTGGATTGTGCCATTCATCACCATTATATCAGTTATCTTTATGTATGCTTACAGTTTCTTCATTATGTTCTCCCAGTGTCTTCTTAACATCCTTGTTCTTTTCCTTTACTTCAATAAGTCCATCCATGATATTTGTTTGGAAAGCTTTGATAAGTTGTTCAATGTTTTCTGCATATCTTCCTGATTTTTAGTTGTTCATTGGACTGGGCCATGTCTTCCTGTTTCTTAGTATAGTTTGTGATTTTTTTTGTTTCTGTCTGATCATCATTTTATCTTGATGGGTTTATTCAGTTGATTATCTTCTCTCTTTACTCTATGGTTTTATTTAATTTGCTATTTTTGTGTGTGTGTATTAAGTATTCTCTTTGACAATTTGTTCTTCTTATTTTATTTCCTTGCTGTTGTCTGTGTTCCCTTGAAGGAAAAAATTAGGACAAGAGAAAGTGAAAGAGATAAGGAAAGTAAAAGGATTAATATTAATAGTAATCATTAGAAGAAGAACTGTACAAGACCTTGGAAAATGAATATTTAACTCATGTAAGCAGTGTAGAGTAATAGGAATAAAATAGTGGAGTATAAACAATGAAATGGGAAATTGCATAGAGAAAGATATATGGAATGAATTAAAAGGCCAGAATGATGAGGAGTGAGGGAAAGAGAAAAGAAAAGACAAAAAGAAAAAAAGGTTAATTAAAAAAAATAAAAAAGAAAACAAGATAGATAAGGTAGAAATAAAAACCAGAAAAATTGAGGACTAAACAAAGAGAAGTGGAATGTAAGAACAACAACAGAAAGCAGAAGCTAGAATGATGAAGGGAGGAAAAGAGATAGCATTGGTAGTCAAAATCGGTATACACTAAAAAGGGGAACTCAAGGAAGAGGAAAGACAGCAACAAAGAATCAAACCAACAGCACCTTGAGGAATTTATCTCTTTGTCCAGCTCCCTCCAGATTGATGCCCTGAACCCTCCTACTCTGTGGGTTCCCTAAACAGCTCAATCAGGCAGGATCTTGCCCCCACTCAGCCATTTGTTCTGAGAGAGATCTGCCTATGTTCCTTCGAAAGTAAAAACATTAGGACCAGAGTAAAGGAAAGAGATAGGAAGACACAAAGAATAATAGTAAAAGTGATAATAGCAAAAGGTAGGAGAGCAACTATACAAGACCTAAGAAATTGAAAAAGTAACATGAGTAAGAAACCCAGAAGAATAAGATTTGCAAAGTGGAATAGAAACAATGAAACAAGAAACAGAATAGAGAAAAAAAATATATAGAATCAATTAAAAGGCTGGAATGGTGAGAAGAGGGGAAAAGAAAAGAGAAAATAGAGAAAGAATAAAGTGAAAAAGAGAGAGTATACAGAGAAAAAAAGATAGAAGGAGATATACAAAGAAGAAAAATTGGAGACCAAATAAAAGAATTGTAATGAAAGAACAACAGAAAACAAAAGATATAAAGATGAAGGAGTGAAAAGAAATAATGTAGGAAGAATAGATCAGTAACCAAAAGAAGGAAAGAAAGAAAAAAAAGAAAGATAAACAAGCAGAGAAACAAAGAAGGGGATACAAAACAAGCAAGAAAAAAGATGGCAGCAACTCATTTTTTGAAAAAAGGAGACAGAATGAAAAAAAAAAAAAACCACAGAAAACATGGAAGACCCCTAAGGATCTTCTCAGGCTACTGGTGTTCCTCAATCACAACCCCTTGGCCTGCCCTCTGCAGGTTTTGAACTGGGTTTTTGTGAGTAAAGGAAGGATAATAAAATAAAATAAATCTTTCCTTTAAAAAGAAAAGAGACCTAAGAAAAGCTAATACAAAGAAAATGTCTATATATTCCCTGTAATAAAGTGTCATCTGGATTCATTGAAACCTGGCGAGACACTTCTCAAGAATAGTCAGGAATCAAACCAGGGACCTCATATACACTAGGCAGGAATTCTTCCACTGAGCTATTCTGAGTCCTTGGGTTAATTAGCCTTTCAGAAGGCTATCTGCCCCTTTTCCCTCTGGCAGGTTAGATCCCCTACAGTCAGCTGGAGTGGTGCTGATCGCCACCTGTTTCTGCCTCCTCACTGATGTGATTCCTCTCTTTACCTAGGTGGCTGGGTGTGACTGCTAGCCTGAGGCATTCCCCTTCCCCTCTCCCTGTCTAGTCAGGGCCTCTTCCAATATTCAAGGCAGGCTCAGATGGCTAAACTCACTGCAAAAAAATTACTCTCCACTCTCCCAGACCTGTCTTCCTTGCAGGGAATCTTCAGTCACACTCCTGTTTGGAGAAGGGGGCTAGGGTCTTTACCTAGTCTGTTTATCCTGTGGGCCAGGCATGTGTGCCCCTTCCAGCCACAGAGGTAAGCAACCCCCAATTATTCCTGGCTTCGCTATCTGTCCAGTACCCTCCTAGATGACTCAGAGCACCTTCTGGTGGAGGTAGACATCTGCTTAACTCTCAGTTATATACAATTTGCCAGGAGTTTTTCCCTCACTTAATATCTCAGGGTGGGGGAGTAGAGCCCTTACCGGAAGCCGGGAGGTTTAATAACTCAAGATTACTTGTTTTGGCTTCTTCGTGTCTCTGACCCTAACTCTCCTGGGAGTTGGTGAGCAGTGTCCTGGTTTGTTGTGCCCCAAAGCAGGTCCCCACAGCAGGCTCTGGCTTTTTCTTTGTTGTTTTAGTGATAGCTAAGATTTATACATCTAACCCATCAGCCATGTTCCCACAATCCCTGAACCTACCTTTTGATTCCATGTGTAATCTGTAGTCATTATTAAATGCTTCTTTTCTTTCATGTCTTTATCCAATTAAACATGTATCTTGTCAATTCTTTCCCAAAATATACTTAAAATCCACATGCTTTCCTTCAAACCTACTGCAATGTTACTCACCTGTTTTAAAACTCTTGAAAGTCTTCTCATGGAATTACAATAAAATGATAACACCATATTACATCCAACAGGATCATATAATATAATGGGTCTCCTCCACTTCTATAACAGTTTAATAACATCTCCTCATTGGAGCACAGTGCCCTTCTCTTTGTCCCACAAACATACCAACCTAGTTCCTGCCTTAAGTCTTTTCACTGATTTTTCTCTGCTTGAAAGATTTTTCCAGATATTGAAATGGCTGGTTGTTTTTCATTACTTTTGTATCTGATTAAATGAAACTCTTCACACAAGTTTTCCTTTGATATTTTTATATAAATAATATCAGACTAAGTCACTATTTTAACATTTGCTTTATTTTCTTCATTGAATTAATACTTCTCTGTAACTATGTATTTATCTAATTACATGATTATTATATATTGTTACACATAATATGGGACAATTCTCATGAGAAGCTCAGAGAATTCTGGAAGAGAGGAGAAGCTCTAAATTTCTTGAAATTCATTAAAGGTGATTAAGGTGAGCATAGCTGATAATAACAGGGTAAGGGTTGTAGGGAGATATGTGGCCAGTAAAATGGCAGTTACACTGAGACATGTGGTCTATCATTGAATGAGTTTAGAGGCTGCTACTTTGAGGTCAGAAGTGTTCAAAGGTATTTGGAGAGGTCCGCATCAAAAGTGTCCAAAGCTCTAACAACTTAGGGTCTCCAATGACAACCCAAGACATGTTAGCTTGGAACAAAAAAATTTTTAGGCGGAGCAAAACAGAGAAAATGAGGGTGATTTTACTGCTCATGCAGAAAATTTGACACGTAAGAATCATCTGAGAGACAGTACACAGAGATATTCTTCAGTGACAACTTAGGTAAAGAAAATATTTAGACAACCAATATTTCAAGTGTTATAGGTTATTTCAGAGTCAGACACTTCTAAAACCAATGTGGTACATTTTTACTTAAAACACAATTAACAAGATTGGAGGAAATTAGATGTTAATGAATGTCAGGTGTGAGGGAAGAAGTCTAGTATATCTGAGAAGGAGACAGGAAGAAGAAAAAGGAGGTGGAGGGGGGAGAGGAGCAGGCGGAGGAAGGGAATGAGAAGAAAAGAAGAAGGAGAAGGAGAAGGAGAAAGAGAAGGAGAAGAAAAGGAGGAGAGAGGGGGATATGAAGGGAAAGGGAGAGTAGGGGAAGAGAAGGAGAAGAGAGAGAAGGAAAGAAAGGGAAAGAAATAGGGTTTTCTAATTGATAAATGTATCTTCTTTATTGGGAAAATGAAGACTTGAGTTTTCAACTGTGAGATACTATGTGTGTTCGTGCACATGTGTGTGTTTAGAGTACTATTTACACTCCAAACTGCAAAACAGATATTTTGGTTAAATATGAATCTCATTTCTCTTCAGATCAACTCTAATCTTCTCATGGTGTGAGAGCATGTCATACATTTTTTTGGTCATATAATAGAGTTGAAAAGATATTTACAGAATAAAATGGAATGAAATTGAATTATAGGGCTTTTTTATAACCTGTAATAGAATCTTACATTATTCTCCTACATTTTTACTCAGTAAAGCAGGAAAAATAACATTTGAAAATCAGGCTTTTTGAGACTGAAATTCCTAGTTGTAATTCCAGATTTGACTATTAATTAACTGCATGACCTTAAAATTTTACTTAATCCCTTGGATCTTCAGTGTCTTTATCTATTAAATAGGAATAAAAATATATGCATTACAAGGAGGTTTTAAAGTTTAAAAGTATATAATGTTTGTAATGTATAATATCTAAATGATAGTTTTATAAACAATGGTATCTACTACATTTTTAACAAAGAGTAAGAAGGACAAACCATATAAAAAGAGAAAATAAAATGCATCATATGCTAGTCTACTTTTTTCAGAGATGTGAGTATTTTACTGTGAGGGATTTACTTGTCGAATACATAAACAATCTTTGAGTTTCAAATATGGTATATTTCACAAGCTCTAACTAAAACTAAATTGTACATAGTAAAATTTTAGTCTAAAATTAAAGTCACTATATTGTCCTTCATTCTGCTGAAATGTTCTTCATGATGCCAAAATCTTAAAGGAATCACATAGTGGGTGGAAATGGAGTTCTCCCTTTCCATTGAAAATATAAGGAAACTTTTATATTCCCTATGTATTGATATGGTACAGATATATGAGAATCTCTGAAATACAGTCACTATTGATTATTGTCATACATGTGTAGACTATGGGTTAATTGTATAAGATTTAGGCAGCCATTTCTCTGCAAATGACATTTGGCTTTGTAATGTTACTTTTTAAAACCTTTCCTCTAATACTTTTGGGCATTGAAACTGAAGCAAAACAAAACTAAGTAAATAATCTCAAGGGAAATTATGGACACAGAGTCTTACAACAAAAATAATGTCTTCCTTTCAAATCAAAAAGGAAGAGACATTCATCTTCTGCCTTCCTTGTTTTTTTAGGAAACACATGTTTATCCAGAATTCTGGAGCAGTAATCATCAATGAACTCATTCTGCTTCTCTTCTGACAATTCTTATTACCCAGAAGCATAGTCATTTGGGAGCAACTCACCAAGCCAACTGAGTGGCTGAAAAGGAAACAGATTCCTGCATGAGCAAGAATAATAAGGCTGATCATTTGTTTCCTGGCAAGGCCACCATAGTAGGAGAAGGCTGATTGTACTCAGTTTTCCTTTCTGGGTTTATAAACATATGATTTCTGATTTAGGCATCCTCAGTCTAATTCTTTAATCATGTGCTTGGACATGAAATGATCGAGTCCATACAGATTAGATTTTCTATAATCTAATGTTCCTTCTCAATATGCACTCGGTTCTTCATTGACATTTAAAGCTATCTTTAAAAATTAAGGGAAGAGGTAATAAAAAACAAACAAAAACACAATAAAAAACAAGGGCTGGGTTTTCAATATAATGAAATAGAGAAAACTGTCAGGATTATACACTTTTTCAATAACAATTGAGTATCAGTGTATCAAGTAACTCTACACCACTATATTATAAATATAGGGTTTTAAAATATCATAGAATTATTGAGACTAGACAAAATAACTATATATATATGGCATTTATAATGATTATATTTAAACTCAGCAGATGGTTTTCAGCTTCTGGAAATACAGCACTGGATATACTGAAAATACTTGCCCAAGGCAATAAACCTAAAAGTGATGAAAATATTATCTACATATATTTATAAGTGTATGTACATATATAATATAGTTACATATGTACACATAATATGCACACATACTACAAATGAATAGATGATATGCATGTGTAATGCATGGCTGAATTACTAGTAAAATGAGAAAAGAGATTAACATACATAATTTCAAGAATGAATCCTAAGAAATAAATGCCTCCATCCTACTAGGTTGTTAGCCATTCAGTCACATATTTGGAAGATGTAGACTTTTTTTTGTTTTAAATGACTACTTCAATATATTAAATATTGGCTTAAAAGTATTTAAATTTCAATAGGTACTCCTTACCAATACACAGAAATTGTTACTGAATGATTATTTTAATCAGGATTATTATATAGTACTGATTTACTATAGCAGAACTCTGTGTGTTAAATGGATTGTTTAAAGATAATTTTATTCCCACTGTAAAGACAATTATAATGAAGAGTCCTGATATAGGGAAGAAAATGATTCAAGATTTAAGCCCCCTGAGTGAAGTACGACTCTCACAAAAACATACAGTATGTATTTCGAGAAAGAACAATATATTTATTTCTTGATATGACTGACTCCTCCATCAGGAAATGGCTTGAGGATATAGGATAGAGGAGATTCTATTGTCTTGAGCAGTGGTTGGCAAACTAAGACCTGAGGGCTAAATCCCATCAGCCACCTCTATTTGTAAATAAAGATTTATTGGAACACAACCGTGCTCATTCATTAAAACACATTTAATTCATTGGTTGGTTAGCATTACTATGGCAAAGTAGAGTATTGCCAGAGAGATTGTATGACCCCAGAGCCTAAAATATTTACTCTCTAGTGCTTTAAAGAAAAAGTTTCTGGGTCCCCTGTCTAGATGCAAATTATCCATGCATTACCTGACCTTCCCAGAATTTAAATCTGTGAAACAAGTAAGATCCAGTATGAAAGGCAAAGCCATATTATTTGAAGATAATCTTGTCATGCTTTTATTCTGTCAAATGGTAGGATACTACCTCAGATAGTGCCAGAGTTGTGCCCTCAGTCATTCTGAGATAATTATAGGGTGTGCCCAAATGAAATGTCTTATTGTATTTGGCAATTGAAGCTCAGATTTTCAAGGGACTACTTATGTGTTTGAGACGTTAATGTTCATTGTAAGAGCTTTACTAAATATTATAAAAAGCCAGAGCTACTGCTCTTAAGCCTTGTAAAATGTATCCTTGGAACAAACTACTGAATAATGCAAAATGCAAGGGTTTTAAAGTGTGACCAGATAGGCTGTTAGGAAATTAACTCTGAACTAGTTTTCCAGCTGAAGGCAACTTATGCTTTTCAATCACAAACTCATTACATCCCACTATATTTTGCATCGAGAATAATGCATTTAATAATTTTGGCTTCAAAGGCTAATGTGGTCATGAAAATTCAGTGTTTGTAGCCACTCAAACTAATTGTTCCATTGAAAATATAATGAAGAAGCCATAAAGGAATTTCATAGATTTTTCAAAGTGCTGGAGCAATAAACGATCCCTGGTGGTTCCTCTTGAAAATATTATTTTCTGTGCTTCACAGCTCTCAGGAACAGAATGAGAAATATTCAGGATGTATTTATGCATTAAAGGAATATGGGCATTCCTGGCCAGGTGAGAATTTAAGTTCATTCCCAGGGATAAGATTCAGAGAAGCTGATAGGTGATAGATGATTTTTCAAAAAGTTAACTGTTTAGAGTGAAATTTTTCTAAGAAATATGGGAAGCTCTTACAGTATCAACAGGTGATTTTCATATGAATTTTCATAGATGTCTTTAAGGATAAGCTACTTATATTTATAATGTATATAGCTTGTTATGCTGGTATTTATGCTATTTGAAAGTATTGGACATTGTACATATGCCAATATGGGACAGAAAATAAAAATAATCACTTAAATTAAAATGAAAGGTTCTATTACATTTGGCACTTAACTAAGTAGTTGTTGAAACCAAATACTTGTTCACTCCATTAAACAGGCCTGATTAGTAATATCTAGTCTGTGCTTAGGAATTAGCATTTTGGTGTTCATATTTAAGCTCAGGCTCAGGCACATTTTTTTCTTTGTTTTTCTTTTGTGTTTGTTTGGTTTCCTGATTGATGCCAAAATTTATTTAATTCTTGAGTGAAAGAATTTTGGCTACATAATGTAACATTGTGTTCTGTTTTTAAAAAGTCTCTCATAATATTATGTTACTTGCCAACTTTGTATTTAAGGTCTAGGTTTAACAAAGGAAAAATATGACTTGTGGTAGACAGAAGTCTAAGATGAGGCCCAATGGTACAAACCTTTGAATTATCTCCTCCCAATGAGTGTGGTAAGGAACTATTAATGGTAAGCTAACACTCCAATGATTAGGTTATATTATATGGCACATGGACTTTATAAAAAGAAGATTTTCTTTCCTGGGCATGACATAATTAGATGAGCCCTAAAAGGAATATAGAGTTAGAAAAAGCTGAAGCAAGACAGGGATTCAAAGCAAATATCTAACATTGAAGATGCAGGGGCCACATGGTAATACATGGTAGGTGAACTACTGGAGCTGAAAATGGTCCCTGTTGATAATCAGTCCTACACATGCAAGGAACCGAATGTTGCTACCACCGTGTGAACTTAGAAAAGGACTCTGAGCTCCAGATGAAAACAAAGCTCTGCTGATACCATGAATTTAGCCTTGTGAGACCCTGAGCAGAGACTCTAGCCATGACCCATGCTCAGACTTCTGACCTTCAGTAGAGTGAGCTAATGAAAGACTGTTACTTTCAGCTGCTGAATTTATGGTAATTTGTTATGCAGCAACAGAAAACTAAAACAATACTTTTCAAATTCAAATATTTCAATCAGAACCTACCATGTGCTAAGAGATTTTAGTATTGTGTTTCTGCTACCATATATATAATCTAACATTTCCCCTTTTAATCATATTCATATATACATATTTCAGGGCTCTTAATTGCATACACAATATTGTGCTACCATCACCACCATCCATTACCAAAACATTTCCATCACACAAATAGGAATGCTGTATATTTTAAGCCTAAACTTCCCAATTCTTATCCCCGCCCACCCCCTGGTAACCTATATTCTAAATTGTGACTCTGTAAGTTTTCTGATTCAAACTATTTCAAATCAGTGAGATCATATAATATTTGTCCTTTTGTATATGGCTTAATTCACTCAACATGATGTCTTCCAGTCTCATCCATATTGTCATTTGTATCAGAACTTCACTTTTAAAGGGACATATTCATCTTTTGCAAGGTAAGTGCATTACCGGTGACCAAATACAAAAAGTGGTATAAAGCCATACATGCAGAATATTCAATTAACTTGACTTGACTTTTGGAAAAAGCAGTGGAAGCATCAGTAGTTTTGGGGATCACCAAAACACTGACCCTCTAGGGATCAAACATGTTATTTTTGAAGAATTCTTCATGGTCCTTAGCACAGAAAGAACCAGTTAGCCCCTTCAGAGAAGACATCATGGTAGCAGGAAAGGAAGGTCTGATTCAGTTGCTAGACATTAGTGAGGTAGATTTCTTAGAATACTCTGAAAATTTAGGTCTTACTGATTTGTTAAAGAGTCATTTAAAAAAAAAAAGATAACAGTCTCAAAAGACACTGAAAAACATATGATCCAGGACCAGTGATGAGAGCATTTTATGAAATAAAGATGGGGTGTGAGAAGCTAGAATTGCACAGCTTTGCTTTCCATGCCAAGGATCAATAGCTGATTTTAACCTCAGAAGTGAAAAAAAATCTGTGGTTATAAATTTGGCCTAAGATATTATATCAAGGACCTGCAGTAGTAGTTGGAAGCCTCAGAACAAAGTTGATCCCAGCAATTTTCTTCTGTCATTTTGACCATCAAGTCATGACAATGAGGAGCAGCCTAGCCTGTACAGGTCACAAGTGCTTCTAAGATGTGGATTTTTGTATGTGTGAAACTAAAGGTCAAAACCCACAAGTCACACTGTGGGATATGATTAAAATTAAATCAAGATGGTAAATGCCAAAGATAATATCAATTCATGGGAATATATGGCCAACAAGAGACAAAGGAATGTACTGGATTTAGAAGGAGGGGATAACAGAAAGTGAAAAATTATAATATTAATAATAGAGAAATAATAGCAATAATAATAATAAAATATATTGATTATTCATTGTGATAGATCCCATTCTAAGCACTTTTGTGAGTTAATTCATTTAACCCAATTAACACAATTATGGTTTGAACCCTATTACTCCCAATTTTTTAAGATAAGAAAATCGAGGTACAGTGAGGATAAAAAAATGTGTTCATAATGCAAGAGAGAAGGAAAGGATGACCGTGTAGTTTTAAAGATGTTTACCATGGTTAAGTTTGTGAAGGTATGCTGGGTTTATTTAGGGTATAAACAATAAAGCAGGTGGACTGTATACTTGTATGCAATCTGTGAAAGATGTTTGAACAGCACACAGTACTTTCGATTTCATTATATTTCTCTGCTCAAATATACCTACTTCTTCTTTAATATGAAACAGAAAGGGGTTTAATGATTAGAATTTTTTAAAATGTATTATTTACTAGAAGATTTCATGATTATCACATCATTGAATATGTTCACACAGAGACTGGAAGACTGTCAAGGATTATTATAGAGGGGATTCCTACATTAAGTAGTAGTAGTCTTGAGTATGATCTCCAAATTAAAGATTCTAAGATTCACTCTTATCCAAGGTGCATGTTGTCTTTCAAACAGCTACTCCTCTAATCTAGTATATGACCAATTTTGACTATCAAATATTCTTTCCTATATTGTATTATGCCATGCTGTGTGAGATTGTATTTAGAATTTAGAATACAAGGCATCTGCTCAGATTCTCTCCCCAACCTTCAATATATTTTCTCTTTCCTTAAAGGGACCTTAGTATAATTACACTTAACTCCAATTATGTATGTGTGAAAGAGGTGTGAGAAAGAGAAAAGCATATTGTACCTTTTCATTTCCTAATCCGGCCAGCCACTACTGATTATTAAAATTTGGCACAGAAGTTGAAAATTACTTTTTCATCTCCATTGTCAATACACCTTGGCATTTGTTTGAAAAATTTGCCATTCCCTGAGATAGAAACCAGAATAGGGGTAATAGGAATTTAGTTTTGAGAATTTGAGAATGAGATGTCTGTTGGATAATAAGCAGACTCTATGGGGAATGGGGGTTTGATATTGAATTTGAGTTTTCTATGCCGGGAAGGACAAAAAAGTAGAAGTTTTCAGTAGGAAGCTATGAACAGTCCCAAGGATTGCTAGAAAGATTTGTAGCAGCATTATAGATTAGAAATGTATCTGTGTGTAGATGATATTTGGGAGGATGGGAAAGAATTTTCCTAGAGAAAGAATGCAGAGTGAATTGAGAACCTGGGAGGGAACACAAGCTCTAGGGCATAGGTGGGAAAAGGGATTTGAATAGCTAGGCTTTAAATTTGGAGCTTCTGCCCAGCTGAAGAAGCACCTATGTGATTTAGTTATACCATGGAATCCATTGAGTAAGGAAACAAATGTGTCTGTCCCACATCTGGCCATAGACTATGGGACTTGAAGTTAGGCAGTCCCAGGATAAATCCTGATTTTACTTTTAAAATATAACCAGTTTTAGATCACTTATTCTTACATCAACTTTTACTGACGTTGTCCTACAATTATCAACTTTCCTCTAATTAACTTCTTCCTTTTTGCACACACACACAGAGTGCTTTTTTGCAGAGTTACTAAAGGATTACATTAAAAACTAACAAGATTTTGTTACTAGACTGCCTTAAACACTTCAGTAGCTTCCTGTGTCACTCTTAATAAAGCCAAGCATCCTCAGTGTATAAAGCATATGTGATCTACCACTCACTGTCCATCCTTTCTCCTTATCTCAATGACCTTGTCTTCTATGACTCTTTTCTTTACTCACCTACTGTATTAGACACATTACCCTCCTGTTCTGTTCCTTGTGCTACACAAGCATCACTATCTTAGGACCTTTGCATGTTATCTTTTCTGCCTTGAATGCTATTTCTTAGATGTTTGTATGGCTCTCTCCTCACTTCTATTAGATCTTTCCTCAAATCACACATGATAGATAGCAGATCCACTTCATTTAACATTTTAAATAGCCTTTCTATGCTTAACTTTTCCTTATAGTACTTATCACCACTTAATATGGTATTTATTATTTACTTACTTTACTTATTTATCTATTATATCTCCTCCCACTAGAATGTAAACTCCCTTAGAACACTGACTTTGCTGGTTTATTCACCAGTGCATCCCCAGTGTCCAGAACAGATCATATAAACACAAGATAAACACTTGTATGAGTAATAACAGCCAATGCTTACATGTTGTTTACCATGGGCAGATGGACAGATAAATGGCTCTTCCAAGTAATAGCTATGTGAGTTTATATCCTCTCTTAAAGCCTCTGTTTCTATGCCTGTGAAATGGTGATACTCATAAAAATTACTTCAAAATCTTGTTCCAAAAGGGGTAAGGGTAAAGACAAATGAGTTTACATGGCTAAGAGACTTCAAAGTGAGTAAGCAGGTCATTCCAGAGGTTACGCTTATGCATGTCTCAGCAGGATCTCATTGACTGCCAAAGTAAATATTGCCTCAAATAGGAGGGTTCCTGAGGACTCTGGAGACATCCAGACATTACAGGCAGGGTAGACAGATCAGGAGTTTGGTGCCCTGCCAGTGGACCCTATGTTAGAATTTATGCTCCCCAGTGTGAATAAGTTGGGCTCTTCTGCCCCTTCTATTTGAACCTATAGTTAGTACTAAGTTGATAGGTACATGTCCAAGAGACTTAAATCTTTGGCCCATTTACCAGTTGAGCTCTGAATCTCAACAGATTTGCAACACCTACTCTCCAGTTCATTGAACTCACCCAGGACAACCAAAAAAGAGATGATGATGGACACTAACCATCTCAAGGAACAGAGAGAGTCTGCAACTGCAAGCAAGATAGTCCTATCCATCTGCCCCATGGGATATAAGCTCCCTCTCAATTAGAGCTGGAATGAACATCACTATCCCAGAATCTTCAGGGTTTGGGAATGAACGGGAGACTAGAGTAGACCTACTGTTGTTCTACTATAGACTTATTGTGATTCTAGCAATGGAAGAACTTTTATCGTTGATGTGGAGGCAGTGACCACTGGAGGTTCTGAGGGGAGGGAGATGGAAAAATAGGTGTAATTTGGGGGCATTTTTGGTACCTGGGAATTGTACTGAATGACATTGCAATGACAGATACAGGTCATTAATTATCTTTCAATAACTTACAAAAATGTGTGGGAGAGAGTGTAAACTACAATGTAAACTAAAATCCATGCTTAGTGAGAATCCTTCAAAATGTTTTCTTCAATTGTAACAAATATACCACACTAATGAAGGATATTGTTAATGTGGGAAAATGTGGGAAGGGTAGGGAGGTGGGCATATGGGAATCCCCTATATTTTTTATGTAACATTATGTATCTTTTTTAAAAAATTAAAAAGTATATTAACAAAGCTGTTGTAAATGTTAGCTATTAAAATTATGATTGACATTTCATTAATATTTTATGATTGGTTGACATTTCATTAATATTTTTAGTGTAGGTTAACCACTGTGAAGAAAGATTTTTCATCTTTAATAAGGAATGTTAGAGTCAAGTGAATAGTCAGTTTCCCCTATGACATCAGTATTGCATTTTTAAGATAATAGTTTCTGGAGACATAGTGCCAGGGTTAAAATTGAGGCTTCTGTATAGTTTAGAATAAGGTTCACTTATAGCTGGACCTTTAAAGATACAGACTTATCTCTGGGGGTGTCTGAATATCTGTCTTTGATTCTTAGCTAATCGGAATGTATGCTGGGCTGTTTAAAGTCCAGAATTCTCCCAGCAACACCCAGGGATAGTTTGTTGACTGATGGTTTTCACCTGGCATAGCAGTTAGGCAGCCTGATTTGATGAGCCAACCAGAGAGGCATAAAAAAATCACACTGGAACTTCTACCTTAGCTCCTTTGAAGACAGGATTCATGGCATAGATCCAGGCAGTTCAATATGTAGACAATGCATCTGTGTGTGAGTAAAGATACTGAGGAGATTGTCCTGAATGTCTCTCACATGCACAATGCTTGCCTTCACTGTCTCATTCTGCAAATGTGTGATGTTGGGCAGTTTAAATTGTCCCTCTGAGTCTCAGTTCCTCACTCATTAAATAGAGATACTTGTAAGTATCACACATATAGGAATTATGAAGGTTTAAATTGACTACATATATTAATTGCTCACAAAAATGGATGATATTATGTTTATGTACTATTATTTTAAACTGCACCCTTACACAATGGCTTGAATATGTGCAGAGAATGAAAATTATTGGAGGTCATTCTTGCAGTCCAATCTTGAAACTTCCAAAAGCACACTTGAATATCATCATCTGATTGGAAATTTTTGTTAAAGCTTAAAACTGTGCAGAAGCTTATATATGCATGTGAAGACTTATCCACAATACTATAAAACATTCTGTAGGAAAAATTGAGAATGTGGAAAAATAACTTTTGTGATGGTTTTGATGGTTTTTATACTTTGTTAGTTGATTGATAGTTTTTAATCTAAGGATAACCAATTGTTCCAGCATCATTGGCTTAAAAGTTTATCAGTTTTCCATTGAATTACTTTGATACCTTTGTTTTAAGTCAATTGAGCATATAAAGTTGGTCTCTTTTGGCCTCTTTATTCTGTTCATTTGATC
Source organism: Cabassous unicinctus (assembly GCA_029593785.1). NCBI lineage: Eukaryota > Metazoa > Chordata > Mammalia > Cingulata > Chlamyphoridae > Cabassous > Cabassous unicinctus. The sequence continues at coordinate 133,621 of JAQZBX010000006.1, forward strand.
AATAAAACTAAATCAATACCATACTACTTTAATTATTGTAACTTTTTAGTATGTCTTGAAATATGTAGATGTGTCCTCCAACTCTTTTTCTAAAGCTGATTTTTCTATTCTAATTCCTTTGTTTTCCATAAACATTTTAATCTCCACTTACCAATTTCCATAAAAATAAATGTTGATATTTCATATATAGTTCAATTAAAGGAGAATTGATATCTTAATAATATTTAGCAATCTGAACTATGAAAATGGAATATTGTTCCACTTAATTATGTCTTTATTATTTCCCTTATTTATGATTTCAGTGAAAATATATTATCATTGTTTAGGACCTCATCAGGAAATACAACTATTTGTTGAGTGTCTTATTGGAGACACTGATTTTTTTTTACATGTAGTGGAGACATTGTGTGGTCAGAACATTTACATGAGAAAAGACTTTTGTTGGAGACTGACTCTGAACTTTTTGGCCTTGCATTTAGGATTTGAGTAGGGTTTTTGCTTTTATGATTACTAGGGGCAAAAAGACAACAAGTTTTAAGACTTACATATATGGTGTTTTGGATTTGGTGGGTGAATCCTGCTTATAGAGGTTTTATCCACAGCTGAGTGGCTAATCGGAAAAAAAGAAGGGAAGCAGACAAAGGTGCTTAAACTATGGGGAAAGTATGAGTTTCTTTAGGAATGTCAAAGAAAAATGCATAAGTGTATATGGAACTATCTGAGCACAGGCAAATACAAAGGGCAAGAGAGCTTGAATGGCCTCTCTGGGCACTGAAATAGTATCCCTTATGTGCCACAGGTTTGAAGGGGCCTTAGTAACTGGGTGCAAATGAAGAAAATGTTCAATTATAAAAACAGCAGAGGGAAAGAGTGTCCTCTCCAAAACTGGCTCCATAGGAAGCAAAGAAAACAAAGTCATAATCATTAGGACACTTATGCAGAGTCAGGTGGGATTTCCTAGGAATGTTTGGCTGAAGCGAAGTTTTGATTATAAAGACAGATCTTGCCTGTCCTTGTAAGCATTTGTGTGCAAAACAATTTCTACTCCATTTAAAATGCAAAGCATCTGAATTTGCTTGTGCTGTAGACCTCAGGAGAATTTCCAGCTTTAAATTGTTAGAGTAAAGCTTATGTAGACATGGCTAAATACACTGAATCAAATTCCATTGTACATTTAGGGCCATAGAGGATTCTGTGAAGAGATACAGAGCCTTGTCCACAAGTTCAAGAATGAAAAATACTATAAGAAATTATTGCTGAGTATATTTCAAGGTGAGACAATTATAGTAAGTAGTTAAGCAGATACTTCCTAAGCCAAGAGGGAACATTACTGAAAAATGTATAAACTTTCAAATGGAGGAATAAAGGTTTTCAAGGAGTACATAATCAAGGATTGATTCACTCCAGTCCCCTTCTACCTCTTGTATCAAAAGTCTTCAATAACATTCATAGCACTTCAGTTCAGGAATCTGGTCAGAGTCATTCTCCGGCTGAAAGAAATGGGGAAAAATAAAGACATCAACAAGGAAGCAAATTTCATAGAATGAGTTACCTATAGGTGTGGTAAATGTGTTTTGACAAAATTAACTTGTTATTGAGGATTTTGAATTGAACGTTAATACACTCAGCATGGATTACTGATAGCACAGACTGGCTAGTACAGCAGTAAGGCTAAACCAAAAGAAGCACTCTGTACGCACCCCATTCATATACTAGTACATCTCTGCCATAGATTTTAGTAATACTAAGTACCGGTTCTGGGACAACTGGTGTAGAATGAATTTTTTTTGCTAAGTTTGGTGGTTGTGTGGCTAGTGCTCTGATGAGCTTGGGTATTATTAATATTTTAGTCTCTTAAAATATGAAGAATTCAACTGTATGATAATTAGTTTATCTATTGATCAGTCAGTAGATATTGAGGTTATTTTGAATTTTGTGCTTTTGATAAAACTGCCACGTACTTCTGAAAAAAAAAGAGTGGACAACATGGATGCATTACAAGAGGGAAAGGAGTCGAACACAAAATCTACACACTGTATCATTCCATTGATACGAAATTCCAGAAAGTCAAAAATGTAATGATACAAAGATGTTCAGTGGTTTCCAGTGTCCAGGGGTTGACTGAGAAGTGGTATAACAGAGCTTTTGGTGGTGATGGAAATGTTCTATGTAATGATTGTAGTAGTAGATATATGAGTAAATGCATTTGTAAAAATGCACTAAATTGTACACTTAAAACTGGCAATTTAAAAATATAGCTAGGTACATTACAGACTTAATGTTAAATCAAAATAATTTTGGAAGATCTGAAGGAACTTTACCAATTACCAAACAAAACAGCACAGGCAGTAGCTGTAAAAAGAGCACAAGCTTGAGAAGGCATCTATGTGAGACACATTAGAAAAAGTATTGGGAGCATATTTTGTGATTGAAATTTAACTGAAAATTGTGGTCTTTTAAATAAGAATGTCAAGACATTTATTTTGAAGTTTAAATAGGAAATTCTATTATTTAAAATTTCAATAGGATTAATCATCAACTTTAATTTCTCCCTGGGAATTTGATAATCAGAAATCATTATAATCAAACTTGGTCAAAATTGTATTTTATTTAGCACATCTTCAAAAATGTTCATAAGTGAATTTGGTATTTTATTTTTCTTTCTTTTCTTTTTGGTCTCTGAATGATTTTATTTTTCATACAGGAACCTGACCTCTTTAATTAGTTGGGACAATTTTTCTATATTTCTAGTCTCTAGAAGTATTTGGACCAGATTGAGATGAGCTATTTCTTGAATGTTGGATAAACCTGATTGTAAAACCACTTGTCCACTAATGTACTCCAAGTACCTAGAATAGTGTCTGGAACAAACTTGTTGGATTAAGGTATTCATTCATCAAATTTAGCCAAAAGTATTTTTCTCCCCACGTTTGCATTTTTTTCTTCTCTAGAGAAGTTGTGGGTTTACAGAACAATAATGCATAAAAAGAAGATTCCCATTTACCAACCTATCACCAGCACTTTGAATCAGTGTGGAACATTTGTTACAATTGATGATAACACATGTTTATAATTATACTATTGAGTAAGACCATAGTTTAATTTAGGGCTCACTGTTGGTATAGTGTATTGCCACGGATTTTTAATTAAATTTTTATTCTGTTATCATATATACCAATATATCTCCTTTCATTCATATTCATATATATATATATATATTTTATTGCTGTTAATTGCATTCATAATGTTGTATTACCATCACCATGATTCATTACCAAAATATTTCCAGTATTCCAAATGGGAAGCCTGTACATTTTAAGCACTAACTTCCCTTTCCCTATTCCCAACCCTGTTAGCCTATATTCTAGTTTGCTGATTCTAATTGTCTCAAATCAGTTTAATCATACAATAATTGTCCTTTTGTGTCATGTATTTTCCACATTTTATGTATTCATTCATTTGTTAATGGACAATTGGATTACTTCCATCTTATGGCAATTGTAATAATGCTATTATGAACATCGATGATCAAAAATCTGTTTGAGTTCCCTGCTTTCAAATCTTTTAGGTATATTTCTAGTAGGGGTATGGCAGGGTCATATGGTAGATCTATACTTAGCTTTCTGAGGAAGCACCAAACTGCCTTCCACATTATGCACCATTTTACACTATGCCCAGCAATGAATGATTGAACCTATTTCTTTGCCTCCTCTCCAACACTTTTAATTGTTGTTATTTGTTTGCTTTTACATAGCACCCATTCTAATCAGTGTGAAATGGTATCTCATTGTGGTTTTGATCTGCATTTACCTCATGCCTAATGATGTTGATTCTTTTCATGTGCTTTCTGACCATATATCTTATTTGGGGAGCTGTCTGCTTAAGTCTTTTGCCCAGTTTTAAATGGATGGTTTCTTTTTGTTGTTAAGTTGAAGGATTTTCTTATATATACTGGATATTCATCCTCTATCAAATATGTGGTTTCCAAATATATTCTGCTATTATATAGTTTGTCTTTTTACTTTAACAGTAACGTCCTTTCAAAAAGTTTTTATTTTGATGAGTTTCCATTTATCTTTTTTTCTTTTTGTGCTTGTGCTCTAAGAAACCATTGCTTAACACAAAGTCATGAAGATGCTTCCTTATGTTTTTTCTAAGAGTTTGATAGTTCTACCTCTTATATTTAAGTCTTTCATTCATTCTCAGTTGATTTTTTGTATATAGTGTAAGGGTCTTCCTCCTTTATTTTTCAAAAGAAGATCCAGTTTTCCCAGCACCTTTGATTGAAATGACTAGTTTTTTGCAATTGAGGGGACTTAGCCACCTTGTCAAAAATTGGTTAGCTATAATTGTGAGGTTGATTTCTGAGCACTCAATTCTATTCCATTGGTCTATATTTGTGTCCTTGGACAAGTACCATGTTGTTTTGATTACTGTGGCCTTGTAATAAGTTATAACATCGGGAAGTTTGAGTCCTCCAAATTCATTCTTCTTTTTTAAGATAACATTAGCTATTCAGGACCCCCAACATGTCCATATAATTTTTTTTTAAGTATGTTATTTTATTTTATTTCTTAAGGAGAAGCCGGGAATTGAACCTGGGGCCTTATACATGGGAAGCGGGTATTCAAACCACTGAGCTACACACGTTCCCCGTCCATATAAATCTGATGATTGGCTTTTCCATTTACCTGCAAAGAAGGTTGTTGGAAGTTTGATTAAGATTGAATTGAATATATAAATTGTTTTGGGTAGTATTGAAATTTTAACAATATTTTAGTCTTCCAATCCAGAATCATGGAATGCCCTTCCATTGATTTAGGTCTTCTTTGATTTTTTAAATGAATATTTTGTAGTTTTCTTTGTATAACTCCATTACATCCTTGTTTAGATTTATTTCTAGAAGATATTTGATCATTTTAGTTGATATTGTGATGAAATTTTTTTCTTGATTTCTTCTGCAGATTGTCCATTGCTTGTGCATAAAAGTACTACTACTTTTTGTGTTTTGATCTTGTACTCTATCACTTTGCAGAACTCATTTATTAGCTCTAGGAGCTATGTTGAGGATTTTTCAGGATTCTGTATACAGAATCATATCAGGGTAAGTTTTACTTCTTCCTTTTGTCTTAGATGCATTTTATTTATTTTCTTGCCTAATTTCTCTGTCTAGAACTTCCAGTGCAATGTTGAATAACAGTGGTGATAGTGGGCACCCTTGTCTTGTTCTTAACATTAGAGGGAAAGCTTTCAATCTTTCAACAGTAAATAGGATTTAGCTGTGGGCTTTTCATATATGCCCTTTATCATGTTGAGGAAATGTTCTTCTATTCTTAGTGTTCTAAGTGTTTTTTATCAAGCAAGTTTTCTGTATATTGCCAAATACCTCTTCCGCATTGATTGAGATGATCGTGTGTTGTTTTTTTTTCTTTATTGTTTTAATGTGGTGTATTACATTAATTGATTTTCTTATGTTGAATGAACCTTGCATAATAGGAATAAATCCCATTTGATCATAGTGCATGATTCTTTAGTCTTTGGATTAAATTTAATAATACTTTGTTGAGGATTTTTGTATCTATATTCATAAGAAATATTGTGTTGTGGTTTTTTGTTTTGTTTTGTTTTCTTGTGGTATCTTTACCCAGCTTTCTTATGAGGGCAATCTTGGCCTCATAGAATGAATTAAGGAGTGTTCCTTTCTCTACAATTTTTTGAGAGGGTTGAGATGAATTGGAGTTAAATCTTGGAAAGTGTGTTAGAATTCCCCTGGAAAGCCATGTGGTCCTGGGCTTTTCTTTCTTGGGAGGTTTTTGATTACTGATTCAATATCGTTACTGGTAATTGGTGTGTTGAGATCTTCTATTTCTTCTTAAGTCAATTAGGTAAGCTGTGTGTTTCCAATAATTTGTCCATTTCACCAAGGTTATCTAATTTATTGCATAAAGTTGATCATATAATAGTATTAATGTACAGTTCTTTTTATTTCAGCGGGGTTGGTAGTAATGTCTCCTTTTTCTTTTCTGATTTTTATTATTTGTATCGTCTCTCTTTTTCTTTGTCAGTCTAGCTAAAAGTTTGTCAAAATTTTTATCTTTTCAATGAACCAAGTTTTGGTTTTGTTGATTCTATTTTGTTGTCCTTTTTTTTTTCTATTTCACTTATCTCTGCTCTAATCCTTGTTATTTCCTTTCTTCTGCTTGCTTTGGGTTTAGTTTGCTCCTCTTTTTCTAGTTCTAGTTTTGAGGTTAAGGCTCTGGCTATTTCTGCTGCATTCCATAAGTTTTGTTAGGTTGTATTTTCATTTTCATTCACCTCAAGATATTTCCTGATTTTGCTTCTGATTTACTCTTTAACCCATTGGTTGCCTAAGAGATTGTTGTTTAATTTCCATGTAATTGTGAAATTTCTCTTTCGCCATCTGTTCTTTATTTTACCATGAGGATAAAATTTAACATCCTAAATATGTAATGATTATATTTTGTATGATACCAACTTAAATTCAATAGTCTGCACATAGTCTTATCCTATAACCCTCTGTCTCCCCACCATAGTTTGTGTATTTGTTAGCACTTATATCTTTGTACATTGCATATCCAAAAACCTAGATTTATCATTACATTTTATGCATTGGCATTTTATCACCTCCAGGAAGAAAAAGTGGACTTACACACCAAACAATACAATATAATAGTATTGGCATTTATAATTACCCAAATGGCTACCTTTACCGCGGATGTTAATTCTTTATGCTGTTTTGAACCATTGACAAGTGTCCTTTCCTTTTGTTGTGAAGCACTTTTAGCATTGCTCATAGGGCAAATCAAATGGTGATGACTTCCTTAAGCTTTTGTTTATCTGATAATGTCTTAATCTCTCCCTCATTTTTGAAAGAGAATCTTGCCGGATATAAAATTCTTGACTGGCAGTTATTTACCTTGTATTTAAGTTTTTCAACCCACTGACTTCTTAGTTTCTTATGAGAAATTGGCAGTGAATCTAATTGGGACTCTCTTGTATGTAAAATGTTGCTTTTCTCTTGCAGCTTTCAGAACTCTCTCCTTGTCCTTTGCATTTGATAGTGTAATCAATATGTAGTGGGACATCTTTTCCTTCATGTTTATCCTGTGTTTTTTTAGCTTCTTGTTTGTGTATATTCACATCTTTTGCTAAGTTTGGGACATTCTCTGTCATTATTTCTCTGACTATTCCTTCTGCCCCTTACTCTCTTTCTTTTTCTTCTGGGACTCACATAAATGGGTGTATTGCTGCATTTGATGGTGTCCTATAGCTGTCTTAAGCTAGTTTCCTTTTTAATATTTCTTTTTTTTTTTTTCTTTCTGCTCTTCAGCATGTCTCATTTCAACTGTCTTGTGTTCAAGTTCTGAGTCTTTCTTCTTTCAGGTCCAATCTGCTCTAAAAATCTGCCTGGACATTTTTTTAAAAATTTCAGTTATTGTGGTCTTCATGTCCAGAATTCTATTTGATCCTTTTTAAGATTTTTATACCTTTACTTGGACCCTCATATTGTTCATTCATTGTTTTCCTGATATCCTGTAGTTCTTTCCCTGTACTCTCCTTCATTTCTTTGAGCAATATTTAAGGTCACTTTTAAAATAAAAGTTTATTGAAATATAACATTCATATTTGAACATACATAAAAATAAGTATATAGTAAAAGTTGCGAATTTACAAAACAATTATTCATATAATCATACAAGGTTCCCATATATCTCCTCATCACCAACCCCTCGCATTTTTGTGAAACATTTGCAAGGGCATTGTCAAAATATTAGTGCTAACTATAGCCTAAATCTTACATTTGGTGTATTTTCTTCCACCAAGTCAATTATTAACACCCTATATTAGAATATTAGCTTGAAAAAGAGGTACCAATGTAAAGTACCAGAAATCTGTTGGTTTTATAAAGGGTATTTATTTGGGATAAAAGCTTAGAGTCCTGAGGCCAAATCAAGGTATCAGCAGAGAAGCTTTCTTATCTAATTAAAATATTGTTGATTCTGGTGTGTTGCCATCTGGTGAAGCAAGATGGCCACAGATCTCACCATGTGGCAAAGTAAGATGGTTGTCGATCTCTGAAAGGTTTCTCCTTCCCCTCCTGGCTTCTTCTTCCTTTTGAGTTCCTTGGGCCCAGCCTTGATGCTTCATGCTTAAGTGATCCCATAGTCCTTTCCCTCCTGGCATAATGCTTGTTTCTCTCTGGGCCTACTATTTCAGTCTCAGCTGTTCTTACCAATCTCAGCTGTAGGCTATCGGGCAAAATGACTCATCTTTCTCCAGGACCTTAGCTGTTTGAGCCTTCTTCTTTCTGTCTCATGGACAGATAAAAAAGACAGTGCTCTCTCTTCTGTGTGTGAGTCTGGCTGTGGGAGTGTCCATCTATGTCAGACCAGCAAGGCAGTGGAGACTTAACCTGAGTCATGCCCACTGACATACTCAAATCAAAACCCTAATCTTAAGAGGAAATCTAATCAAAGGCATGTCAGCTGAATTTAATGCAATCAAAGTTTATCACAGTCAGAGGAATAGATTAGTTTACAAACATAATCTTTCTCTTTTTGGGATTCATAAAGTATATTCAAACTGCAGCAATTAGTATTATATATTTGTTATCATTCATGAGAAAACATTGTCATATTTGTCCTGTTAACTGCAGTCCATATTCCACCACTGGATTCCCTGTGTTATACAGTCCCATGCTTAGTAAAATTCATTCAAAGTGTATACTCAGTGGCTCTTATTTTCATCACAGAGTTGTGCTGTCACCAGTTCAGTCAATTTTCGAACATTTTTCATTACTCCAAAAGGAAAAATCCCATACTCCCTTATTCTCCCCAATTGTCCCTTAGAATTGAAATAATATTTTCTTGCCATTGTTGAAAAATATTACAATATTACCATTAACTATAATCCATGAGTTAAATTAGAAGATCATTTTAAAAGTCTTTGTTTGGTGTCCACACTTTCATCTTCTTGGTTGGTATTTTCTTTATTTTTATCCTCTTTATTTGGATGACCCATCATTTCCAGTTTCTTTGCTTGTCTTGTACATTGCATGCAGTACACTTGAATATTTTAAAATGTTAGCACTGGGATTTATGCCCTCAGATGTCCATTTCATTGTTTTGTAACCAGCTGGTAATGAGACAGAGATTTTCTTGAGCTTCAACCCTCCTATCATGATGGTCTGCGCAAGGTAAATGAAATGTGCTGGGTTTTTATTATCTTTCCAGTCCCCTATTTTGTCCTGGGAGTTGGTTTTTTAGTTGTTTTGGAGTGCCCCTGTTTACAGGAGTTTGGTTATGCCCTCTCTTTGCCAGGGTATAAACCTCCATTTTGTGGGCATTTGAGAATGGCAGGTCTTTGTCCCAGAATTTCCACCCTTATACTCCATTTTGTTGTCTCATGCTGTTATCATTATTTTGGTTTAGTTGCTGATAATGCAATCTGTACTATTTCTTATGTTCTTGAAGTTTATACAGGTCCTCTTTATCTTTGTTGTTTTTAGATTGAAATATGCCTCCTTAGAACTTATGTATACTTTTTTATTGGCTAGAGTTACCAGAAGAGACAAATATATTTTCATGTGTGACAGGCATGCACACTAGGATATGGAAAAGCTTCTCATGGGATCTAAGAAGCTCAACAGAGCAGAAGGAAGTATGTGATGCCTCTTAAGACCTAGGCTTAGGTCTTGCACAATGCCTCCTCCCTGCCACACCTCCACTACCACACACATATACTTTTGTTAAAGTGAGTCACAGGGCCAAACCCATCATTAGTGAGACAGGCAAGTAAAGTCCACCTTTAATATGAAGAACTAGAGTCACATGAACAAAGACTATATATAACACAGGGAGAATTTGTTTCAATAGTTCAAATTGTCATCAAGTTCCATTTGCTTTTGTCTGAAAAGTTTTCCTTTAGTTCTTTGAATTTTTTTTCTATTTTTTAATTGAAAAATTCTTATTTCATTTCATTTGTCCTCTATTGAGATAAACTAGTGATCACTATTATAGATTTCCTTGATCTGTCTTTCTTAGTTATTAAATACTTTATATGAACTGGCTGATTCTCTCTGCCCTTTTTGTTCATATTCTATATGATTTTCTTAAGCCTGTCCTTCATATAACTGTTCTTTTCTTAATATATTATTAGTTTCCCATTTTTTGCATTACATCCACTTCATAGTCTCTAATTGTGTTATTTCTCCTTAATTTATTTATTTAGTTTAACTGGCTCTATTTACTTCACAATTTCTTTTGCATGGAGTTCTACTTAGAATTTACTTACTTAGAGTCTGCATATAAATTTATAGTAAATATTTTTCTAACTTTATCTTCATTTATTTATTTTTGCATGATATTGGTATTTTCTTTCTTTTTGCTTCATTTTATTTGCTTGTGTCTCTTTTAATCTTCTATTTTCTTTGGATCAATTTAAACTATCTAAATATAATTCTCAGTATTTAAATGTTGGCATTAATCATGGTCCTCATTAAAGAGTTTCTTCTCCTTTCCATATACAGTGCCTTCTAGATTCTAAGAAAAATCATAACCATATACCAATGTGTTCTAAGCTTATATTTTGACTGAAATGCTCAATTTCATATTGAGTAGCTGCTTTATAGGTTAACATTGATATCTAATCATCAACACAAAGTTATTGTGGAAAAACTGTTTTCATTACACTCCAAAGTTACTTATCCCCCATCTATTTATTTCATTAAATGGTAATCTTGCCTAAACAGTTGTCAGACTTTCTTTTAATTGGGATTAAACTTTTGTGTATTTAGCAAATATTCAACCATGTTTGTTTTATGAGATTGTGGCCATGTGATAGCATTTTTACCATAAAGTTACTTCATAAGCTCTTTTTGGTAAATTACATTGTCTTCAAGGATGGAATTGTGTAATTATTCTGCTTGCGTTCCAGAAGTGGGACTATTTTTTAATACCTATGCAGACAGCTATCACTCAGAGTAATTCCAATGGGGGCAAGATTTTTTTTCAAAGTGGAAATAAATAGTCAGTGTGGCTTTCTATAAATACTTATTCTAATTCTCTCTCAAAAAAAAAAAAAAAAAGAATTACTTTATTAAAAACTTCCAATAAAAATTCTGCATGTCAGAAACCTCTTAGCAAAGAATTTGTACTGACTTATCTTTACCTGCTCTTCAGTAGCACTACAAGGCTCTGAGATTGTGTAGGAAATGGCAAGGTCAAAACAGAAGATTTTCTCATAATTTTCCTAAGCTATTTAAATAACAAGAGAGTCTATGCAATGTTAAAATCTTTTTTTGCAATGGTAATTTTATTTGTTTCCTGTGGCTGCTGTTACCAATTACCACAAATAGGGTAGCTTAAAACAACAGACATTTATTCTCTCACAGCTCTGGAGACCAGAAGTCTGAAATCAGCATCACTTGGCAAAAATCATGGTATCAGCATGGCCAAGCTCTCTTCAGAAGCGGTAAGAAAGAATCCATATCTTGGCTTTTCTAGCCTCTGTTGGCTGCCACATTCCTTGGCTCATGGCCACATCACTCCAATATTCAAACACATTTCAAATCTCTTTCTACTCTGTCTTCACATGACCTTTTCTTCTGCATATATGTGTGTGTTTGTGTGTGTATTTGTGTGTGTATTTGTGTATGTGTTAAATCTCTCCTTCTCTCTTAAAAGGATACATATGACTATATTTAGGACCCACATTTATAATCCAGGGTTATCTCCCCATCTGAAAAGACTCCTTTTACATCTGCAAATACTCCTTTTCTTTAAAAAGGAGCTACTACAGGATACAAGGATTAAAATCTGATATCTTTGGATCATTCGTCAGCCTACCACAATGATTATACATGTCTTGTATTTAATACCACTCACTATCTGCTTTCAACTAAAACAAGTTCTTATAAAATTTGCTCCTTCTGTCTTCAACCTTGTCACAAAATATTAGCTTCTTTTACTTTCTTGGATTTTCACCCATTGAAGAGAAACTAACTGGAATCTACATGTATGTATCAGTATGCCTTAAATCTTTAGCTACAAATTTCTACTTACACATTCTCCTCCCAACACTTACAACACTCTCCTGTCTCCTATCTCCTAAAAGTTTGTAACTTTTAGCTTAACATTTTGAAAATAGGATTTTAGTTTGAAATATTTTATCTGATAAAAATATGCATATATACTTTATTTCCTATGTGAACACTGCATAATATATGATTTATAATTTCTATACTTAACTTCCATCTTTTATAAACATGTGTATTGTTTATATTACTCTTGTTTATATTATTATTAATATATTGCTTTCTGATAAATATTTTTGACCATTTTCCATAAAAACCTGTATATGTGTGTGTCTGTTTAGATATGCATGTGTGTTTATTTTTAAGCTATTCAGTTGGTATTATAATTAAGAGAATTGCAGCTTGCACCTTGTGAGAATTCAAAAAAATATTTTATTGCTATCACAAATGAACACATTTTAGTCATGGAGATAATATAGAGAAGTGACTTGGAATTTCTTTATACAAAATATTCATAATATTTGGAAATATCAACAAATTGTGTGGTTGGATCACTGAATTTGTAGACTGGGTTTGAAAGACCAGTAAAAACTTGCTTTTATAGAAAATTTTTGCTTTATGTGTTATTTAAAATCATAATACTCATTGAATTCTAAGTATGTATCATGAAATTAATTTCAAACATTAGTGTTTTGTGAGAGAGAAAATAAAGAGATAGCATTAATAATCTTGCCAGGATTACATAGTTCCTTTGTATTAAGTCCAGTATTGCCCTCAATATTTAGTGCATTTTTTTTTTTTTAACTTGTGGCAAGGATTATTATCAAACTCCACTCATTGAGTCAGAGACCCTTGTTGTGTTAGCGAAAAACTTGCCCATCATGTAGCACACTACCTATAGTTGAGAGCTCACTGGCCAGCCAGGGGCCTCAGCTCCAAGCTCTAACAATGTGCACTTAGTGCATTTTTACCAGCTTTCATTGAACAATCCAAATCTATATTTTCTTTTCATTATTAATCACTAGCTTAAGCAATGAACTCAGGCACTGAACCTAAGACTGTATCTGCATGATGCTACTTATTAGCCTCATGCTAAAATAACATAAATTTTTTTTTACATTAATGATCACTGGGATTTATTAAAAATAACAGATTCCAAACTGTTAAATTTTGTGAAAAGCAAAATGGCTCTCATGGCAGTTAGTACATGATATTTTAGAATGAATATAAATAATTGTCCCAGAATACAAACAGTTCTACAGCAAGGGCATTCTGTGAGATGGGCTGAACCATGACAGTAGCAAGTCCAGTCCACAATCATACTGCTTCTAGGGTGACATCTGCTTCTTTATCATATCAATGACAACCCTAAATATTAAGGACCCAAGAGCAGAATTGCTCCCATTTTTTATAGAATATAACCACAAAGTAACCCCCTCCTTCCCTCAAGCCTTCATAGAATCAACAGCACAAGACTAAATTCTCTTAGAAGTTTAAAAACCCCTCCAACTCGCTTACATGTCATGTCCCAAGGTTCCTCTGAAGTGTGTTCTCCCTTGCTGGAGCAAGCCCAATAATTTTTTTTCTTGTCTATATATGTTTTCTGATGGTGTTTGAACAGTTAGCTTTACCAGTGGTCTCTCAAAAGTTAAAGCATTTTCTTTAAGGTATTATCTACAACTCTACATTCATTGGAATTATGTACAGCAGATGTTTTGACACCAATTTTTAAAAATCTACATGTAGTCATTAGTACTGTCTACATATATTTTAGTCTTTCTTCTTTGGTCCTCTTCCATTCAAACTCAGCATACTATTACATTCCACATGCCCTTTGAAGTTGGGCTTGCCTCTATCACTCGCTTTGGTCAATGAAATGTGAGTGTCAATTTACGTAGCTTTGAGTAATGTACCCCATAAAAACATGCTATTAAACTTAATCCATTCTTGTGCGTTTGACCTCATTGTAAATTGGACCCTTTGTTGAGGTGACTTGAGTTAAGTTGTGGCCAACTGAATGAGAAATGGTTTTAATCCTATTACTAGAGGTCTTATAGAGAAGACCACAGAAAGAGAAGCCCTGGAGAATAGCCAGAAGCCAATGGAACCCAGAGGAGAAAGGAGAAAATATCACCACGTACATTGCCAAGTGATGAAAGCCAAGGGACCCCAAAGATTTCTGGGACCCAGATGATACCTACTGTAGGAGGAAGTGAGCATTCTAGCCTCTGAAATTGTGAGCCAATTAATTTCTATTGTTAAGCCAATCCATTATATGATGTTTGGGTGTTTGTTTTAGCAGATAGGAAGCTAAAACACAATTTTACACAGAAACTTCAAAACTTAATTGTGCTTTGCTGCTTTCCTTCCCTCTTGCCTAGATTGTGAAAGCATATATTGAAATGGACCTTCTCTCACTCTTTACCCCCTGAAGGACTACAGTGAGAAGTGGGTGTTTGCCTCTCCAAACACACATTAAATAGAGAGAATAAATAAGCTGTTATTTTGTTTAGCCACTGAGAAATTTAGTTGTGTGATACCATGACATACCTCAATTATCCTGACTTATCCTGACAATGCCCAACTGAATTTGGGAAGGATTTTTGATTGCAACATTACAACATAAAATTCCGAGATAATTATGATTTCTAATTGAATTCTGTTTTTAAGTCAGTGACAAGTACTCTTACTAAGCTGAGAATGCTTTCTAATTATGCAGGAATTCAAGTTTTGAAATGCATGCATTAATCAAAGGTGCAACTCTTTTTAAATGCATGTTATACAACCACTTCCACATTTATCTCAGAGTCATATTTTCTAAGAATCAGTTGACATTTATATGGTTCTAATAATTACTATAATTGCGAATTGGGGGGCAATAACTAATTATTGAGAAATAAGAAAAAGTAATCAATGTTTGGTACTTCTATTAGTTTATATAAGTACTTAGTTCAAAAGGCTTTGTGTGCTCCTTTATGTGATAGGTATATATAAGTTATAGTCATTTAATCCTGAATTAATTGGTTAACTTGATAAAAGTATAAGTTTGGAGGATGCAATAGTAAAAATTTCAGATAAAAATATCCATTCCTGTAGTGGATAAAGAGATAAATTAAACATATATTAGCATAAAACAAAGAAGAGAAGACTAGAAGGCTGAAGCAATGCAATTTTAATTAATGTCAGGAATGCAACACCAAAATGTGATGTTTGAATAAAGATCTGATAGAGTTAACTGAACAAGCTATTGTAAGAACCTAGAATTTTATTCTAAGTATCATAAAAACCATTAGAGCGTTTTGAAATAAATAACAAAGTTGGACTTAATGTCATATCTGTTATACATTGCTGCTCAATAGAAATATTTAAACATACTGTTAGAAAATGCATTTATGGCTACATAGTACCAGAATTTCCACTTGGACAGCATGACAATTAGCTTTATGTGTCAACTTGTCGAGGCTATCGTACCCAGTTATTTAATCAAACACTAACCTAGATATTGCTGTAAAAGCATTTTGTAGATGTTGTTAACATTTACAATTAGTTGACTTTAAGTAAAACTTATTACGCTCAAAAACGTTGGTAAGCTTCATCCAATCAGTTGAAGACCTTTTGAGCAAAAACTGAGGTTTCTTGAAGACTGCAACACTAATTCCTGTCTTAGTTTCCAGCTTATTGGTCTCTCCTGCAGATTTCTGACTTGCCAGTCCACAGTTGCATGTGTCAGTTCTTTAAAATAAATCATATATGTGTACATACACAAATACAAACACATGTATATGTATAAATATTATATTGGCTCTGATTCTTTGGAGAACATTAAGTGATACCGACAGCTCACTCCAACATTTAACCTGCCTTTTTCATTAACTTATAATGAGTAACACATCACAATATTTTAATCAGTAGCTAAAAGTTGCAGAAGACATACTGGAAACTTTAAATATCTGAAAGAGACTTCTAATTTTAAATTATGAACTATTCTTGGCTCACTAACTTCTATCTCTTCAATAAAATGAGTCATTAGAAAACATTGAATTGATCCATACCATGCCTGAAACAGTTTTTGGCAGATTTAAATTGAATGCTATTCTCTCAATTTTATTAAGGGCATAGGCATATGATTCATTGAATAAACTGTGTATTTTTCCCCCACAAAATCATAACTGAATGCTCGTAAAGCAAGACAACGTGAGCATAAACACCACAACAATACATGGTAGAGGAGTGTATGTTAGATTGTGGAGAATGAAAAAAATAAAACAGGCAATGATGCTATGAGGAAACAGGGATGGGGGTTGAAATTTTTAGATAGAGGGACAATGTAAAGCCTCATTCAAAAATGACATTTAGGCAACAACCAAAAATAAATGAGAGAAATGGCCATGCAGATATAAATGGAAAGAGAAATCCAGGCAGAATAAACAAGAACACTTAAAGAAGCCAGCCTGGAGTGTTGGAGAAACTTCATGGAGGCCAGTGATTTGGAGTTGAAGGAGTAGAAAGGAAGGTGAGAGTCATGGGAAAAGTGATTGGAAAGTTAATGGGGGCC
Source organism: Cabassous unicinctus (assembly GCA_029593785.1). NCBI lineage: Eukaryota > Metazoa > Chordata > Mammalia > Cingulata > Chlamyphoridae > Cabassous > Cabassous unicinctus. Next base: position 150,231 of record JAQZBX010000006.1, read on the forward strand.
AGTCATGTGAGAACTTATAAGGCTTTGGCTTTTACTCCAAATGGAAACCCATTAGTGGTCTCAGTCAGAAGATTGACAGGACTTGCCTTACGCTTAGAGAGGATCACTGAGGCTGCTTTGTGAAGAAACGACAAAATACGGCAAGAGCAAAGTGAGAGTGCAGTTGGGAGGGCGTGAAGTAATGCAGGGAAGAGATGATGATGGCTTGGCTATCAGATCAGATTATCTAAGATTAAACCAATAAATGACTATCCTTGACAACTGAATAACACACACGTCTTTGATATCATTTCAAAATTTTCTTCTCTACTCTGAATAAACAGCTGTAGACCCTTTGAAACCAAAGCCAATATATCAGAAATTGCATACTGGTGATCTAAATGATAGACAAAGGCTGTAGATTTATTATGTTTGGAAAGCAATGGTTCTCAAACAACAGGGCTAAATGTATGTTGTATTACATCATCACATTTTCACTGTTGTTTTTCTTATAATAGAGAAATGTTTCTATGTACACGTTTCTCTCACAAATGGCCAAATAAATGATATACAGAAAGTATATCTGATATACAGAAAGGGGCCTGCCTCATTTTTATTTTATACTCATTGTGGGTATTTGAGATTATGATATTTTGTAGATGTTTTACTAAATGTAATTGTCCCCTATGGGAAAATAATTAAAACATATTCAATCGTGTTATATTTGATATTAGGAAACAAAAAAAAATTCTTTAGCTTATTCTGTTGCCACAGAGACCATATAAGAACATGTCTTCCTTTAAATTCTTCAGATTGAAACTAGGGATGAGAAAAATTATTACAGGTATGGAGCTCTTTTCACTTTTCTAAATGCACTCCATAGCTCTAACTTAAGTCAAAATTGCATCTGGTTCCCTACCACCCGATTAATTATACATGCATCTTACTTAAATTCTAATTGCTTTGTTTGGCATTTAAAAGGGGAAATGACTATAAAGATTAACATATTACTGAATAATACAATGTTTTGATTTATTATTTAACTATTATAAGTATTCAGTTTTCTACAGAGAATAAATTTGGTTCCTATCATCAATAAATTGAATTAATTGAATGCAAACCATGAAGAGCTACTGGTCTCTTAAATATTTGGATATATTTCTTTGGATTAGTTTTCACTTCATGAGGGAGAACAGGGCATAATGGTTATTGCTTACTTAGAAGGCAGGCAATTCCCATCCAAATGACTGAATGATGGGAGAGAATTGTCATTAAAGGCATTGTGGGAAAAGTGATTAAGAACAAGAGATTTGGTTTTCAAGTGTAGTAGAGTAGGTTCAAATCCCACACCTGGCCCTAAATACGTGAAAAATTTGGAATAAAGAGCTTACACACACTCTGACCAATTTTCCTCAATTATAAAAATGAAGATAATAACACATCATAGTCTTGCTACGAGGATTAAATGAAACAATACATAAAATTAATGATTGTGTCTTCGCATTTATTTCCTCTTCTATAAAGTTCAACAGTAGAGCATTTTAAATATTATTTTAGGTTCTTTAATTATATTTATCATTTTAAATAATTCTTATCATTTGAAATTTCATCTGTTGGTCCAGAAAATAATACTGACAAAAATAGAAACAGTAAATGTGGTAGAATATTTCATTTTACACTATAAAAATTCTAGACATTTCTTTGAATTTTACATTATTGCCAAGCAATTATTTTATTTCTATGGAAGGATTTGTGTTTTTTTCTTTTTCCTAAAACAACACAATTGATAAATTCTGGATATAGTATCTAGAAATCCAAACTCATAAATATAGATCATGGAAAAATGCATCAACTCTTTGCTGGCCTTGTCAAAGAGTTTCAGATAGAATGATTTCTTATTTCAAACTCACTTCAGTCTTCTAATACATACTAAGACCAAGATGCTTACATCACAAACTGCCTGTCCAACAAGGATGTTTAGAGTTCAGAATATAAACATAATGTGTCTTGTGTTTCCTCTATGGACAGACATGGTTTATAGGCTGGATTTACATTTGGCTATATGGCATTTGGAAAATTATTTATTTATCTGTGTGTCAGGTTTCTCAATAGTAGAATGATCTTTGATATATTTCACTAGGTTTGTGTACACAATGAGATCAAATTTTGAATTGGTTTGCATCACTAGCACACAGTTAGGGCTTAAGACGATATAGTGATAATTATTGTTAACACACAGCACAGAAAATACAAAGGATTTGCAGTAAGTGGTAACTAGCAGTAATCTCTAAATAGCAAAATGATGAGTGATTTTAATTTTCTATTATTTAATTTTTGCCAAACTTTCTAAACTTAATAGATGGTGCTTTTTAATAACTAAAATATGATAAAAGTTATTCCACATATATCTTCATTTCACCATTTAGAAAATTAATAGTGATGCATACTGATTATATTTCATACAGGAAACAATATGCATTATTACTTTGACAATATTTATGCATGAGAGAAAAATTTAATTACTAGGCCATGAATCTTTGATTTGAACTAAAGATGGTTGAAATGGTGTTTTTGAGACTGAGCCTGTAGCTATGAAGAACAATGGGAGCATGACAACTGTGTTTTCTGCATGATTTTTCTTTAAGCCTACAACTTAAAAAAAAAAAAAGAACAGTGGCAGCTAAGAGCTTCCACACAGAATACAATTCATATCCCATAATATTCATGGTCATAGATCAAAGGCAGGATCCAGTAAAACAAAAGAGGAGCGATTTCTTTAATCCATGTGCCTAGCAAATAAATTTGAATTAAGATGGGATTATTTTTGACCTCTTAAATACCAGAAATGTGTGATTAAGACAGGGGAGAACCCAGGTTTTACAGCACAAATTGGACTCAGCAAGGATTTTGTGTTACTATTCACTGCTAAAAAATGGATGGGGCAAAGATATATATAAATAGGAGAGCTAGAGATTAGCAAAATTGTCATATTAAAAGAAACCTCTGTCATATCATTCACTAAAGTTATATTTATATATATTTTACCTAATGGTGTGAAACTTGTCAGTGCAGAAGGAACAGACATTACTCCAAATAGGCTACATTTAATGTGCATCTCTCAATAGGAAATGCTATTTATATGATCAGGAGTGTGTAATAAATGAAAAAAGTAATTTTTCTTTATGGACCCCATATCATGTTATTGGCTATAATGGCTAAGATTTTGGAAATTTAACATGAGAATTTGAAAATACACTATAGATTTTCTTTAAATAAACCAATTAGGAAATGATATGGATGATTAACTTTTTTTGTCTTTTTACAAACTTGAAGAAAATATTCAATAAATAGTTGAAATCATTTTTCTTTAGATTTATTCATTTTAAATCATGCCAAGTTTAACAAATTGTCACTGTTCTTATCTTGTATCTACACCTTTTAATCATAAAATATACAGCTCTGTTCACTGGAGGATTTATGAAGCATTTTTAAAGTTCTTTGAAAGTGTCTCCTGTGGCTTTTAAAACCTCTGTTTTGTTTATTTTATTTTTTTCCTTTGGAAAACCTCCAGCTAACAGCTGATTGTGTAGCCATCTAGACTGTCCTTGTTTATAATGAAGAAAATCAGTGTTTATGAAGATTACACTAGCTGGACCTTATCTTAACTTTATATAGAGCAAAGAAAGGAACCAAGAAATCAGATTTAGGATTAAGGTCTCCTCACCAAACATCATGCAAGAAAATAAAAATCTTTGTTCAGTTCCACCATCCAGATGCCTCGGTGGTAAATACCACAAATAAAGACTAAAATTTCTAGTTCCAAAACCAGGATAGGTATTCCTTCCACTGGCCTTATTCAACTGATGAACTGGGCAAATTCATGTTTTGAGCAATGGAACTGATTATGAAATTAAAAGGAATTAATAAGAAAATAGTTAATTCAGGGATTATGTGTAGTCATAATGGGAGGCAGAAAGATGAGGATAACAGAAAAAGGAAAAAAAAAAGCTTTAACAGGTCTGAAAAGCCTTCTGACTAAATGACTTGATTAAAATAATGGTGTCCTTCTTTGGAAATTATATTCTGAATTTTTACTAATTCCCTAGAAATATAAAATTAAATACATACTATTATAAATGGTGAGATGGTGTGTTACTATTGGTTGGAGCCAAAACATTTCCCAGACTGTCTCTGAAAGGTTATCAGGCCCAGGAGACCTTGAATTTCATCTATTGCATATTGTATTGAATGTGGATTCAGAAAGTCAGAACATCAGCTATAATTAAAGCATTGCATTGTAGAACAGCACTTTGTCCATCAACATACATTTTTGCTTTCATAAAGACAGTGCTATATCTGCAGGAGAACCCAAGCTTGAATATCATTTTACTTTGCAGATTAATTTGAGGTCACCACTAAAAGGAACCAACTGCTTCTGAGAGAAATGAAAAAGCACACCAATCAACAGCTCTTTCCATCTGCTGGGGTCTGATTACTTATTAATTCTGTGGCCAAGGATGACTGGGCTGTAACTTAGAATGTTCCATTGCCAGGCTTGTTCCTTTGCTAGCCAATGCTCAGAGTTCAGACTACTGCCTTACTGCATCTAACAGCGAGCAAACTGCTGGCAGTTATTTTATTTGTTTTTATCTCCTCATTGCCCACAAACCTACAAGATTAGAAGCACAATGCCTAATTACACATTATATCACTGGAACGTCCTCTCTCCCAAAAGAGAAATATTTGCTGGTGTTGTTACAATGAATCCTCAGGGCTCCACAGTATTAAATATCTCACAAAAAACTCTAAGGCTCTATTATGTGGATGATATACTCCTGAGGAAAAACGTAGAATGAAGATGATTATTAGTTACTTATTCTTCAGATGTTATTCTCATTTTAAAAATGTATCCAGAAGAGAAAATGACAGATTCCCAGCATTTTGAATAAAGTATATAGTGTATTAAAACATACTAAATTAGCAACAGAAATTATTGGTGCATATTAATCAGTCAGAGTCAAAGTTTCAGTGTTAGATTTAAATAGACTCATTTAGCTAGAATATTAAAATCATTACAACAGGAAGAATAAATTATCTGTTATTTCTAATAAGAGGGAAATGTAGTATAGTTAATCAAATATTTGGATTAATGTTATTGTGCATATCATGTTTCTTAATCCAAATTCAGTAAAGTTTTGGTAAAATCACAGTGAATAGAATTTAATAGATAATGAGTCAGATATCATCAAGGTATTCACATTATCATCATTCTTAGTAAATCCTGAAATTCTAGTTTGTAGGGTATTGATGACTATAATATTGGATGAAATAGAAGTAAAGGAAATATCTACACATTTCAATGCTAGGCACTGAAATTTCAGAACCATGGTTACATAAGCCACTTTCCTAAGGAGTCCAGTGAAAGCTATTTATTCACTCATTCTACCCGTTCAGTTGCTACAAATACAACAGGGAAGAAGACACAGCTACGGTTCTAAAAGCAAGTTTATAGCAAGTCTACTGGGCAAGTTAAGCAAGTAAACATATGGATGTTGACACCAAGCACCACTCTTACAGGCCTGCAGCATCATGGAAAGATTTTTGGAGCCAGAAAAAAGGGAAATTGAAGAGCATTTTAGGCAGCATGGATAGCAAAGGCAAAGGGCTGGAAGTCTGAAAGAGTAGTTAGAGAAACAGTGAGGTTTTAGAGTTAAGTAGCTTATAGATCATGAGAGGCTGTTGTCACAAATTACAAAAATGTTTATGTTAATCTTCAAAGATGATATAATTATTAAAAAATTAGCCGACTAGCATTGAATCAATATTATACTATGAACATTTAGGAAATAGTTATTTGTCTCATGCCATGTAATATCTCATAAAATAAAATCTATAATTTTTATAGCAAAATAAATTTCCACTCAACAAACGTTATTAGTTCTATCTCTGATGGTGGAGATAGTTATTATAGAGATATCTCTAACCCCAGATGTCAGAATTACACTTCCTTGAATATCTTCTTAAAATGACCACACAGTAACGAGAAATTCACCGAGGACACAAAAACAAAATTCAATGTATTGCCCATTAATTTCCCTGGGTACACATAAGAGGCTGTAAGGTAAACTTCCTACTCGTAAGATTGAAGGCTAAAAATTAGGATGTGGACTGAAGGGCCTACAAATGGTACTTGGACTACTTCATTACATATTTAACTCATTATTGTTATTTTCTTTACAAATATTCATTTAGTACTTATGTGTAGGCACTTTTTTATTCACTACACATACTATGAAGTGATGAGCACATCTTTGCCTTTACGGAACCGATGTTCTATTGGAATGTAAGTTTTTATTACGGGCTTCAGTCCAGAGTAACCAAAGTGGTGATAATATGTTCAATTTGTTGCCACTCACCAATTGTAGGGATTGTGTGTGAGATTATGGAGGAAAACTTTAAACAAACACAATAAAGCAATGGACTCTAAAATATAGTCTGACTGCATATCTTGTTTGTTTTTGTTCATGCTGGTTTAATCTTTAAAGTGTATTTAAATTTTGGAATTAATTGTCAATGTTGAAATATGAGGAGGTTTAATTTAAAAAGGAAGATTCTTTAATTTTCTTTAAACATTGGAAACTGACAATACTGGGCCCAAATGGTCTTATGGAGAATCTGGGCCATTACAGAGTAGTAGCTGTAACTCTAAAGTTGGGAGCAGTCATACAAGTGCAAAAGTAATTTGATAAGTCATAATTTAGTGTTTTAAAGTTATTCACATTTTTCTTCTACCTCATATTATTCCTTTATACTATAAAAACACAATTTAGTAAAGTTTATATATGTGGCAGTTTGGTATAGTTATGAATTCCAAACATAGATATGGATTATGTTTGTAAACTGGTCTGTTCCTCTGGGCGTGATTAAATTATGATTAGGGCTTTGATTGGGCCACGTCAGTAGGGCACTGGGTCCAAGCTCCTTGGTGGGCAGGGACTCAGAGATAAAAGACACAGCAAAGGACAGAGATGAAGTTCTGATGCTGAGTTTTAATGCTTGAGACCGGGGAAGTAAGCACACAGAGGAGCTTCGTTGTGAGGAAGGAGAGAAGGCCCCTGGAAAGGAGACGAGCCGTTGGGCTGATAGTTTACAGCTGGCCTTGTGGAGAAAGACAAATCCTAGAGAGCCTCATATCCTACAGCTGATCTTGTGAAGATAGCAGAGAAGCTGAGCCCTGAGACAAGCAAGACCTGGGAAGAGAGGAACCCAGGAAGCCTGAACACTCGCAGACATTGGCAGCCATCTTGCTCCAACACGTGGCAGTAAACTTTGGTGAGGGAAGTAACTTATGCTTTCTGGCCTGGTAACTGTGGGCTTCTACCCCAAATAAATACCTTTTTATAAATGCCAACAGATTTCTGGTAATTTGCATCAGCACCCCTTTGGCTAACTAATACAGTATATATATATACATATTATACCATGATATAGAGGCTTTAGTTGCCTCTAGTATGCCTTATCCTATTTAATCTTAAGAGCGTACACACACCAGATGAGAAACAAAATGCTAAATTAATAGTTTCCTCAACAACAATTGTGGTTAGAAATATGGCCTGGAGAGCAGGACTATTTCTTCAGACTTCCAGCAGATTTTTTGCTTCCCAACAATTATTTCTTGCTCTAATACTGTTTCTAAACTATTGTTGGTACCTAAGGAAATAATGGAGCCACTTGCCCAGCAAGTTATCAAAAGTGGAAGAACAAGTCCTGCATAATATTCAACTCAAATTCAAAAGGTTGTGCACAGAACATTTATGGAATCCTGTAGAGCCAATGTTTTTGGTGTTACATAATCTATGATAGTAGGAAAAGAATGGTGACAATAATGAGTTTGAAAATTTTGAAATTGAACCTTCTTTGAAGACATATTTCTAAAGAAGTCTTTTTAGAAAAGGTCTGTTGTTGGTAAATTGTTTTTAATTAATTTGAAAATGTGTTTGTTTTCCCCTCAGTATTTATAGTTTTCTTAGGTACGTGATTTTATATTGACAAATATTTTTTCTTGGCACTTTGATGTTATCACTGCAATATGTTCTCAATTGTTGAGAAAAGTACTAGCAGTCAATATTCATCTAGTTGTACATGATCTGTCTTTTCTATATGACTTCTTTTAGATCTTGCCTTTGCCTTTGATAGCCTGAAGATGTGAATATCTTTATTCTGCTTGTAATATGCTGTCCTTCATGAATGGAAGATTCACAACTTTCATCAATTTTGGAAAATTCTCACGATAATTTTGAATATATAATAGCATCCCAATTGTTTTCTTTATTTTTCTGGAACTCAGTAGATGTATATTACAGCTTTGTACTTTACTCACTGTGCCTTTTACTGTCTTTCATATTTTTTCTTTCTTTTTGCTGTGACATAACTTAGGACTAATAAGTATTTTATACTTGTTTTTTAACTTGGTATTTAAACTGTCATCTAAGATTCTTTATTTCAGTGACAATATATTTAATTTCTAGAAATTAAAATTGGTTTATTTCTAGGTCTAAGTATATAAACTATTTTAAATTTTTGCAGTGCTCTTGCTCACTTTAAAATTTGTATTCATTTTTAATACTTTGTACATAGTTATTTTATATTTGTTTAATAACTCCAACTTTGAAGTACTTGGATTTAAATTTATTCTGCACTGTTTTTGTTATCCCATGCTTATGGTACATACTCTTCTCATGACATTTGCTTAAATTTAACTGCATTTAATCTATGTGAATTAAGAAGAGTATCTGTTATGAGACACCTTCCACAAGGTGTTTTGTATGTGATGTGAAAGTTCCTTGGGTGATGAAACCCAAACACATAGCCAGACAGCTGAAAATGCTTGAAAGGACAGCTTTCTTAGTTCAAAGGCCCTGGAGGGTGCTAGGGAAAAATGAGGATGGCAGGGGTCCAGGCTTACCTGACCTACGCTCATTTTCCCTAGAGGAGGAAGGGGAAGAGCACATGTGGGTCCCAGGATATGGCCTTTATTGTGACGGGGTGGGGGTGAAGGGGGTGGAGAAGGCGAGGGGATAGGTAGGACGGTAGGGCTTTCCCAGGGATACTAGTGATTGACAATTTCAAAATACATGGTGCCAAAAGCAGAAGCTGCATGGGCCCTTCAGAGAAGCTGAGGGCAGCTTCTTATCGTCTAACCCATATGGTAGTAACTGTCCTGCTAGTAATTTAGGTGATGCAAAAAGACAAGGGGTCTTTCAGAGAAGAAGCGTCAGAGGCCATTTGGAAAAAAAGTAGCAGAGGCCATTCAGAGAAGCTAAAGGCAACTCTTGCATCTAATTCGTAACGAGGTACAGGCTCTGCTAATCCTGGTTATGCCCAGCACAGGGCTAACTGGGGTGGTAGCTCAAAGCGAAACGTACAACTAAGTCAGGTAGGATGACAAGGCATCAAATATAATTTCTTTTATGCCATTACACAAGGATCCAAGAACTAGAATCCTACTATTTGGGAATCCATTCATTCACACACATTTCCGAAGCAGGCATTGTTAAGAAATGATAAAAGCTATAACTTTTGTATTCAGTACCACCCTTTTGCAGTTTCTCTCATTTATTTTTATTTAATTTTGTCTTATGAGATGAGCAAAGTTTTAAAAATATGCTTGCTATAATTTATCTAGCATTTATGTTTTAAATTAGTTTTTTTTTTCTTTTACCAAGTATATTTACACTGCCAAACCTCCAAGACTGGCATTTAGTCATATTGGGTTTTTGCTTAGTATTTCTTATGTGCAGAAATATATAAAACAGAAATACTTACTCAATAGAAAATTTATGCCCAATTAGTACCCCTTTGATATTCAACAAACTATTGATGTTTGCTTAAATATTAGGAATAGAAAAATAAATATTAGACTTTTAATATTGATATTTATGGACAAATTGTAATGCTATATTGACTTTTTTCAGAGTTGCATGTTTTTTTCATACATATATGCAACTAAAATAAGCTATCTTTCTAAATATATAGAAATTGACTCATATAGAGAATAAAGCCTTCAGTGAGCTTCTTAGACACTATGATATGAATACATATCAAAGTGTTCCTTAAATAAGTAGCGTGCCAGCAAGTGTGTAATATGGAAAGATAGATAGCAAGGTGTAGCTACATTGTGGTAATAAACACACCATTAGTTATGTCTTGAATGCTAGAGAAACTGGAATGATCCCAATTGGTTTTCTAGTTAAGGATGTGGAATAAAAGCCTTGAGAAAACCCTTGCTGTGGCTACACACCTAAAACTTATAGACAATGCTCATTTCATTCATAGTCAATCTTAATAAAAGGACAGGAATAAAAGGCTTTTTCAGGCACATATCTGTGCTCATGTACTAAACAATATTAAAAGAATATATTGAATTCTTAAATGGTTATGTTAAATAGACTTTCTTTTAAGGCTTTTTCTATTTTTAAATAGTTTTTTAAAATTACCTCCACAAGCACCCCTGGAATATAGCCTGATTTTTCTCTGTATGTTTGTGTTATCATAAAATTTGTTAGGTAACACGGTAAGAGCAAGTTTTCATAAAATATTCTTAAATAAAATACATATGCATTATGAGAAGGTAATGTGTGTTAAGATATTCTTATATTTAATGAAATATTCATTTCATTTATTGGTGGAATATTGAGAGTTATAGAAATAAACTAACTTGCAATCCCATTCTATAGCTGTAAAATTAACTCATAAATGATGATTTACCATAAATAAACTTAAAAAGTGTCTACACTCTATATACATTGCATATGGACTAATCTTGAATACCACTAAAATTTAATCTAAAGGAGTTATTCATACATGAGTTTTTCTCAAAAGTTTCATACAGTTCCTTAACACATAGTAGAAAATCAGTTATTATGGAGAGTTTTTATCAGAAGCTGAAATTGCACCTAAACTTAAAAGCCAGAACATCAAAACTGAAAATCTATGGACTCTGATTTTCTCAGCTGGGGCATCAAGTAAGCTGATTCTGTGCACTGCAGAATATTAGCAACCTATCCCCCAGGAAACATAAGCCACTAGCATTCCCACATTCTGAGAAACAAAGATGGTCCCCACATTTCCCAAATCCTCCAGAGAAGCAGTACCACTGCAGGTTAGCCGTAAAAAATGGAAATATTTATTAACAACTCTATATTGAGGTGATTCATAAGTCCATTTCCCCCTAATTGCCTAAGCATAGCTTAAAAATTAAAAATTGTATTTTTCCCAAACAGATTTTAATGATCCTCATCTGATAAAGATATCATCAGTTAATTTACAAAGTTTTTGTCACACATATTTTAATATCCCTTAGAGACAAATTTTGAATTGTTTCACTGCTGAAAATGAAATATTTATAATATCAACATGTAAATTTATATCATTCTTTTAAAGAGGTTGTTTCATAGCCACATTTATAATTTTTACAGTAGATAAACTTCCTTTTTTTAATTTTATTCAATTCTTCAAGGAATATATATAGGATATATTTTCTTCTATAAGTTTCTATGTGTTTTAATTTTGTTATCTTAGTTTCTCATTCATGTGTATGTATATATGTGCAAAAGAAAAAGATGTTACATGAATGTCATTATCAAAGACTATAAATTTGTTTTAGTGAATAAAATAAAATAACTTGCTAAATTTTGACTGAATAGCTTATTTGTTGACATCTTTTATTCTACTGTTCTTGTAGCTTGCTAGGTAGCAGCAATAAGGGAAAAGCCATATGAAATTCACAAATATTACAATAATTTGAAGTATTCAATTTTACTGAAACAGCTTTTTCTTATAAAAAAAAAAGAATAGTACCAAACATTCTTAGATTAGTAATGATTTATTATTTAAATGCAAGAAAAACAACAAATAATGTTTAAAATGTATAAAGTTGCTAAAATTTAGAGGGAATGCATGCATGAAAATTCAGACACATAGTAACATTCAGTTGTGCTAAACTATAGTACATATATAGTTAAGTAATAAAAATCTTATTATTACTGTATTAGTCAGCCAAAGGGGTGCTAATGCAGAGTACCAGAATCTGTTGGCTTTTATAAAAGGTATTTATTTGGAGTAGAAGCTTGCACTTACCAGGCCCTAAAGAGCCCAAATCAAGGTACCATAAAAGGTACTTTCTCACCCAAAGTCTGTTGCCATGTGTTGACAGAAGATGGCAGGTGATGTCTGCAAAGGTTCAGCCTTCCTCCTTCCTCTTAAGGCTCTGTGGTCCCAGGTTCTTCTGATCTCAGCTGTAGGCTGACATAAGCCTCATCATTCTCACCGGGACTCTTCTTTCTGGGCTCAGCTGCTCTGTTCTCTTCACATGGTCAGTTGTAGACTATCAGGCTCATCTCTCTTCCTGGGACTGAGTCTATTGAGCATTCTCTCTTCCTGTGTATCTGCTTCCATGTGTCTACTTCTGTGCGAGAGTCTGTTTTATCTGCTCAAGGTTTCTGGGACTCAAAGCTGAGTCACACTCTAATGACATGGTTGAATCAAAGCCCTAATCTTAACATAACTTAATCAGACGTCTCAGCTGAATCTAATATAATCAAAGTGTTAGCACACCAGAGGAACCGACCAGTTTACAAGCATAATCAATATCTCTTTTTGGAATTCATAAATAATATCAAACTGCCACAATTACTAATAATTAAATTAGGAGTCTGTGACAATTAGAAAATGTCAACGAAATGATCTAAGATAGACAACATCTCCACAATGGATATTTTTTAATGAAAACGCTAAAGATTTTCCTAATGTTCAGTGTTATGAGATATATACTATACTAAGATGTTTAAATAGATTGCCTCTTTGAATTTGCAGAACTCTATAAGACATCTACAATATTGCCCATTTTTTCACATACAGAAACTGAAAAAACTAGTCTGTCACCAGTCTCCCAGTTTAAGATTTGACCTTAGCTTTTACTTAACCCTTTTTATTGAAAATCATTTTCATGTATTCTTTCTGATAATAATACTGTACATAGATTAATAGATTCCTGAAACCTTTTTAGACATATGGAAATAAGACAAGATAAGCAGAAAAAAACCTTTATCTCTCTATTTTACAGACAATTTAATTGGACTCAGTAAAAAGTACTATCAAAATTTTAGTATAGAAGTTAAAAAGGAAGAAAGACAAAATATGAGCTTATTTCCCTACTTATCTGGAGAGAGTTTCAACTAATTTTGACTTTTATCATGGCTTAAAGATGTACCTTCTCAAGGTGGAACTATCACCTAAGGCCCATATTGAATGTCTATAACTTTGTTCATAACTATGTAATGTTTCAGAATTTTGGTCAATACAAAATAAAAAACCCATAAAAGTATCACAGTCACTTTTGTGTTGTTTCTGAGATATTGTTATAATTACTATAAAATTGTCTAAATAACTGGATTACTTTTCTTGTAGAATGTATTTCCAAGAAACCCAGATTTATGCCTTGTAAAGGAGAAAACATAGCTTTTAAGTGGAAATATCCAGTAGAAAATTTAATATATAAGTTGTGAAATAAAAATATTTCCCTTTTATAGAAATCAAGTAGACTATATTATTAGTCCATCAGGTTATACTACACATACAGACATAACTAGAAAAATGATGACCCCATAAGAGAGCATAAACTTGAATATTTCTGGTGGCATAAGAAATAAAACTTAGCATTGTTTAAATTAATGTTATGTTTTTAAATACACAATTCCCTATGAGGCAGTGATTCCAGAACACAACAAGAGGTAGTTGACTATTTCTTGAAAAGCTAAGGAAATTTATTCTTCCTGGTCTCAATTGGAATATGGTTTTCATAATGTAACTCACCAAATTTACAAGCAAAGATACTATATTCCCCAAACTGCCTTTATTTTATTTCAATTGACCAAATTCAGGATATATATATATATATATATACATACACACACACTTTAACTTAATAAGCCACTGTATTAGGGTTCTCAGGGAAACAGAACCAGCAGGATATTATATATATTTACATATAATGTAAATATTATGAAATTCATTATAAGAATTGCCTCACTCATCTGTGGGGAAGGGGCAAGTTCAAATTCTGTTGGGCAGGGGCAAAACCTGGGAACTCTGATGAATTTTATAAATTAATTTCCAGGAAATGTTGGCTGTCTGAACGACAGATGGAAATTCTTCCTTCTGACTGCTGATATTATCAGTTCTCTGTTTAAAGCCTTCAATTGATTGAATGAGCCTTTTCTCAATGTTGAAGACAATATCCTTAATAGATTGTAAATCAGCCACAGATGCAATCAACTCTGATGATTTATATCCATTAAATGTCCCTACAATAAAAATCAGGCGAGTACCTGCTTTGCCAAATGAGTGGTCATCATAACCTAGCCAAATTGATACATGGACTTCATTATCACAGACACTAAAGTAACATCCTTTTCTTCATGTTTGTCTTCTTGTCTTACTAAATTAAGAAAGACTTTTTTGTTAAATCCTTATAGTCATTGTGAAACAAAAAAGAAGTTAAAATAGTGAAATCCCAAAATATCCAAATATACAACCATTTTTTTGGTCAATACAAAAAGCTCTGGAAAACAGTTAAAGGGTTGTAATAATTGGGTGATTGTTGAATCAAGAAAGACAGCTTAAACACAGTAAGAAAATATTGTGATAACTTGCTATCCCTTCTCTCACCCACTCCCCAGTTCAGTGCATAGGTGGCCTTTGGTCCCAGTGTTAGTCCCTGATCCTGGTTCTGGAGGGAGGAGAGCAGACCTTGTTTACATCCTTGCATGCATGTATGTCTGTTACAATTTGTTTGGTGGCAACATTAAGAACAGAATCAGGACTCTTATTGGAGTCTTGCCATCCCAGAACTTGTGTTAGATATGTAGGCAGTTCAAGGGCAGCTGGAGCTATGTTGAAATGTGATGTAGTTGTGGGTGCCCGAGGCAAAGAGTACCAAGTTTGGGATGTACAATATAACATCCAAGACTAAGAAGAGAGATATATTCATAGGATAAGAAGGACTTTGTATCTGTGTGTACAAGGAATTCCTAGGTCCATGCACAGAACAAGACATATTTACAGAAGAGACTAGGATGGACCCTACCCATTCACATCAAACTGCTGTTTAGATGCATTGTTGGCAGGCTAAGCTCTGAGTGACACTATTCACACAAGCTAATCTGAAAACAGTGGGAAAGGTGCTTTTTCTGTTTTTTTTTTCCACCATAGATATTAGCTTTGGGGATTCAAGTCAATCTCTGTCATAAAACAGCTGTGGCTGGAAACAAACTTAATGAACAGACACCTCTATCACTAAACACCAGAGATAATACATTAAAATAAAAATAAAATGCACACTTTCCATCAAAATATAACCCAATGTAAAATGAAGTAGGAAATTATGGAGCATGCAAAAGAGCAAGGGAAAGCATTAGAAAAATCAATGAGGAAGACCAGATTTTGGACATACCAAACAAAGACAAAAATTTTTCTTAAATATGCTCAAAATGATCTAAATGAGAACATGGATGAAAAATAAAAATAAATCAGGAAAATGATAGATGAACAAAAAGTGAATTTCAATAAAGAGATAGAAAACATAAAAAGGAAATAAAGAGAAACGTTAGCAATGAAAACCACAGTAACTCAATTAAAAATATTTCTAGAAAGATTAAAAAGCAGATTGGAGATGGCAGAAGAAAGAATCAATGAACTTGGAGATAAGCTCAATGAAATTATGCAGTCAGAAGAGGAGAAAGAAAAAAACATGAAGAAACGTGAACAGAGACTAAGAGACCTATGGACACCTGCAAGCATACCAATATACAAATTATGGGAGTCCTAGAAGAAGAAGAAAGAGAGAAATGGAAAGAAAGAATATTCAAAGAAATAATGGTCAAAATCTTCCCAGATTTATTGAAAGAAAAGAATATACACATCAAAGAAGTTCAAACAACTGTAAACAGGATAAACTTAAAGAGACCCACACTGAGACATACAATAATCAAGGTTAAATTCCAAAGGCAAAGAATCCTAAAACAACCAAGAATCAGCATGTCAAATACAAAGGAACAACAATTAGTGTAAGTGCTATATTCTGATCTGTAATCATGGAGGCAAGAAGCCAGAAAGATGACATATTTAAGGTGCTGAAAAATGCCAACCAAGAATTCTATATCTGCCATAACTGTCTTACAAAAATGAGGGAAATATTAAGGCAATCCTGAATAAACAAATCTGTGGGAGTTCATCTATACTAGACTGCCCTACAATAAATGCAAAGGGAGTTATCCAGGTTGAAAGAAAGGACACCACATAATAGATAAAAGCTGAATGAAGAAATAATGTTCTCCAGGAAAGACAAAGGTAAATATAAATGCTAATAGTATTGTTTCTTTGGTTTGTAAAAAAACTTTTTAACTATTTACAGTGTATAAAGCATAAATGCATAAAAAAGTAATGATAAATCTATTGTTTTGGATGTGCAAAGTATAAATACCTAATTTGGCACAAGAACAACATAAAGTTGGGGGACATAGAGGTTGAGGAACATAGTTTGTGCATGTTTTTGAAGTTGAGTTGGTATCAAATTGAATAAGAATGCTATAGATTTAGGTTGTTAAATTTAAGCCTCCTTGTAAAAATAAAAATTATCTGAGAAATATTGACAGAAAGATATGAGAAGAGGTACTAAAGGATTCACTATGAAAGATAAACTAAATACTAAATATAAATGTAGGCAGTAGTAGAAGAAGAATTGAGGGGCCAAAAGACTTACTCAAAAAATAGCAAAATGGCAGATGTAAGTCCAGCATTATCTATAGTTACTCTAAATGTAAATGGGTAAAACTCTCCAGTTGAATTTGCAAAGAATGGAAGAATGGATAAAGAAGTACTACTTCAATATATGCCGTTTACAAGAGATTCACCTTTAATTCAAAGATGCAAGTAGGTTGAAAGTGAAAAGATGAAAAATATTTACATGAAAATAGTAACCAGAAAGTAACCAGAAGATAGTGGGGGTAGCTATACTGAAATAAAAAAAATTTTTTTAAATAAAAAACTGTTAAAATAGACAAAGAAGGGCTCTATATATTGATAATGGGGTCAATTCATCATAAAGGTATAACAATTATAAATATACAAGTATCTAGCAATAGAGCCCAAATATATCATGCAAATGCTGACAGATTTGAACTTAGAAATAGATGGCTCTACTTTAGTAGTTGAAGACTTCAGTGCAGTACATTAAATAATGAATAGAAAACATACACAGATTATCTAAAGAAAGTAGAGAATTTTAACAATACTCTACATTAAGTAGACATAACAGATATATATAGAACACTTTTTTTCCCCAACAACCATGTATACACATTCTTCTCTAATGCGCATGGATCATTATCCAGGATAAACCATATAATAGGAAACTAAATAAGTCTCAATAAAGGTAAAAAGATTTAAAGGATACAAAGTATTTTCTCCAACCAAATGGTACACAGCTGGAAATCAGTAGCATAAGGGAAACTGGAAAATTCATAATTATGTGGAAATTTAATAAAACAATCTTAAACAATCAATGGGCTAAAGAAGAAATCACAAATTAAATTACAAAATAGTTTGAAATGAATGGGATGCAGCAAAGGTATTGCTCAGAAGGGAATTTATAATTGTAAATGTTTACATTTAAGAGAATAAAGATATCAAATGAATAAATTAAGCTCACACCTGGAGAAATCAGAAAAATAACAAACTATAGCGAAAGCAAGAAGAAGGAAGGAAATAACAAAGATTAGAGCAGAGGTAAATAAAAAATAAAGATTAGAAAAGTAATGAAGAGAATCAGTGAAAGCAAAAGTTGGTTCTTTGGAAAGTTCAGTGAAGATTTAGAAAACTAACAAATAGAAAGAGAGAATGTGAAAATAACAAAAATCATAAATGAAAAACTTGGCATTACTACTGACTTTACAGAAAGAAAAAGGAACATAAGAGAATACTTTGAAAAATTGAACATCAATTAATTAGGTAACTTAGATGAAATGAGTGAAATCCTAGAAACACTCAAATTACCTACACTAAATCATGAAGAAATAGAAGATCTTAACAGACCAATAATATGTAAAAAGATTGAATCAGTAATCATATCCTCCCAACAAAGAAAAGTCCTCTACCAGATGGCTTCAATGGTGAATTTAGAAAATATTCAAGGAAGAACTAAAACAATCCTTCCCAAATTCTTGCAAAAATTGAAGAAGAAGGAACACTCCCTAACTCACCCTAATAAAACCAAAGCCAGAAAAGATATTACAAGAAGAGAAAGTTATAAGACAATATCCCTTATAATTATAAATGCAAACATTGTTAACAAAATGCTAGCAAATTGAATCAAACAACAAATTAAAGCGATTATACCCTATGTCTGAGTGGAATTTATCCCATAAAAGCAAGTCTGGTTCAACATAAGAAAATCAGTCAATGAAATACATCACATTAATAGAATCAAAGGGAAAGTTATAATCATCTCAGTTGATGCACTAAAGTTATTTGAAAAAATCCAGCATCCTTTCTTTCTTTCTTTTTTTAACCTTGCATTGGTGTGGTAAAAGCACTTAGAAAAATAGGAATAGTAGGTCTCTTCCTCAACATGGGAAAGGGCATATATCAAAACTCCACAGGTAACATTATACTCAATGGAGAAAGATTGAAAGATCTCCCTTTAATCTATGGAACAAGACAATGATGTCTTCATTCACAACCACTATTCAACATTGTACTGGAAGTTCTAGCAGAGCAATTAGGCAATATAAAGAAATAGAAGGCATACAAGTCAGAAAGAAATAGGTAAAATTCTCCCCATTTGCTGGTGGCATGATCCTATATGTAGAAAATCTTTCTAAATGCACACATACACAAATTACTATACGTAACAAATGAATTGAACAAACTGGCCACAAACAAAACTCACTGGTGTTTCTATACACCTGCAACAAACAATCTGAAGAGGAAATAAATTAAACAATTCCATTTATAATAGTCCCTAAAAGAATAAAATATCTAGGAATAAATTTAACCAAGTATTTAAATGAATTGTACATGGAAATTACAAATCATTGCTGAAAGAATTTAAAGCTTTATATAAATGGAAAAATATTCCATATTCATGGATAGGAAGACTTATTTTCATTAAAATGTCAATACTACCCAAAGCAATTTACAAATTGAACATAATTCCAAAGTTTTAGCAGCCTTCTTTGCAGAAATGAAAAGCTGACCATCAAATTCATATGGAAGAGGAAGAGGACCTGAATAGCTCAATCCATCTTGAAAAAGAAGAGAAAAGTTAGAGTACATGCAATTCCAATTTCAAAACTTATTACAAAGCTACAGTAATTAAAATAGTGTGATACTGGCACAAGGACAGTCATATAGACCAATGAAATGCAATTGAAAGTTTAGAAATAAACCCACACATCTATGATCAATTGTTTTTTGACAAGGGTTCCAAGTGTATTCAATGGTAAGAATGAGTCTTCAATAAATGGTGCTAAGAAAATTAGAAATCCACAAGCAGAAGAGTGAAAGTGGGCCAATACCTCACACCATGTACAAATATTAGCTCAAAATGGATCAATGACTTAAACATAAGAGATAAAATTGTAAAACTCTTAGAAGAAAACATTGGGGAATATCTTCTGTACCTCCTATAAGGCAATGGATTCTTAGACTTTAGACCAAAAGCATGAGAAATGAAAGAAAGCTAATCCAATTTTATAAAAATTTAAAACTTTTGTGCATCAAAGGACATTATAAACAAAGTGAAAAGACAACCAACAGAATAGAAAAAAAAAAAAAGCCATATATTTGTTAAGGGTTTAATATCTAGATATATATAAAGAAATCCTATACACAACTAATAAAAGCAACCCAATTAAAAACAGGCAAAGAACAAGCACAGACATTTATACAAAGAAGTTATAAAAATGACTAATAAGCTTATGAAAGGTTTTCAATATAATTAGGAATCAGGGAAATACAAATCAAAACCACAATGAGTTACCACCTTGCACCCTAAAAATGACTACTAAAAAGTAACAAAACAAAAGAGAAACTAAGTGCTGATAAGGATGTGTAGAAATAAGAATACTCATACATTGATAGAAATTTAAAGTGGTGCTGCTTCTGTGAGAAACATTTTGGTGGTTTTTCAAAAAATTAAACATGGCACCTCTACCATAACCCAGAATTCCCACTTCTAGCTTTATCCCTGAAGAACTGAAAGCAGGTACTTAAAACTACATTTGTACATCAATACTTCTATCAGCATTCTTTACAATAGCCAAAAGAGGAAAGTAATCCAAATGCCCTTTAACAGACGAATGGATAAGCAAAATGTTTTATGTAAGTATGGCGGAATATTATGCAGCTGAGAAAAGGAATGAAGTTATGATACATGCTATAACATGGATTGAGTTAAATAAGCTAGATAGGAAAAAAAAATATTGTATGATTTCACTTACATGAAACAACTAAAATATGCAAATTCACAGAGACAGAAAGTAGACAAAAGTTACCAGGAGTTGTTTGGAGGTAGGGGTATGGAGAAATAATCTATAAATAATGCAAGGTTTCTGTTTAGGGTAAAGGAAAAGTTTTGGTAATAGTTTTGGTAATAGTAGTAAAACATTTAGAATGTGACCAAAGCCTTTGAATTGTCTACTTGTTATTGGTTGAGATGGGAAATTTTATGTTGAAAATGTGTTACAATGTTTGAAAAAGAGACAGGCAGACTAAACAGACAATGATAATTAAATGCAAATATCATCTTGGAAAAGATCTAATAATGGAGGAGAAAATTCCCAAAAGGACAATATTGGGAAAATTGAAATACTTGGAATATAGATAGTATGCTTTATTTCAATGTTAAAGCTTTTGAACTTGATAGGTGTACTTAAGGTAGTTAGATTGTTAGGATCCTTGTTCTCAGGAAATATACGTGGGAGTGTTTAAGGTCCATGATATATGAAAGCTACTCTCAAATGCTTAGAAGATTAGATAGATAGATAGATAGATAGATAGATAGATAGATAGAATGATATAACAAATGTGGCAAAATACTAATATTTAGTAGCTTTGTATAGGATATATTGGAGTTATAGCTACTGTTCCTGGATCAATTTTGCAACTTTCTGTCAGTCTGACATTATTTCAAAATAAAAATTATAAAAGGGGGAGGGGGATTATCTATAGGCATCTAATGGAGAGATGCTAAATAAATGTCTTACTCTGTTAAATGCTTCTCTATATGGGAGAAATTGTCAGGAGCAAAGAATATGTATTTCTCACTAATAGGAAATATAATTTCAACCCTTTAAAGCCATTGTATTTAAGAATAGTAAAAATTTGTTAAATCAATCAGACTCTTGGTCATTCTAGTTCGTGTTCAAAATAACCTGTAGCCACATTTTGTTTATAAGAAGTTCTGCAATGGGAATAAATGACCACATTAAGATAGTCCAATAATTAAATGCCAGCATTGCAGAATTTCCCCCATATTCAAAATGAAACTGTTATTCTCACTATGATGTTGGGGAGGAAAGTTTTAAAATCCGAGATTCTTAGGGTGAAGGTCAAATTAATTAATCTGAAACCAAACACACTTGACCTATTAGTTAACATTCTTCAGAAATTGACCTCCAAAATTTGGTTTTCTCAAGGTCTTACATTGTTTAGTCTTAGCCAGAGACTTGATTTGCTCTGGGGAGCCCTGGAATCCCTTCAGCAACTAAAGCCCAGATTGTCTTCCCCTGTAATGCCCATATTTATTTTATCATCTTAGAATTTGAATAGGTATTTCATGTAACACACTTTGTAGGAATCCTTAAGACATCATAGATTATTCCAGAACAACCCACAATGACAAAATTAAAAAACATGCCAGTAGCCAGCCCCTAAATGGCTTATATTGGGAAATTTTATGTTTTCAAATCCCACTGTTTGTGCTACCCAACACCATGGCAAAAACCCAAAGCACTCCAAGGGAAATCGAGAAGATAAACACAATCTTTTTTTCAGTTTCTCTTCAGTATACCAGGCAGTCTTAGCCAGATGTCCAAAGACTATAGCAGTTTCCTCCCTTGACCCTGAAGGCAGATTTTTTTTTTCAAAAGTCTTTTTTAGTTTAGTGCATGAATTAGAATGCCCTGAAACTACATTAAAATTATTTAAAAGGTTAGATTAAGCAGACATAGCAATAAATTTTAAAGAACTATTTTATTAAGTAAAAAATGAATTTGGTTCTAAAACGCAGATTTAATCTTGGCAGCAGTAC
Source organism: Cabassous unicinctus (assembly GCA_029593785.1). NCBI lineage: Eukaryota > Metazoa > Chordata > Mammalia > Cingulata > Chlamyphoridae > Cabassous > Cabassous unicinctus. Next base: position 172,579 of record JAQZBX010000006.1, read on the forward strand.
TTTTATTTCTTGAAGTGCTTTTTCATTTCTTTCATAAAACTTGAGCATTTTTGTGATACCCTCTTATTTCTTGTTCAAGTTTTCTGGCCCGCTTTTTAATTCGTTAACCATTTTAAATGTACTAATACAGTTTGTAGTTGATCTTTTCCAATAGGAAATAACATACCATAGTGGTTAAAGGTACAACTGCCTGTATTGGAACATGCAACTTTTATTATATATGTGAAAAAAGGGCACTAGTCAACTTTTCTCTTCCATTTTTCCCATATAGTAAATGAGGACACTGCCAATAACTGTTTACATTATTTTGAGAATGAAAGGTTAGCGCATGTGCATAACTGTATATTCTGTGACACAGTGTATACCCATGAAATTGTAGCTATAGTAGCAATTACATAAAGTTCTTGAGAGAGTCTATTTCTGCTGTACGTTCTTTCTGTTCATTCTTTCTTATGGTTTCTTGGTGCTTTATGTTTGTTTTCCTGTATTTTGTGATTTTTAAAAAATTTTAGTTAGTGAGCTTGTTAGTTTTACTGGTGGAAATGATCTGCAGCCTTTCTTTGAGAGTGTCTTCTTTCAGCTGTATTTTTGTAATTTCTTCTGCCATGCACTCCAATGAGGTCTCTTCCACTGGCCTATATTTCATAGGCTAAACTCTAGTGTAAATTTCTATCTCCAAACTAGCAGTATTTGTGCTAATGATTTTCATGTGAGACTGTATTTTCCATGTAAACATCAGATAAGACAAAGATGTGTCCTTGTGTCTCTTCCTTTAATCTACTTTACACTTTCTCATGAAACGTGGAGTACTGTTAGGGTCTTAGAATTAAGAAGAATTCTCAGTTCTACCTTTCTGCTTTTGAGGTCCCAAGATGTGGTTTCCCTTTCTTGAGTGACATTTAAATTTAAGCTTCTTGGTTGCAGGAATTGATCAATGTTCCTTGAGCAGCTCAGTATCTATGTAAGGTTACCTCCCTAGTGTCACACTTGATCTTTATGTGTTGGCCTTTGTGGATTTCCTTAACTTTCTTAAAGTCTCAGCTACGTATTTAAAAGGACTTTAAAATTATTTCATCAAACATTTCTTCATGTATCTCAGGAAACTTTTTTATGTCTAGACAAACATATTACAAAACATTGGGTGTGTGGTCTGATTTTGTTTTACAAAAATATTTTATAATGCTGTATGAAAATGATTGGGCAAGAGTAGAGATAAGATGATCAATTTGGAGGCTATTGCAGTAGTCCTATGAGAGAATACTGACCTGGACTGGTCTTACAACAGTAATGATTAAATGTGGTTAAATTAGGGATATATTTTGGAAATAGAGCTTGTAGGACTTAATGAAATATTAGATGTGGATTGAAGAAAAAATAAAAATAAATGTGATTTCTAAGAATTTGACCTGAAGAACAGGGTAGATTATAGTTCTATTGCCTAGATGGGGAAGACTGGAGGCTTGCTAGATTTAGGGAAGAGAAAGGGATAAGGAAAGTATAGATAAAAGAAGAATAAGGAGTGTTTTTTAATTATTTGAGCAAAAATAAGAAAATGACAAAAATCTATAAAAGTGGTACTAGAGGGAACTGAAGATTTGGCTGTAGAACTGGTCAAATTTGATGACAAAAGATGCAGTATATTGGATAGAGAGGGAGGTGATTTGTATTTGGTGTGTGCAGTTGATGAAGTTACTAATAATTTAGAAACTTAAGTAGTAAGAAGAGAAGGCTTACAGAGAATGATGACATTCAGACTCAATTTTGGGCATGCTGAGTTTAAGATGTTTGCTGGATAATCATTTGAAAATATCCAGGATCATTTAACAAGAACAACAGAAGACTGCAACCTCAGGATAAACTTCCATGGTAGATAGAGATTTAAGATGCATATTTATATTAATTATTTCAGAAAGGTTCAGAAATGTAATAATATGTAAATTTTCTGGAATTTACAGATGCATTTTACAAATTCTGTAGCACTTATAAAAGAGTAAACACAATTATAGCACAGTATCAGTGTTACTTGAGGTCTCTTTATATTGCAGATTTCTTTTAACTGTAATTTAGCTTTATTTAAAACTATTTAAAATCATGTTTTTGAATAATGAATTCCATTAATATATATTTGAATGTTAAACCTTGACTTCAAACCATATTCTCCTGCAGCAAATAAATTGATTAAAATTAAGAGCTAGAAAATTCCTTTATTAATCTGCTGCTTAGATTCTTACCTTCAATTTCTTTTATCATGTAACATTGCTTACAGGCTTAAAATTGCAAAGAACTTCAGTGCCATAACTGAACTTAGCCAACACACAGGAATTTATTTTAATGATCCACATATTTTTAAATTCTTTACTTGAAGTATAGGGCATTCTCTAGAGAGCAGAATCAGTAAACCTTGAAGAATGCATATGGAACATCATTTAAACTAGGAGCTGAAGGGAAGCTAGCAGATGCTAAAGAGCACTGAGGGTGAACTGCAGAAATCTGCCAGGGACAACAGGCACATAAATGAAACATGTACCCACTGGATGGTAACTCTGGTATAATGAGAGAAGTGAGAGGAGAAAGAATGGGCAGACTAGTTATGTGACAGAACAGTAAGACCCTATGGAAGTGTTTATCCAAAAAATTGGTATATTCATTCATTCATTTGACAAAATGATTGATTTTCCTGGCACTGGAATTTGTTCAAATAGCATATAGTTGAATTAAGATTCTGAAAGAAATACAGTTAGTAAAGAGAAAATTGTGAAATCATTTGTGTATGCACAGTGGCATGCTTTGTTGCTATAGGAAAACATATAAAGAACGTTTAACCCAGGCCAGTACATTGGAATAGGCATTCATTCTAAAAGAAATTTAACACTTCAAGGATAAGTTATAATTAGCCAGAAAGTAGGAAACAAAATCTTCAAATCAGAGAGATAAGAAAGTGCAGAGTCATGGGGCAAGAAACAATGAGTGTTCTTGAGATCTGGCTTCTCCAAAATATCTGTAACATAGATGAGAGGAGAGTTGCAGAAAAAGATGAGGCTAGAAGGGTTAAAAAAAGAAAAAACAACAACAACAACAACAACCAGAAATAGAAAACAAAAACAAAACAAAACCTAAGGTTGTGAAAGACATGGTACACTACACCAAGGTGTTTGCATTGTAATTTAAAGGTGATGGAGAAGCACTGAATTATTTTAAGCAGAAGAATAAAATGAAGAGATGTGAACTTTAGAAAGATTATCCATGGCAGAAAGGTATAGACTGTTGTGAAGGGAGGTAAAATACATTGGACTTTATAAAAGACATTTATATTTAAGATGCAGAAGTAAAAGAAGAAACATAGACTCTGCAAATAATAAACCAATTATTAAGCCATAACATCCTGAAAGTTCTTTAAAATTCATTTATACGTACTTTATATTATCATTTTTCTAAGAAAAAGTAGCATGAATGTATAAATATTATCAAAAAACAAATAGCAGCTTAAAGAATTATCAAATATAAAAAGTGGGTGCAAATCCTTGCTTGGTATTTTCAAGGCATTCTTATAACAACAACATCTAATGTATTTTTTTTTTATTAGAGAAGATGTTGGTTTACAGAAAAATCATGCATAAAATGCAAAGTTTCCATATACCACCCTATTATTAACAGCTTGTTTTATTTTGGTACATTTGTTACAATTCATTAAAGAACATTTTAATAATCATACTATTAGCTATATTCCATCTTTTACAAAAGGGTACACTGTGTTGTGGAGTCTGATATTTTTAAAAAAATTTATTCTAGCAACATATATACAACTTAAAATTTCACCTTTTAACTGCATTCAAATATGTAATTCAGTGCTGCTAATTGTGTTCACAATATTGTGCTATCATAACCACCATCCATTACCTAAACGTTTCGAGCAACCCACATAGAAACTCTAAAATTTAAACATTAACTCCTCAATCCCTGTGACCATCCTGACCATGGTAAGGTAGATTCTATGAATGTGCTTAGTATAATTATTTCATATCAGTGAGAACATACAATATTTGTCCTTTTGTGTCTGGCTTATTTCACTCAACATGATGGCTTCAGGTTCATCCATGTTGTTGTATGTATTACACCTTCATCACTTTTTACTGCTGAATACATTCCATTGTATGTTTATACCACATTTTGTTTATACATTCATTTCTATTTAGACATTTGAGTTGTTTCCATCTTTTAACAATTGTGAAAAATGCTACTTTGATAATCAGGGTACAAATATCTGTTTGAATCCATGCTTTCAATTCTTTTGGATGTATACCTAGAAATGGGATAGCCAGGTAATATGGTAATTCTATTCTTAACTTTCTGAGTAACTGCCAAACTCTCTTCCACAGCAACTACACAATTTTACTTTCTTACCAACAATAAATAAGTGTTCCTATTTCTCCACATCCTCTCCAACATTGGTAATTTGCTGTTGTTTTAATAGTAGTCATTCTGGTGGGAGTGAATGCTATCTCATTGTGGTCTTAATTTTGTTTATTCTCTCTTGAGTTGTTACTTTCTATTTCATTTATCTCTACTCTAATCTTTGTTCTTTCTTTACGTTTGTTTTGGAATTAGTTTTATTTTCTTCTTCTTTTGCTAGATCCTCCAGGTTTAAGGTTAGGCCCCTGATTTCTTCATTTTTAATGTAAGCATTTATAACTATAAATTGCCTTCTCAGCACTGCCTTTGCTGTATCTCTTAAATTTTGGTGTGTTGTGCTTTCATTTTCGTTCATCTCAGGATGTTTCCTAATTTCCTTTCTGATTTCTTCTTTGATCCATTGGTTATTTAAGTATATGTTGTTTTAATTTCTACATGTATGTGAATTTCCTGTTTATCCCTCTGTTATTGATGTCTAACTTCATTCCATTTGGGTTGGAAAAGATACATTGCATGATTTAATTATTTTTAAATTTATTTAGAATGTTTTGTGATCTACCATTTGGTCTCTCCTGGAGAATGATTTTTGTGTACCCGATTGTCTTTTTTCTTGTTGATCATCTGTTAGATGTTCTATATACTATTATGAGTGATAAATTGAAATTTCCTACTATTAATGTAGAATATATTTCTCCCTTCAAGTGTGTGAATATTTTCTTCATATATTTTGGGGCTCTACCATTAGTTGCATATATATTTATAATTCTTATGTCTTCTTCAGGAATTGACCCCTTTATCAGTATATAATGATCTTCTTTGTACCTTGTAACAGTTTAAGGCTTAAAAACTATTTTATCTGATATTAGTACAGCTATCCCAGCACTCTTTTGGTTACTAATTGGATGGAATACATTTCTTCCATCCTTTCACTTTCAACCCACATATGTTTTGTATTTAAGGTGAATTTCTTAAAAACAGCATATAGTTGTATCATGCTTTTTAATCCATTATGCCAATCTCTTCTTTTTGACATGAGAGTTTTATCCATTTACATTTAAAGTAACTATTGATCCTGCAGTATTTTCTTTTGCTCTTTTGCTATTTTGTATTTGTAAGTCTTATATTAGTTGACACTCAATTTTTCTGTTAATGTCTACTTCCATCTTTATGTGTGTTGTATTTTTCTGTATTGTACCATTTTAAGAAAATTTTCATCTCTCCCTTTCTTCAACTGTATATTTTTTTATGTATTTTCTCTGTGGTTATGGTGTGGTTAAAAGTTAATATCTTAGATCAATAGCAATCATATTTGATTTGATACCAACTTATCTTCAATAGTATATGCATACACATTTCTAAACCTCCATCCCCCACCTTTTTTTCACTAGTTACAAATTATATATTTTTACATTGTGGGTCCCAAACCAGTGATTTATAATTACTTTTTATGCATTTGCATTCCAGCAACTGTAAGAAATAAGAAGTGGTGTTACATACCAAAAAATACAATACAATATTAGTGGTATTTACAGTTACCTATATGTTTAATTTAACCTGAGGTCTTTATTTCTTTATGCTGCTTTGATCCACTGTCTAGAGTCCTTACTTTAGTCTGAAAAGTTCCTTTTAGCATTGCTTACAGGGTGGGTCTAGTGGTAATGAATTGCCTCAGCTTTTGTATAACTGGGAATATCTCAATCTCTACCTCATTTTTGAATGAAAGTCTTGCCAGATAAAAAATGCTTGGTTGGCAATTGTTTTCTTTTAGCTCTATAAATATTTTGTACCACTGCCTCCATGCCTCCATGATTTCTGATTAGAAATCAGCACTTAATCTTTTTGTGATTCCCTGGCACATAACTTGTTACTTTTCTCTTGCACCTTTATCTTTCACAACTCTTTGTTCTCAGCATTGGACAATTTGATTACTATGTGTCTGGGCATGGTTCTATTTGAACCCCTTGTTTTAGTTTTCTAGGCTGCTGAAAGCAGATACCATAAAATGGGTTGGTTTTTAAAAATGGGAATTTATTAGCTTATAGTTTGGGGGCTGAGAAAAATGTCCAAATCAAGGTTTTGCCAAGGTGATATTTTCTTCCTGAAGACTGACTTTCCATGATCTTTGGGAACTCTGCCACATAGCAAGGCACATGGTGGCATCTGCTGGTGTCTCCTTTCTCTTCCAGGTTTCATTGTTTTCAGCTGCTTGCTTCTGTGGCTCTCTCTCTCTCCCTCTCTATCTCTTTCTCTCTGTATTCATTCCATTTATAAATGACTCCAGTAAGAGGATTAAGACCCACACAAGCCCATGCCTTAACTGAAGCAACCTCATCAAAACATCCTACTTACAATGGGTTTATACTCACAGAAATGGATTAGCTTTAGGAAATTGGTTTTCTGGGGTACATACAGTTCCAAGCCATCACATACCACCCTCTGGACTCCCAAAACACATGTTATTTCTACATGCAAAATACATTCATTCAGTCTAAATATCCCAAATGCCTTAAGTCACTTCAGTAGCAATGCTAAGTGCAAAGTCTCATCAAAAGCAGTTATAGGTATGATCTGTCCTAGTTCACAATACCCTCAGTTAGTGGACCTTTGAAACTTAAAGAACAAGTTATCTGCTCCTAATAAAAAAAGGGGGGAGAGGAATAGGATAAACATTTCCATTCTAGAAGGGAGAAAATGGAAGGAAAACAGGGGTCACATGTCCCAAACATTTCTGTCTTCCTGCAAAGCATACTTCATTAGATTTCAAGGTCCAAGGGTCATCTGTGGAACGATGTTTTGTCCTCAAGGTGTGATGTAGTGACAGTCAGACCCTTTCTAGGTGCTTGTGCAGCAGCCATGCTGTCCTTAGATACTGGGATGCTGCTCTTCCCAAACCCTGGGTAAAGTTTAAGTCCTTGTCAAGCAATAGGATAGCAGCTATTCTCTAGGATCCACCCTTATCTAACACTGGAGTGGCAGCCAGCCACTGCACAATCCCCCTTACATCTGAGAAAATGGGGGAGGTAACACTATTCTTTAAAAGTGGGATGGAAGCCCCACCATCTCCAAGTGGTAAGGCATACTCACCCTTTCAACACACATGGATGGGCTTGCTCCCTTGTCCTGAGAAAGTGTCTTCGGTCCAGTCCTCAGCTTCCACAGTCCTGCCTTTGTAGTCATTTACCCTTCAACATGCCCCTTTTCTGTCCCTTTTAGTCCAGGCTGCTGGTGGTTCTGTCTATATATATTTTGCAAAAAACTTGTCAGTTTCACATGTAGTCCATGGGAGTCCATACCATCAGGCAATAGGATTTTCCACAGACCCTTCATGGATAACTGCATCTCTAATCCCGACTTACATGGAAACTGCTGACTTTTTTCTAGAAGCTTAGAATTTTCCAAACCATCAATTACTGTTTTTTTTGTGCATAAGAGTTTAGTTCTCAGCTTATCCACTTCCTTTCACATTTTACTGTAAGCTGCAAGAAGAAACCAGGCTGGATTTTCCATATTTAATTTGAAAATCTCCTCAGCTAAATATCCAAGCTGTTAATCTCAAATTATGCCTTGCATTCAATATCAGGACTCAATTTTGCTAAGTTCTCAGCCACTTTAAAACAAGGGTTACCTTTCTTCTAGTTTGCAATGACACATTTATCATTTCTGTTTAAGGCCTCATTGGAAATACCTTTCGCATCCATGTTTCTACCAATAGTTCCTTCATAGCAGTCTAGTTCTTTCCTACCAAGGAACTCAAAATTCTTCCAGTCTCTACCAATAACCAACTATAAAGACATTTACAAATCTTGGCATTTGCAATAGCAGCACCCCACTCATCTGGTACCAAAATCTGTTTTAGATTTTTAGGCTGCTGAAAGTAGATACTATAAAATTGGTTGGCTTTTATTTTCACTTTTTATTAAATAAAAATAAAATAAGAGAAAAAGGCAGCTCAACATATTATGTATGCATTACCCCTAAACATTTCTGTCCAGGCACTATCTCATCTAATTCCAACTCCTAACTCAATTGTTACTCTAATGTTCAGAAAGATACATAGATAAACATAGATTAGTTAAATGACATAGTCTAAATCTCGTTATTAGAAAAGAATGAAGGAGAGAAAAAATGCTTAATCATATTCCCATCTCACAAAACTAAACTCCATATTCTTTTTTTTACCTTTATCACTAAAATATTATCAACTTTGCCTTTGCTACAAAACATTAAAATGTTGATGTTAACTATAGTCTATAAATTACATTAGTTATATTTTCCCATGCATCGCCACATTTTTAACACTTTATAGTAGAAGAATATTCCTGTATTTATATTATTAATCACAATTCTCATCCACTGTCAAAATCATTGTTATAAAATTCCCTATATTATTCTCCAGCTGTCCTCTAACTAATATTAATCTTCCTAGACTACTCATTTCAGCCACAATCATGTCCATAAATCAACAATTTGTTACATGCATTATAATGTGTTACCATCAAGTCTACCCATTATCACATATTTACATTTGACCTTATTAAACAATCTTCATATATCTACGATTGTCTCCCCATTCTCATCTCACATTCCATCTAACATCAACTACATTTCATACTCCGACTCCATAATTCTACTCATTGCATTTAGTTCCTGTCACTGAGACCAAAATACCACCTATGTTTATTGATTCATTGGCTGACAGACACTTAAGTTTTCCCCATCTTTTAGCAATTGTGAATAATGCTGCTATGAACATCGGTTTACAAATATCTGTTCATGTCTTTGCTTTTGCTTCTTCTGAATATATTCCTCGTAGTGGGATTGTCATATAATATGGCAGTTCTACATCTAGTTTCCAGATGAAATGATAAATCATCTTCCATAGAGGCTGCACCATTTTACACTCCCACCAACCGTGAAGGAGTGTTCCCATTTCTCCACATCTACTACAGCACTTGAAGTTTTCTGTTTTTTAATAATGACCATTCTGTATGGTGAGAGATGACATCTCATTGTAGTTTTGATCTGCATTTCCCTAATAGATTGAATATCTTTTCACATGTCTTTTGGTCATTTGTATTTCAACTTCAAAAAAATGTCTATTCAATTGTTTTGCCATTTTTAAAATTGGGTTGCTTGTCATTTTGTCCTTAATTGGTGTTATCTCTTTATACAACATGGAAAAAATCCCTTATCAGATATATAGTTTAAAAAGATTTTTTTCCCATTAAGTTGGCTGTCTTTTCACCGTCTTAGCAAAATTGTTTGAAATACAAGTGTTTTTGAGGTAATTTCGTTTAACTATTTTTTTTTATTTGTTGCCCATTCTTTGGGGTAAGGTCCAAGAAACCACAACCAAACACAAAACCTTGAAGATGCTTTTCTACATTTTCTTCTATGAGTTTTATGGTTCTAAGTTTTTATATTTTGATCCTTGGTCCATTTTGAATTAATTTTTGTATAATATGTGACAGAGTGGTTCTCTTTCTTCTTTTTAGTTATGGATATCCAGTTTTCCAAGCACCATTTGTTGACTAGGCTGTTCTGACATAGCTGAAGTTTGACAGTCTTGCCAAAAATCACTTGACCATTGAAGTGAGGGTCTACTTTTGGACTCTCAATTCAATTCTATTGGTCAATCTGTCTATATTTATACCAATACCATACTGTATACACCACTGTAGCAAGATAATATACTTTAAAATCTGGAAGTGAGGGTCCTCCAACTTTGTTCTTCTTTTTAAAGACATTTTTAGTTATATGGGGCTGCTTACTCTTCTGCATAAATTTGGTAATTGGCTTTTCCAATCCTACAAAGAAGGATGTTGGAATTTTTATCAGGATTGCATTAAATCTGTATATCAGTTGGGGTAGAATTGGCATGTTAATGATATTTAGTCTTCCATCCATGAACACAAAATATCCTTCCATTTATTTAGATAATCTTTGGTTTCTTTTAGCAATGTTTTATTTTCTGAATACAGGTCCTTTCTCTCCTTGGTTAAGTTTATTCCTAAATATTTGATCCTTTTAGTCACTATTGTAAATGGAAATTTTTTCTGATTTCCTCCTCAGATTGCTCAATAGTAGTGTATAGAAACATTATTGATTTTTGCATATTAATCTTGTGTCTTGACACTTTACCGAAATTATGTATAAGTTCTAATAGTTTTGATGTGGATTTTGAGGGGATTTTCTAAGTATAGAGTCATAGCATCAGTGAATAGCAAATATTTTACTATTTCTTCTTCTTTTTGGGTGCCTTTTGTTTCTTTTTCTTGTCTAATTGCTCTAGCTAGAACTTCTAGCACCATACTGAATAACAGTGGATAGAGTGGCATCCTTGTCTTGTTCCTGTTCTCAATGGGAAAGCTTTCAGTGTTTCTCCATTGAGTAAAATATTAGCTGTGGGTTTTTCAAATATGCATTTTATTATATGGTCAAAGTTTCCCTTTATTCTTATTTTTTAGAATGTTTTTATCAAGACAGGATGTTGTATTTTGTCAAATGCCTTTTCTGCATCTATTGAAATCATCATGTGATTTTTCTTCTTCAGTTTATTAATGTGGTCTCTTACATTGATTGATTTTCTTATATTGAACCACTCTTGAATACCTGGAATAAAGTCCATTTGATTGTGATGTAAAATTTTTAAAAAGTGCTTTGGATTTGGTTAGCAAGTATTATGTTGAGGATTTTTGCATCTATATTCATTAAAGAAATTGGTCTGTAATTTTTTTTGGTAATATCATTATTTGGCTTTGGTATTGGGGTGATGTTAGCTTCATAGAATGAGTTTGGTAACATTCTTTTCTGTTCAATTTTGGGAAGAGTTTGAGAAGATTGGTATTAGATATTCTTTAAATGATTGGTAGAATTCACCTGTGAAGCCATCCGATCCTGAATTTTTCATCATGGGGATGTTTTTGATAACTTTTTCAATATCTTTACTTTAGTTGGTTTATGGAGGTCTTCTATAATGTCATCCTTCTCATTTCTATTTTATTTATTTGTATCTTCTCTCTTTTTGTCTTTGTTAATCTAGCTAAGGGTTTATTGATTTTGATTATTTTCTTGAAGAACCAACTTTTAGTTCTGTTGATTTTCTCTATTTTTTCTTCTCCATTTCATTTATGTATATTCTAATCTTTCTTATTTCTTTCTTCTGCTTGCTTTGGGATTGGTTTGCTGTTCTTTTTCTAGTTCCTATAGGTGTGCAGATAAGTCTTTGATTTTAGCTCCTTCTTTTCTTTTACTATAAGCATTGGAGGCTATAAATTTCCCTCTCAGAACTGCCTTTCCTATATTAAATAAGTTTTGATATGTTGTATACCCATTTTCATTTGTCTTGTGGTGTTTACTGATTTTCTTGCAATTTCTTCTTTGAGCCACTCATTATTTAAGAGTATATTGTTTAATCCCCATACATTTTAAATTTTCCATTTCCTCCTGTTATTATTTCCAAATTTATCCATTATGATCACAGAAAGTGTTTTTGTGTAATTTCAATATTTTTAAATTTATTGACACATAACTTATACCCAGCATATGGTTTATCCTGGAGAAAGATCATTGAGAACTTTGAGAAGAATATATTTCTTGCTGTTTGGGGATGTAATTCTCTATAAATATCTAATAGATCTTGTTAATTTATTGTATTATCCAAGCTCTCAGTTTCCTTATTTTTTTTGTTGTTGTTTCTATTTTCAGATTTGTTTACTTAATTCAGGGGATGCCTAAAACAGTCGGACCCCCAAACCCCACAAAAGAAAGGGAGATTCTCCTCAGCTTATACACAATTACATTCAAGGAAAAACAAAAACAGAACAGTCCTATCTGGTGCGGTGTGGTAAATGAATAAATCTGCCCTCCAGGCCCCACCACCACCACGAGCCTGGCTGGATTCCCACTGCGAGCTGCCCCTGACTTCTGGAAAAGCAGTCCTAAAGCTCTCCATCTGGACAGGGGCCTCCACCAATGCTTCTGTTTTCACTGAGGAAAAAAAATTTCTTCAAGACAGAATTTAAGGCTGCCTTGCTGAATCTTCAAGTCAAGCTCAAAGTTGAGCAAACAGCCCAGCTGTGTTTGGGTACCTAGAGGACAATTACTGACAAAGGTCCGTGAAGTGTGGGACCTTGTTGAGCAAACAACTTGATTAAATCCTGACTTTCAAGGCTTACACCTGAGGTAAAGGTTATTTTTTTATTGTTTCTGAAGTGAATATTAATGTTTTATGGTCTAGAAAACTCACCAAGAATGTTACCAATGGACAAGTACATTTACTCTGCTAAACCTCACTTTAAAAATAAAAATGAAAAATAAACTTAGAAAGGCCATTTCTACGGCCTTCATCCCCATCAGCCTATCAGCCACTAATTTTTCTTACGGAAATAACGTAGCTTTTGATTCACTGGCGTCAGCTCTAATTGTAACATCTGTTCATAAGGTGCTCTGGAAAATCAGCTTAAATTTCCAGAAGTGCTGAATTCTTTCCAATAATTTATAGAAAGAAAACTTTTGGCCATGAACAAAGATACCATATCCAAGGATTTCTTTATCATTGAGAGTATTTACAGAATTTCACATTAAAAACATAAAGTTTCAGTAAGGACCACCCGGACGCTTCTGCGAGCTGAGTATGAATCACACATGCGGAGCCGGCCATGGCGACCCAGGGCGCCATGGAGACACCGGGGCTGCAGGTCTTGTGGCGCTCAGGGGCTAGGTCTTCCCAGGAGAAGCGCAATAAGTGCCCAGGTGGTAATTATGCCGCAGACTCTTAACAAGCAGGTGATGTCTGGCGAGTGTCTCCAGTACCGGTACAGGGAGACCTGGAGGCTCCGGTGACACTTGTACTCCTTCAAGACGTTCCGAGCATCCTTAAACTTATTGGTCAAAAGCAGGAACTGGCTTTGGGTGAGTCGCCTGACGTCAAATTTGCAGAGATTCTGAAACTCACGGTAGACCTGCTGTTCACTGACCCCGGGCCACCTCTTGATGTTGACGATGAGGATGGGAGGTTGAATATTGGGGTAATCTGGACAAGAGAAATTAATTTTAGGGACCCCAGCTCGGATAAGGTTCACTTGGTTCACATAAGGAGACAGCGCATCAAGGTATTGAGCGAAGGAGGGCTCGGGGGTGCAGCCGTCGTCATGCATTCTCTGTAGGAGCAAATCAGCCACTTTCAAAAGAACTGATCCACAAAGAAAGGCATCATAAGCTGCTTCATGGGGGCATTTTGTCTCAACATATTTCTCACATTTGCTTGCATGAACAATCACTGGACCAGATTTCTTGGTGGGGTTCAAGTCACTGTTTAGGACGTCTTAGACGTCTGAAAGATTTGAAACGCTTGGGAAGTTCAGTTCCTTCCAGATATCCTTTGTCACATTCTTTGTGTTAATGAGAGTAGGAAATAGGTTGTGAATGTTCACCTTGAATTGATTGTAACTTTCTGGGAGAGGTCTGAAGAACTTCTCATGAAGATGCAGCAGATCCATCATCATATTATGTCCAGTCAAGGGCTACTTCTTGGCTTTTGCCAGCATCTGGAAAAAGACAGAAAAATCTGTTGCAGAGAGAAGAATCTTCTCCTTCCAGCAGCTCTCTCTATGGCAGGAGGTGTTCCCAAGATACCAGCGATATTGTTTGCTAACTTTCTTCACTATCAGTCCATGATCTGTCAGCACCGCCCAGATGTTGGGGAGGGCTTGCCTCAGCACTAACTGGACCTCAAAGGCCTGGAACCCAGTTATCCCAGCAAAAGTCATCCAATTGCCCTCCTCTGCCAGGTCCAGCCACCGCGTCATTTCATCAATCACCACCTTGATTTGGTCTTTATCCAAAGAACTGTGAACTCTCCAGTTCCCAGTCAGGATATTGTGCTTAATTTTCTTCTCTTGTTCTTCATTCATATATGGGATTCCATTTTTGAGAAACTTGTTATAGTCGAAGCCATATTGATTCAAAAACTGAACACTAGAAGCCTGGAAAGAGAATTCTGAATCCAAAATCCCGAATGTTGTAGGGAAGAAAAAGAAGTTACATGAATGGGTTATATACTTGTTTGATTCTCCTTTAACACTGGAAAACACAGACAATCCAATTTGACAGATTGTAAATTGTTGAACACTCTGATGGGTCCTTAGATACCACTACGACGGCAAGTCGAAAAGACCACGAAGTCCGCGCCCTGGACAAGTTCCTGCAGCAGGGGTAGCGTCTGCTCGAACTCATCGGCTCCCACGTCCATGGCCACGCAGCTCCCAGGACGCCCCCTCAGTTTCCTTATTTATTCTCTGCCCAGATGTTCTATCTAATGCTGAGAGTTGAATGTTGACATTCTCCAAATGTTATTGCAGAGACATCTATTTCCTCTTCAGTTTTGCTAGTATTTCTCATTTATTTTGGGACACCTTTGTTATGTGCATAAATACTTATTATTGTTATTTCTTCTAGATGAATCATCTCATTTATTAAGGTATAGTAACCTTCCTCATCTCTTACGAGTATTGCATTTAAAATCTATTTTATCTGATATTTTTACTGCTAACCCCACTCTTTTTTGATTACTATAAGCATGGAATATCTTTTTCCAATCATTCACTTCAGCCTGATTGTGTCCTTGCATCTAAGGTGTGTCTCTTGTAGACAATAAAAGGTGGTTAATATTTTTTATACATTCTATCTAAGTCTATGTATTCTAATTTTGAAGTTCAATCCATTAGCTTTCAGTGTTACTATTATAAAGGCATTACTTACTTTTTCCATATTATCCCTTGACTTTCTGTTGTACTATCTTACTATTGTCTGTCTATTTCACCAGTAAGAAATAACAATCATAAATGCATATGCACCTAACTAGGGTGCACCAAAAAACATAAGGCAAACACTGACAAAAGTGAAGGGAAAAATAGATGTCTCTACAATAATTTTCCAAACTTCAATACACCACTCTTAAAATTGGATAGAACATTTGGCAGAGGATCACCAGTAAAGAAACAGAGTGCTTGAATATTATGATAAATGAACTAAAACTAATAGACATTTACATAACATTTCACCCCAAAACAGCAAGATATGTATTCTTCTCAGGTGCTCATGGGTCTTTCTCCAAGATAGACCATATGTTAGGTCACAAAACAATCTCAATAAATTTAAAAGGATCAACATTATACAAAGCACTTTCCCTGATCATAATGGAATGAAGCTCAAAACCAATAACAGGCAAAAAAAGGGAAATTTCACAAATATTTGTAGATTAAACACATTTAATCATTGGGTCGAATAATAAATTGCAAGAGAATTCAGTAAATATCTTGAAATAAATGAAAATGTGAACACAACATATCAAAACCTATGAGATACAGTGAAGGCAGTGCTGAGGGGGAAATTTAGAGCCCTTAATGTTTGCATTAAAAAGAAGAAAGATCTAAAATCAATGACCTGACCACACCTGGAAGATATAGAAAAATAACAACAGAGTCTTCCAAAGCAAGCAGAAGGAAAGAAATAACAAAGATAAGAGCATAAATAAATGAAGTTGAGAAAAAAAAAATACTATAAAGAGAATTAACAAAACCAAAAGTTTCTTTTTCCAGAAGATCAACAAAATTGACAAGCCCTTAACTAGACTGAAGAAGAAAAAAAAAGAAAGAAGATGCAAATAAATAAAATCAGAAATAAAAGAGTTAATGAAAAACTGTACACCAAGAACTAGACAATGTAAATGAAGTGGACAAAATCCTAGGAGCATATGAACTTTCTCTGACCCTCGACAAAATAGAAGACCTCAAGAAACCAATCACAAGTACAGAGTTTAAATAATCATCAAAACCTTGCACCAGATGGCTTCACAGGTGAATTATACCAAGCATTCAAAGAAGATATATTAATTTTACTTTCAATCTTCTAAAAAATTGAAGAGGAAGGAATGCTACCAAACTCATTCTATGAAGCCAGCATCACTCTAATACAAAAGTTAGAGAAAGATATTACAAATATAATTGCAGAGCCATTTTTCTCATGAATACAAATGCAAACATCCTCAACAAAATAATTGCTATTTGAATTCAATAATACACTACAAGAATTACATATCATGATCATATCAGACATGTAAGTGTGGTTCAATGCAAGAAAATCAATCAGTGTAATAATTTACATTAATAAACTGAAGGATAAAAATAACATTATCATCTTGATTGATGCAGAAAAGGCATTTGACAAAATATAACATCCTTTCTTCATAAAAACACACTGAAAAGTAGGAATTGAAGGAAACATTCTCAATGTGATAAAGGGCATGTATGAAAAACTCACAGCTAACATTGTACTCAATGCTGAAAGACTGAAAGCTTTCCCATTGTGATTGGGAACAAAACAAGGATACCCATTTCACCATAGTTGGTCAATATAGTGCTAGAGCTTCTAGCTAGAGTAATCAGGCAAGAAAAAGAAATAAAAGGCATCCACATTGGAAAAAAAGTAAAACTTTCATTATTTGCTGATGATGTAATCCTATGCCTAGAAAGTCCTGAAAAATAAACAAAGCTTCTAAAGCTAATAAAACAAATTCAGCAGAGTGTCAGGATACAAGATTAGTAATATAAAAATCAGTGGTGTTTCTATTCACTAGTAATGATCAATCTGAGAAGGAGGTCAGGAAAAATTCTATTTACAATAGCAACTTAAAGAACTGAATATTTAGGAATAAACTTAACCAAGGACATAAAGGACCTGTACTCAGAAAACTACAATGCATTGATAAAATAAATCAAAGACCTGAATGAATGGAAGAATATTCTTTTGTCCACGGATTAGAAGATTAAATATTATTAAGATGTCAATTATCTACCCAAATTAATTTAGAGATTTAATGCAATCCAGATAAAAATTCTGACAGCCGTTTTTTTTTTTTTTAAAGAAATGAGGACATCAATTATCAAATTTATTTGAGAGGTAAGGGGCACTGAAATGTGAGAAATATCTTAAAAATGAAGAACGAACTTGGAGTACTCTAACATTCCAAACTTTAAATTTATTACCTAACTGCAGTGGTAAAAACAGCATGGTACTGGCATGCAGATAGGAATATAGACCAATGGAACTGAATTGATTGCTCAGAAATGGACTCTCACATCTATAGTCAAGTGTTGCTTGTTTTTTATTTTTTAGTTTCATGCTATATAAAGAGATCATAAAACTCAATGTTAATAGGGCAAGCAATCCAATTAAAAAATGGGCAAAAGATATATAAAAACATTTTCCAAAGAGAAAATACAAATGGCCAAAAAGCACATGAAAAAATGTTCATTATCACTAGCTATTAAAGAAATGCAAATAAAAACTACAATGAGATATTGTAGCAGTTTAGCAGTTTGATGTAATTATGAATTCCAAAAATAGATATTGGATTATGCTTGTAAACTGGTCTGTTAATCTGGGCATGATTGAGTTATGATTAGGGTGTTGACTGGGCCACGTCAATAGGGCATTGAGCCCCACCCCTTGGTGGGTGGGTCTCGAAGATAAAAGACATGGCCAAGGACAGTGTTGGAGCAGTTTTGATGTTGGAGTTCCAATGAGGAAGGAGAGAAGGCCCCAGGATAGAGACATGCCATTCGCCTGAGAGTTCACAGCTGACCTTGTAGAGTGAAGCAAAGCCTAGAAAGCCTCATAGTCTTCAGCTGACCTTGTGGAGAAAACAGTGGAGCTAAGCTTGGAGAGAAATGCAGCCCCGGGAAAAGAGGAACCCAAAAAGCCTGAGCCCTGGCAAACGTCAACAGCTGCCTCGCTCCAAACCGTAGCAGCGGACTTTGGTGAGGGAAGAAACTTATGCTTTATGGCCCAGTAACTGTAAGTTTCTACCCCAAATAAATACCCTTTATAAAAACCAACAAATTTCTGGTATTTTGCATCAGGACCCCTTTGGCTAATACTGGATTTGGTACCAAGGAGTGGGGAAGTGCTTTTGCAATTACCAAAATGTTGGAATGGTTTTATAAATGGGTAAGGGGTATTTTTTTAAGGAATTGTGAAATGCTTGATGGAGAAGGCCTAGAATGCTTTGAAGAAACTGTTGATAGCAGTATGGACACTAAAGAGACTTTCTATGATGCCTTAGAAGTAAATAATGAAACTATTATTGGACACTGGAGGAAAGGCAATCCATGTTTTAAAGTTGCAGAGAACTTACCAAGATTAACTCCTGGTGTTATATGGAAGAATTTGAAAATGTCAAACCAGAGCATTTAGCTGAAGAACTTTTCAAAGTAAACCTGAAGAATGTGGCTTGACTTCTCCTTGCAGCTTATAGCAAAATGCGAGATGAAAGAAATATGCCAATGACTGAACTCTTGGGCACAAAGAAAACAGAAACTGATCCCAGAAATTCCAAGCCTCTGGAAATTGAGATCCCAGAAAATAGTGCCCCATTTGAAGACTTACCTAAACTTGGAACTTGTAAATCAGGATTGAAGATGCAGTTATCTAGGAAAGATTTGTGGAAAGTCTTACTGTCTGATGGCATGGACCCCTGCTTCCTGCATGCTGAACCAACAAAGTTCTTGAGAGAGCTGTATGAACAAAACCACTGTCAGCTTGGACAAAAGAGGACATGGAAAGGAAAGATTGAAGGAGAAACAGCTTTAAGAAGAAACCCATGGAAGCTGAGATCTGGAATTAATGCATTGCCTTGGGCCAAGAGAGGAGTCCCACCCATGTGAACAGAGAGGATGAGTTTGCCCCAGCAGATGAAGAGGGTGGATGTTCCCACCCAATGTTCAGGAAGAGTTTTGCTGACCCAGGGTACAGGGAGGGTGGAGCACATTCCTCAAAGATTAGGGCAGTTAAGGTCAGCACCCATATGTATAAGGGGGGTGCTCCTGTCCCCCATGGATTAGAGAAGGCCAGGTGGTCAACCCATTGCTCTGAGAGGGTTGAACCTGTATGCCAAAGGTTAGGGTGAATGTTGTCTTCACCTCACTGTACTAGGGGGTCTAAGACTCTAACCCAAAGATTGGGTAAGTTGTGGCAATCACCCCAACACTCTTGGAGGGTGAGGTCTAGAGCTTGGTCGACACCCAGATGCTTGATGAGGGTGGAACCAAGAAAGTGGCCTTTGGGCAAGCCTGTGGAAAGGGTGGGTTCCCATGTGGCCCTAAGAAGAAACCATCATCTTAAGAATGACTCTCAGACTTTGAAATCAAATGGAGGATACCCTGCAGGTTTATTGAACTGTAGAGGACCCATGACTTATGTTTAACCTCCCAATTTTTCCTCATGGTAATGAAAATGTTTATCCTTTGTCCATTTGTGTATTGGAAGCAGATAAATGATTTTGTAAGTCTCAGAGGTCTACAGCTTGAAGGGAATTTGGCCCAAGACAAAGTGTATTTCTTTAAACGGATTATGATTTGATTTTGTAGTTGCATTGTTACTGATTTAAGGTTTTTTGAATATTGAAATGTATTTTTGGAATTCAGGGGGTGGAGTGTAGCAGTTTGGCAGTTTGATGTAATTATGAATTCCAAAAATAGATATTGGATTATGCTTGTAAACTGGTCTGTTAATCTGTGCATGATTAAGTTATGATTAGGGTGCTGACTAGACCACGTCAATAGGGCGTTGAGCCCCATCCCTTAGTGGGTGGGGTCTTGAAGATAAAAGACATGGCCAAGGACAATGTTGGAGCAGTTTTGATGTTGGAGTTCTGGTGAGGAAGGAGAGAAGTCCCCAGGATAGAGACATGCCATTAGCCTGAGAGTTCACAGCTGGCCTTGTAGAGTGAAGCAAAGCCTAGAGAGCCTCATAGTCTACAGCTGACCTTGTGGAGAAAACAGTGGAGCTAAGCCTGGATGGAAACGCAGCCCCGGGAAGAGAGGAACCCAAAAAGCCTGAACCCTGGCAAATGTCGACAGCTGTCTTGCACTAACACATAACAACAGATTTTGGTGAGGGAAGAAACTTATGCTTTATGGCCCAGTAACTGTAAGCTTCTACCCCAAATAAATACACTTTATAAAAACCAACCAATTTCTGGTATTTTACATCAGCATCCCTTTGGCTGACTAATACAGATATCATCTCACACCTCATAGAATGGTCATTATTAAAAAATCTACAAGGGCTGGAGAAGATGTGGAGAAATAGGAACACTCCACTGTTGGTGGGCATGTAAAATGGTGCAGCTTCTGTGGAAGACTGTTGGTTCCTCAGGAAGCTAAATATAGAAAAATTGCTAAAAGATGAAAACAACCTAAATCCATCAACTGATGAATGGATAAATAAAATGTAGTATATATATACCATAGAATGCTGTGCTGCTGTAAGAAGAAATGAAACTGGGACACATATGACAACAAGGATGCACTTTAAGGACATTATACTGAGTGAAACAAGCCAGACACAAAAGGAAAAATATTGTATGTTTTTACTTATATGAACTAACTACAAGCGAGATGCAATCTAGAGTATAGGTTACTGGGAGATAGGATGAAGGCTGAAAAGTGGTGCTGAAGCTTAATGTATATGGAATTTTTAATTGTCTTGATTGTAAAATGTGGAAATAGATAGGGCTGATGTTATCATATTATAGTGAGTATAACCTACCTGGCTTGTTTATAAATTTGACTGTGGATGGAAGAGGTAGTCCAGTGATGTATATATCAAAGAAAGCTAGATAATAATCTAGGGACTGTAATTCATTGTAAATTCAGTGGTGGATGAGGATTGTGGTTAATAGCACAAATACAAGAATGTTCTTCTATGTACTAGAACAAATGTATGTCACTATTACAACATTGTAAGAATATGGTTATATGTGCCAAAAATACAATTAATGTAACTTGTGGTCTACAGTTAATAGCAATATTGTAATATTCTTGCATTATATCAAAGCAGGTTCTATATCAATACTAAAGTTAAATAATAGGGGGGTATGGGATTTTTTTCTTTTGTGCTAAGGAAAACATTGAAAAAATTTACTGAGGTGATGACTGCACAACTCTGTGATGAAAGTGAAAACCACTGAGTGTACACTGAGTGTAAACTTTGGATGGATTGTGCAAGACATTGGACTGTTTAACACAGTGAACCATGTGGTGGATGATGGACTGTGGTTATGAGCATTCTCTCATGAACTGTAACAAATATACAATACCAATAAATGGTGTTAATAATAGAGGGTGTATGGAAAATTATACCAAATGTGAGCTATAGATCATAGTTAGTACTGATATTTTGATGATGTTCTTCCATAATCTGTAACAAAATTTCCACAACAGTGCAAGGTGTTGGTGGTGGGGTGATGTAGGGGGATTTTACACATTATGCATGCTTGTTTTGTAAGTTTACAAGTTCTCTAAATTCCATTATAGGTTTGTCTGTCCTGGCACACAATACCCCTCCATTTGTGGACCTGTGAAACCTGGAGAACAAGTTATCTGCTTACAATATACAATGGAGGAACAAGCATAAGATAATCGATCCCTTTCCCATAAGGAGAAATCGGAAGGAAAACAAGATCAAAGTTCCCAAATGATTCCAAAACCCTGCAGGGTATACTCTATTAGATTTCAGGTCGGATATTCAGCTATGGAATTATGTTTTGCCCTCCAGACCTAATGAAGCATCAGTCTTGCTTTTTAGAAGTGCTTGTGCAGCAGCCACTCTTTCCCAGAACAATGGGGTGAAGGCTCCACCATCTCCAAGCTTAGAGATGGTAACCAGGCTCTTTGCAAAGGCTGGGGCACAGGCTCCACCCCCTCATAGCACTGGGGTGGAGCCAGATTCTGCTATCCAGGGAAATAGGCCCCACAGAGCACTGGGATGACAATACTATTGCTCAACAATGGGGTGGAAATCCTGCAGTCTCCAAGCACTGAGGCAGATGTACCCTTTCCCTCCATGTGGGTGGACCTGTTCTCTTGGCCCAAGAAGATATCTTTGGTGTAGAGATGAACTTCAATGGTTCTGCCTTTGAAGTGATTTTCCTTCAAAGTCTGTCCCTTCTCTGTCCCTTTTAGTCCAGACTGGCAGTAGTTCCATTCATACAAATAATGCAAAAAAATCTGTCAGTTTTGCATGTAGTTCACAGGGATCCAAACCATCAGACAAAATAACTTGCCACAGATCCTTCCTGGATAACTGCATCTCCAATCTTGACTTGCATGAAAATTGCTGACTGGTTCCATATTAATTTATACCCTCACAAGGAGTACTATTCTTAGTGTACTCACTTTCTGTAATCTCAGAATTTTCCAATCCATCGATTTCTGCTTTCTGTGTGCCCAGGAGTTCAATTATCAGCTTATCTCTTTCCTCTAACATTTTAATATAAACTGCAAGGAGAACTAAGGTTGCACACTCCATATTTAGCTAGGAAATCTCCTCAACTAAATATTCACCACTTTCAAGTTCTACTATCCATCTGACATCAGAACTCAATTTTACTCAGTTCTCTGCTATTTTTTACCTTCAGTATTTTTATTATTTTAAAAATCAATTTATTGAAGTATATCATTCATACATGAACATACATAAACAATAAGTGTATAGTAAAAGTTGTGAACTTGCAAAACAAACATGAATAACATCATACAGGGCTTCCATATATCACCCACCCCAAATACCTTGCATTTTTGTGAAACGTTTGTAAAAAATTATGAAACAGCATCTCAAACTATTACTACTAACTAGAGTCTGTATCTTATATTTGGTGTAATTTTCCCCAACCCACTATATTATTTTGTTGTTCATAAGCCATAAAATTTATCTAAAGTGTACAATCAATGGCATTTGGTATAATCACCAAGTTGTGCATTCATCACTTCAATCAATATTAGAGCATTTTTATTACTCAAAAAAGACAACAACAAAAAATAACTATCACACCCATATTATAGCACTACTAATTACAAATCCTATGATGTGCTTTCACCATTTCTATTCATTTCCAAACATTTACAAACAACTTTTACCAATTCTGCACAGATTAGACCTCACCTTTTTATTCTCCAACCACATTCTTTTCTCTGGTGACTTATGTGCTAGGTATTAACTCCATGAGTTTGCTCAATATATTTAATTCATAATAGTGCAGTCATACAATATTTGTCCTTTTGTGCCTGGCTTGTTTCACTCAACATAATGTCCTCCAGGTTCATCCATGATTGTCATATGCTTCATGGCTTCATTTCTTCTTACAGCTGAATAATATTAAATTGTGTGTATATACCACAGTTTGTTTTTCCATTTGTCAGTTGATGGACACCTAGGTTGTTTCCATTTTTTGGCAATTGTGAATAATGTCATTCTGAACATCAGCGTACAGATGCCTGTTTGTGTCACTGCTCTCACTTCTGTGTGTATATCTAATAGCAATATTGCCAGATCATAATGTAGATGTAGTTCTAACTTTCTTAGGAACCTCCAAACAGACTTCCACAATGGCTGCACCCTTCTATGTTCCCATCAGCAGAGAATAAGAGTTCCTATCTCTTCACATCCTCTCCAAAATTGGTAGTTTTCTATTTTGTAAATAGTGACCATACTAGTAGTTATGAAATGATATCTCATTGTAGCTTTGATTTGCATTTCCCTAGTAGCCAGTGATGCTGAGGATTTTTTCATGTTTTTTTTTTCACCATTTGCATTTCTTCTTTAGACAAATGTCTATTCAGATATTTTGCCCATTTTTTAACCAAGTCATTTGTCTTTTTATTGTTGAGTTATAAGTCCTCTTTATATATCATGGATATTAGACCCTGTTGTCAGATGTGTGATTTCCATATCTTTTCCCCCTTTGAGTAGGCTGCCTTTTTACACTCTTCACAAAGTCCTTAGAGGTGCTGAAGAATTTAATTTTGGGGAGGTACCATTTATCTGTTTTTTCTTTTGTTGCTTGTGATTTGGGTATAAGTTTTAAGAAATCTCCACCTACTACAAGTTCTTATAGATGTTTCCCTACACTATTTTCTAGAAGTTTTATGGTTCTGGCTTTTATGTTTAAGTCTTTGATTCATTTTTGAGTTGATTCTTGTATAGGAAGTGAGATAGTGGTACTCTTTTATTCTTTTTATTTGGGATAGTCAGCTCTTCCAGCACCATTTATTGAAAAGACTGTTCTGTCCCAAAAATTGGACTTGGTAGGTTTGTCAAAATCAGTTGACCATAGAGGTGTCTATTTCTGAACTCTCAATTCAATTTCATCATGACATTGTCTCTATCTTTATGCCAATACCATACTGTTTTGACCACTATAATTTTATAATTTACTTAAAGATCAGGGAATGTGAGTCCTCTGAATTCAATCTTTTTAAAGGATATTTTTGGCTATTTAGGACCCCTTTCCCTTCCAAATAAATTTAATAATTGACTTTTCTACTTCTGTAAAGTAAGCTGTTGGAATTTTGCTTGGTATTCCATTGACTCTATAAATCATTTTGGGTAGAAATGACATTTTCATAATGTTTAGTCTATCAGTTCATGGACACAGAATATTTGTGCATTTATTTAGGTCTTCTTTGATTTCTTTTAGCAGTGTTTCATAGTTTTCTGAATACAGATTCTTTCCACTCCTGGTTAAATTAATTCCTAGATATTTCAGTCTTCTTTTTTTTTTGCTATTGAAAATGAAATTTTTTTTCTTAACTTCTTCCTCAGCTTGCTCATTACTAGTGTTTAGAAATGCTACTGATTTTTTGTGTTGATCTTGTGTCCTACCAATTTGCTGAACTCATTTATTAGCTCAAGTAGCTTTCTTGTAGATGTCTTAGGATTTTCTAAATAATTGATCATGCCATTTGAGAAAAGTCAGAGTTTTACTTCCTCTCTTCCAATTTGGATGCCTTTCTTTTTTTTTTTTTTTCCCCTCATTTCTCTAGCTAGAACTTCTAGGACAATGTTGAAAAACAATGGTGATAGTAGACATCATTGTTTTGTTCCTTGTCTTAGAGAGAAACCTTTCAACCTCTCCTCATTGAGTATGATGTTGGCTGTGGGATTTTCATATATGGCTTTTATTATGTTGAGGAGCCTTCCTTCTATACCTACCTTTTGAAGCATTTTTATTAAGAAAGTATACTGTATTTTGTCAAATGCCTTTTCTGCATCAATTGAGATGATCATGTGTTTTTTCCCTTTGATTTGTTAATGTGGTGTATTATGTTAAATGATTTTCTTATGTTGAACCACTCATGCATACCAAGAATAAAACCCACTTGATCATGATGTATAATTGTTTTTATATGCTGTTGGATTCAATTTGCAAGTATTTTGTTGAGAATTCTCTACTATAATACAACAAACTTCGCATTTCCTCCAGTGTCTAGCAACAAATTCAACATTTCCTTCTAAGCTATCATCAGAAGTACTGTTAGCATCCACATTTCTAGTCAAAGTTGCTTCAAAGCTATCTAGGCCTTTTATCTCAAGCAACTCACGATTCTTCCAGCCTCTATCCATTACCCAATCCCAAAGCAATTTCCACATTTCTTTTCTGTTTGTTTGTTTTGTTTTGGTATTTTTAGTAGCATTAATCTATTCTCTTGCTTCCAAAATCTTTTTTAGTTTCCCAGGCTGCTCAAGCAAATATCATGAAATGGGTCATCTATCTTAAACAGTGGGAATTCATTAGCTTAAGTTTTGAGGGTAAAACGAAGTCTAAGTCATCACAACATCGAGGCAATCCTTTCTCTCAGAAGACTGATGTTCTGTGACTGGCTGCCAGAAATTCTTGGTTCCTCTGTCACATGGCGAAGCACATGGTGGCATCTACTGGTCTCTCCCTTCTCTTCTGGTTTCCATTGATTTCAGCTTCTGAATGCTTCCTATGTGGCTTTTTCTGTCTGTCTGTCTGAATTTCACTCTCTTTACACAGGACTCTGGTAAAAGGATTAAGACTCATCTGGATTGAGGTGGGCCACACTTTCTTAATTGTAGTAATCTCATCAAAAGATCCTACTTACAATGGATTCACATCCACAGGAATAGATTAGATTTAAGAACGTTTTTTGGAGTACATACAGCTTCAAACCACCACAGAATCTGAATATATAATTTTAACATTTTTCCACAAATGATCTTTTATAACCCATGTAACTGATAAAAATCATATATCATTTTATATAAAATAGTCTTTTAAAATAAAAATGACCATCAACAACACAATTAAAGAATGTCCAGGAGAGTTAAAGAGTAACTTCTCGGCTGCAGCTGAGCATTTCTGAAATATTTATAAGTATGAGAAGGTGCTCAATACTTATATAATCTTGGAAATTCATATTAAATCAATTATGAGATATCAGTAAATATTCAACAGAATGGCCAATATAACATTTTTTAAAAAGAAAAGAAAAGGAATCAACCAAGCAGTGAGGAAGATATGATGAAGAGGAACCCCTACACATTGAATTGAGTAATAGAAATTAGATAAAAATAAATATATTTATGTATATAATATATGTAGTTTTGGCATTATCTATTAATGTTACACATGTAAATACTTCATGAAACAGTAAGCCTGCTCCTAGGTATAAACCTAATTAATATTCATATATGCATGTCCTTCTAGATTCTTATAGCTTAATATTCATGGGAATGCTACTTATACTAAATAGGTCAGAAACTGAAAACAACTGAAATATCCCATAAGACTGGATTAGATATATTGCTATAAATTGAAGCAATAGAATATAATGCAGTAATGAAAATAAAACAATTATAAACAATAGCATGCTGTGCATATGGATTAACTAAAAAAAGCCATTCAGAAAATAATCCATGTTGGATGATTATATGTATATATATTTCAAAACACAGACCAAATTAAACTATGGTGTTTAGTATGCTCACTTGGTGATGCACTGTAAATAAAATAAGGAAGGTATTATCATAAAATTTAAGCTACAATTTATCTTTGAGGGAAGAAGGAAGAATGTGGAAATTGAAAGTGAGAATGAAGGTCCATTGGGGATCTAGCAATATTCTAAATCTTCTGGTTACATGGATTCTCTTCCAATACATTAAGTTTTATATTTTGTCTTTTGTATTTTTTCCATGTCATATTTCATAATGAAAAATGTTCAAGATGTATTTTTGCCAGACTAATAATTTTGACTGGTTTAGTCTTATCTTTTTCAAAGTCTTATCATGTTAAAAAATGCCCCTACATGTGCAATTCTATAGATTTTTACTATGACAAAAAATTTTGAACTCTTTTTTAAGGAAGAAAAAAGAAATGGGGCGTGAGTGGAATTCAGGATACTTAGTAGATTGAGATTTAAGCAGGGCATCTAAAAATTTACTCATGCTGTCTTGAAGGTCAAAAGAGAGATATTGTACTGGAGAATAAATAACTTATTCATCTTAGGAATGATTGAATGATAGGACATAAAATGTTCAAAATAAGAGAACAGTGTCTCCCAAGGCAGGTCTTTAGAGGGTATCAGATATTTTGTATTCAACTCATCATCACATTTACCATGTGTAGCAGTTTGGTATTGTTTATGAATTCCAAAAATAGATATTGGACTGTGTTTGTAAACTGGTCTGTTCCTCTGAATTGTATTAAAAGCAGCGGTCTCACTTTTACCTAATTAAATTATGATTAGGGCTCTGATCCAACCTCGTCATTAGAATGCAACTCAGGATTGAGTCCCATCCCCTTTGGGGATAAAACAGACACACAGTAGTAAACACAGAGAGAAGAAGAACATAGAGGAAGAGAGGCAGCTCATTAGACATGGCAGAGGCCCTGGGAAGAGAGATGTCCCTGATAATCTACAGCTGACCTTGTGAACAGAACTGAGCAGCTGAGCCTGGAAAGAAATAAGCCCTGGGAGGGAGATGAGCCTTATACCAGCCTACAGCTGAGATGGGAATAAGCTGGAATCATGGAGCCTTAAGAGAAAGAAGGAAGGCTGAACCCTCATAGACAATGTCCTCCATCTTGCTCTAACATGTGTTCAAAGACTTTGGATGAGAAAGTCCCTTTTATGTTACCTTGAGTTGAACGGTTCTGGGCCTGGTAACTGTAAGCTTCTACCCCAAATGAATACCTTTTACAAAAGCCAACAGATTTCTGGTACTTTGCATTAGTCTCCCAGAAACTCATCAAAGACTTTCATTGGACTTTCATCGGAGCCCCTGGTTTGCAGCCTGCCTGTGGAACCTGGACTTGTGCATCCCCACTATTGTGTGAGAGACTCTTATAAAATCTCATACTGTTGACAGATATATCCTGTTGATTCTGTTTCCCCAGAAAACCCTGACTAATGCAGCTTGGTTCCGGGAGTGGTTCTTGAGGAATAGAATCTTAAACATGTGATGTCTGAGGTGGTTCTGGGAGTTTTGCAATTGGCTCTCTACTTTAATTGGACTCAAGGGTACTGATGAATCCTTTTCCAATAATGAAGAGAATGCTAACAGTCCATGGTGTGAGTTGGCAGTAGTGATATCCAAAATATCATCACTGAATTCCCCTATCTATATGCTTATAAGAAGCAAGGATCTGGATGAGAGTGTTTTCAACACCTTAACAGAGTTTTGTGGAGTCAAAAGTTTGGCTGGCTCCTCCTAGATACTCTGGATACAGTTGCAAAGAAAGAGATGAGCTAAAGGCTTCAAATTTGAAACTTAAATTCTGCAAGAATTATGTGAAAGTCTCTATGTATGCACTGAAAGAAAATCTTGTCTCCTGTAGCCATAGACTTGAGATTTCTGAGAACCAGACTCAGACTCTCATTTTACATGTAGCAGGGTTACAAAGGAAACTAAAATCTCAACCCCAAAGGGTTTCTGCAGTAAAAGTAAAGGCATTGCTTGGAAAGGAGTGGAACTCAGAGGATTGGGATGGAAGCATATGGATAATGATAATGTTGGTGGGGACATTGGAACCCTAAATTTTGCTGAGACTTTACCAGATAAACCTGCCATAGCCTGCACTGTGGGGACCACACCTTGTCAACCTTGTATCACTCAATCTCCAGCCTGCCACAAGAAGTCCAGAAATCTTTCCAGCCCTGAAGTGGGTACCAGCCAAACTGAAGCCTGCACTGCCCAGCCAGCAGTCTGCCCTGAGGAATCTGCCTTCCAACCCCAGTCTGAGAAGATTAATCCTGTCACACCAGAAGAAAATGCAAAGGAATGCCCTGAGGTCAATAGCTTGCAAGACATTTATAATCCTTCTCCTTACCTAACCCCCAACCCCTCTTGTATTCCAGACCTATTACTAGACTAAAATCACAACAAGACCCCAAAGGCAAAATACAAAGTGTGACCCATGAGGAGGTATGCTATACTCTGAAAGAATTGCATGAGTTTTCCAACTTATATAGACAAAAAGCAGAGGAATATGTGTGGGATGAATACTAAGGGTATGGAATAATGGTGGAAGGAATATAAAGTTGGATCAGGCTGAATTTATTGACATTGACCCACTAAGCAGAAATTCTGGATTCAGTGTTATAGCTCAAGGGGTTAGAAAAGGCTCTAAGAGTTTGTTTGGGTGCCTGACTGAAACATGGACCAAAAGGTGGCCTAGCATGTCTGAGGTTGAGATGCCTTATTTGGCCTGGTATACAGTAGAAGAAGGAATTCAAAGGCTTAGAGAGATTGGAATGGTAGAATGGATTTACCATTTGAAACCTGCCCACCCACTCCAGGAATGTCCAGAGGACACACCTTTACTATGACTGTGAGGAATAAATTTGTAAGATTAACCCTGTCTTCCCTGAAGAGCTCTGTGGTTGTTCTTCTCAGTAACCTAGATATTACTATAGGGAGAACTCTAATGGAGTTAGATTCCTTAAACATTATGGGGATGATCAGATCTCAGTGAGGTAAAAGTCAAGTATCGGCAGTTAATCACCAAAGACAAGGTGAGCCTGCATACCTCAAGGAAAGGCAGACTCAAAGCAGCACTCAAAATTCTGAGTCACATAAAGTAATGGCATTGGCTAATAGATTATGGGATACCTAGAAGTGAAATAGATGGGCAGTCTAGTAAATTTATTCTGGATCTGTATAAGCAGAAGATTTCTAGGTCGAGTGAACAAAGCCCTAACTCAAATTACAGATGTAGAGAATCACAGGCCCTTAATCAATTTATAGACTTGAGACAGTTTACAGACCCAGAGCCCCTTGAATGAGGAGAAGGCCAAGTCCCCTTGGGGAAAGATCCTGTTAAACCGCCAAAATGTATACTGATAATCTTCCTCCCACCTTTCCCCAAGGAGACCTATGGCCTTTTATCAGAGTAACTGCACTGGGAAAAAGGAAATGATCAGACATTTTGGGGATTATTAGACACTGGCTCAGAAGTGACATTAATTCCAGGAGACCCAAAACATCACTGTGGTCCATCAGTCAGAGTAGGGGCTTATGGAGGTCAGGTGATTGATGGGGTTTTCAGCTCAGTTCTCTCTCACACTGGGTCCAGTGGGTCCCTGGCCCCATTCAGTGGTTATTTCCCCAGGTCCAGAATGCATAATTGTAATAAACGTACTCAGTAACTGGCAGAATCCCCTCATTGGACCCCTGACTTGTGGAGTGAAGGCTATTATGGTTGGAAAGGCCAAGTGAAAGCCACTAGAACTGCCCCTACCTAGCAAAATAGTAAATCAAAGGCAATACCAGATTCCTGGAGGAATTGCAGAGATTAGTGGCACCATCAAGGATTTGAAGGATGCAGGGGTGGTGATTCCCACCACATCCCCATTCAACTCTCCTATTTGGCCTCTGAAGAAAACAGATGGATCCTTGAGGATGACAGTAGATTATCATAAACTTAACCAGGTGGTGACTCCAATTGCAGCTGCTGTCCCAGATGTGGTATCATTGCTTGAGCAAATCAACACTTCCCCTGGTACCTGGTATGCAGCTGTTGATCTGGCAAATGCTTTTTTCTCAATTGCCATTAGTAAGGACCACCAGAAACAATTTGCTTTCAGTTGGCAAGGACAGCAGTATACCTTCACTGGTCTGCCTCAGGGATATATCAACTCTCTAGCCCTGTGTCATAATATTGTCAGCAGGGAACTTGATCATCTCTCCCTCCCAAAAGACATCACACTGGTCCATTATATTAATGACATCATGTTGATAGGACCTAGTGAGCAAGAAGTAGCAAAGTCTCTAGACTTACTGGTAAAGCATTTGCGTGAGAGAGGATGGGAGATAAATCCAACAAAAATACAGGGGCCTTCTACTTCAGTGAAATATCTAGGTATCCAGTGGTGTAGGGCATGTCGAGATATCCCTTCTAAAGTGAAAGATAAGCTGTTGCATCTGGCCCCTCCTATGACCAAAAAAGAGGCACAGTGCTTAGTTGGTGTCTTCGGATTTTGGAGACAACATATTCCTCATTTGGGTCTGTGGTTTTGATTGGGGACTGGAACAAGAGGAGGCTCTGCAAAAGGTCCAGACTGCACTACCACTTGGACCATATGATCCAGCAATTCATATGGTGCTGGAAGTTTCAGTGGCAATTAGAGATGCTGCCTGGAGCCTTTGGTAGGCCCCTATAGGAGAATCAAAATGCAGACCCTTAGGATTTTGGAGCAAAGCCCTGCCATCCTCTGCAGATAACTATTCTCCTTTTGAGAAACAGCTTTTGGCTTGCTACTGGGCCTTAGTAGAGACTGAACACTTAACCATGGGCCATCAAGTTACCATGAGACCTGAATTGCCTATCATGAGCTGGGTATTGTCTTACCCACCAAACCATAAAGTTGGGCTTGCACAGCAGCACTCCATAATAAAGTGGAAGTGGTATATATGAGACAGGGTTTGAGCGGGTCCTGAAGGCATAAGTAAGTTACATGAGGAAGAAGCCCAAATGCCCATGGTCACCACTCCTGCCATGTTACCTTCTCTTTCCCAGCCCACAGCTTCAGCCTCTTGGGGAATCTCTTACAATCACTTGACTGAGGATGAGAACACTCAGGCCTGGTTTACAGATGGTTCTGTGCGATATGCAGGTACCACCTGAAAGTGGACAGCTGCAGCACTGCAGCCCTTTTCTGGGACATCCTTGGAGGATAGTGGTGAGGGCAAATCCTCCCAGTGGGCAGAACTTTGAGCAGTGCACCTGGTTGTTCATTTTGCTTGGAAAAAGAAATGGACAGAGGCGCATTTGTACACTGATTCATGGGCTGTTGCCAATGGCTTGGTTAGATGGTCAGGGACTTGAAAGGAACATGATTGGAAAATTGGTAAAAAAAAGAGGCCTAGGGAAAAGTTTTGTGAATAGACCTTTCTGAGTAGGCAAAAAGCATGAAAATATTTTTGTCCTACGTGCATGCTCAACAGAGGGTTGATTTAAATAATCAAGTGGATAAGATGACCTGCTCTGTGGCTAATACTCAGCCTCTTTCCCCTGCCACTCCAGTCATTGCCTAATGGGCTCATGAACAAAGTGGCCATGGAGGTAAGGATGGAGGTTATGTATGATCTCAACAACATGGACTTCCCCTCACCAAGGCTGACTTGGCTACAGCACTGCTGAGTGCCCAATCTGCCAGCAGCAGAGACCTACACTCAGCCCCCAATATGGCACCATTCTTCAAGGTGATTAGCTTGCTACCTGGTGACAAGTTGACTACATTGGACCACTTCCACCATGGAAGGGGCAGCGATTTGTTTTAACTAGAATAGACACATACCCCGGATATGGGTTTGTATTTCCTGCATGCAATGCTTCTTCCAAAACTACCATCCATGGACTTACCGAATGTCTTATCTACCACCATGGCATTCCACACAGCAATCTTCTGATAAGGAACCTATTTCACAGCAAATGATGTGCAGGAATGGGCACATGCCCATGGAATTCACTGATCTTACCATGGTCCCCATCACCCTGAAGCAGCTAGACTGATAAAAGGGTGGAATCACCTTTTGAAGACTCAATTACAGTGCCATCTAGGTGGCAAACCTGCAGAGCTGAGGCAATGTTCTCCAGGAGGCTGTGTATGCTCTAAATCAGCATCCACTCTATGGTGCTGTTTTTCCCATAACCAGGTTTCATGGGTCCAGGAATCAAGAGTGGAATTGGGAGTGGCACCACTCACTATTACTCCTAGTGACCCACTAGGAAAATTTTTGCTTCCTGTCCCTGCAACCTTAAGCTCTGCTGTTCTACAGGTTTTAGTTACAAAAGGAGGGGTGTTGCCACTGGGGAACTTAATAATGATTCCATTGAACTGGAAGTTAAGACTGCCACCTGGCCACTTTGGGCTCCTCTTACTTCTGAATCAACAGGCAAAGAAGAGAATTACTATACTGGGTGGAGTGATTGATCCTGACTATCAAGGGGAAATGGGACTGCATCTACGTAATGGGGATAAAGAAGATTTTGCAGGAATACAAGAGATGCTCTAGGGCACCTCTTAATACTGCCATGCTCTGTGATTATATTGAATGGAAAATTGCAAGAACCCAATCCAAGCAGGGCTAGCAATAACCCAGAATCTTCAGGAATGAAAGTTTAGGTCACCCTACCAAGCAAAGAACTATGGCCAGCTGAAGTGCTTGCTGAGGATAACAGGAATATGGAATGGGTCATGTAACAAGGTAGTGATAAATATGAACTTCAACCACGTGACCAGTTACAGAAACAGGACTGTAATGGTCATGAATCTTTCTTCCTTGTTTAGTCATAAGTATGCTTGTATATGTACACAAAATGAATTTCTTTGTTTTCTTCCCCAATCTTTTCCCTTATCATATGACACGTTGTATTAGTTTTATGTAATGATATTTAAGGAGATCAGGTTTAAGAGTGAATATTATCCAAGGTCTTGCACCCTTTCCTGTAGGGAATTAATGCATTTCTGGTTGTACACAGGAGAGTTGGACATTGTTAGGTGGAAATATATATATATGCATGTCTTTTATTGTTTTTACTTAGAGACTAAGTATGGTTTAAGGTAATATGTATGTTTGCCGAATTGACAAGGGTGGACTGTGATGGTTAAGCTAATGTGTCAACTCGGCAAGGTAATTGTGCCCAGTTGTTTGGTCAAGCAATCACTGGGCTAATTGTAATACAAGGACATTTATGGACTTTAATTACCAGTGAGTTTTCTACATAGATAGCTAATTCCATCTACATCAGCCAGGAAGTTTGCCGTCAGCAATGAGTGACACTTTATCCAATTAGTTGAATGCCTTTTAAGGCAAAGTGATTTCAGCATTGAGAGAGAATTTCCAAGCTTGCCTTTGGACAGCCAGCATCTCCCAGAAACTCATCAAGGACCATCATTGGACTTCATCGGAGCCCCTGGTTTGCAGCCTGCCTGCAGAACCTGGACTTGTACATCCCTACTGTCACGTGAGAGACTCATAAAATCTCATACTATTGACAGATATCTCCTGTTGATTCTGTTTCCTAGAAAGGCCTAACTAATACATATGTATACCAAACAAGTTATTTAAATACCTTTCTATGGGGAAAATATATTACATAAGCGTTAAAGTTTCATTTGACTGCTAGTAAAAGTTATTGTGAACTTAAGGTATCTAAACAGATATACAATGTCTAAAACACGTTTGGTGATCATACCAGTCTACTGTCTTTAGTGTAAGGACTATATTTTTTAAAATAAAATGATATCACAAAGGATACTAAACAGCATAGTGAAATGTCTGGTCATCATGGCTAATGAAAAACAGTTAAGATAATTGGAATTTTTAGCTTAGAGAAAACAAATCTTTGTAGACATATGGCCTTTGATACTAAACAATTTAAAGGTTATCATACATTGAGCTAAACTCATGTTGTATGAATTCTAAAGTTGTGTAATTAGTTAGATTAACTGCTGTTATAAATAGATGTCTCCATTTAAAATGTGTAAAACAAAATAGAAAATTTCTTGTGCTTTCAGGAATACTAGAATGTGAAACAGTTGGAGAGACCCATTCTGAAATGGGCTCTGCCATCTTTAACAGGTGGCTTTCAAGGTTGCCATGGGACTCTTATCCAATCCAGCCAGCAGGAAGGGGAAAACATCATGGAGGAATACACATGGCAGGTTTATACTGTGCAAGTCTGAAATAGGTGTCAATCTCTTCCACTTACCTTCCTTAGTCTAGAGCTTATTCTTTGGGCTATCTCTAAACATTGAGGAAGTTGGTAAAAGTATCTAGTTGTGTGAGTGGAAGTAGAAGACACTTCAGATTTGGGGATAAGCAGGAAGTTTTGGATAAAAGTTGCTTCGATTTGAAAGGAAGCAAATTTGTATATTTTGTGTAGGGAATAGACATTTATTCAAATTTATTACCAAGGCCATTACTTTAGACCAGCTACTAATTATAACAGTAGCCATATAAAAATTCTCTGCATAGCCAATCATACTCACCCTTTCCCCTTTCGTCACCTTCCTTCCCCAGCCCTACACCACCCCATACAATCCAGTGTGACTTTCTTAAAAGGCAAGATTCATCCTGACACTTCTCAGATTAAGACTCCAATTGAAATTCATTGTTATTTGAATTAAAAATCCTTAGTAATTCCTAAGAGTCCTGCATGAAGGGATTCCTTCATTTCTTTCTAATGTTATCTTACTCCAGTCCTTTAGTTGCATTCTCCTCCTATCCATAAGGGACTTCATTCAGCATATAACTCACATGCAATTTTAGAGCCCTCATCTGGAATACTCATCTTTTCTCCCTTAACCTAGCTAGCTCTTCATCATATTTTATGTCTAGGTTTTAAAACACTTCCTATGTAACTCTTATATAAATATGTTTTCATTTAAGTACATTGTATATTTTCAATTATTCAAATATTTGATTATATTTATTTTAAACTACCTGCTTTTCCTAGAAAGCAGATATTTATGTAATTGTTCCATATAGTTTTACTCCCCATTGCCTTATAGCACCATGACTTAAGGTTCTTAACACATATTTGATAATTGATGGACTAGTATACTGGCAGATATAAGTTTGTCTCTATATGTTCTTTATTACTAATTTATATAAAATGGTTGAGAACAAGTAAGACCATCGAATGAATTAATTATTTAAGGAAAACATTGGAAACCATGCAATAGCATGAGGTCAGAATAGCCGTCCCTAACACCACAAACCTAACCATCCCCCATTTATAAATTCTCAGTCGTGTTATAAGCTGAAGAATGGAAAAAAAGAGCAGCATAATTTGAATTAGAAATGATTGGATTACTTGCTGATATAGTGCTCATTGTTTAAATTTATTAGTTTCTATAATCACATAAAAATTGCCATAAAGAAGCATCATGTTTTACATACTCATTTTTTTCTTTGTTTAATCACATTTAATGTCACTACAGATCATCAATTTCCCTCACCCACACTTTTCACAAACCAGCAGTTCATGGTTAGACCAATGACTTATTAAAATGAAATAATAAAATACAAAAAGAAGAAAAGTGAGTGAATTTCTCGATGTCCTAATTTAAAAATTTGGTCCATCTCAAAATTAATAATGTCTTAAATATATATATATATAACATTTAATATAAAAGTAATATTTAATTTACCTTTTCTAAATATTGCATTTCAGAATGCAATGTTACAAACCATAACAAAATATGCCTCAAATATCCATACACTATAATGCAATTCACTAACAAATTTTTATTTAATAATTCATGAAATATTCTATAGGGCTATTTAAAAGTGGTTTCACAATATTTCTGTGCATTTAAAAAAATCCTATATCTAATTTATGATAAAAGTATAGTAAGTAAACCATTTGTTATGTGCATATTATACTTTACTTTTAGATATGTAAGAGATGAAGAGATTGAATAAGACAGGCTTTTGATTCATGAAAATGCAGACTTTAAACCCAGTTTAAACACCTAGCAGGCAGGCGACTTTGGATAAGTAACTTGAATGCTCAGAAATGTAATTTGCACTAAGGGAAAATAGTATTGTAGTTAGTTTATAGTTTTATACTGAGCAGCAAATGTGGAAAAATTTATGAAAGAACCTAGAATAGCTGGTTTTCCTTATATATTAAATTCATTCTTCTCCAAATGTATTTTCTCTTCTTATCTATATATGTATGGCATATCTAACAAACTTGGAGTCATTTTCAATCTCATTCTCTTTCTTTCTCTTTTACTATTCAATATGTGATAAAGGTTTTAATTTATTCTCCAAATATCTCCTAATTCTCCCTTAACATATTGTTATTTTCTTTCTACCTATTATTTCTGCTACAATAACTTTGAAACTTATTCAATATAAATAATGAATAAGAAACAGCATCAGGTTGAAAACAGATGGCTGATATGGAAGCTGTAAGATTTAATAATTAAGATTGAGTTCAGTAATGGAAAAGCCCTTAGTGAATAGATGGAGGAAGAGTGTTCACTGACATATTTAGTACCAGAAACATGCTATGTGGTATGTTTATTCAATTTAATCAGAGGTATAATTTGTTTGATATGCACATTTGATAAGCAGAGGGGGATATCCAGGTAGACGGTAGGTTATACAAGTTTAGATTTCAAGAGTGGTACCCAAATAGCTTATAAATATTTGGAAGTTATTAGTAAAAGATAAATATTAAATCATTTGATGTAAATTAGGTCAACTGTATAGAACAAATGGAAGATGACTAAAATAGAACCAAAACTAAAACCCCAAGGAGAATCAGTTTGAAATAATCAGCAACTGCAATAAGCATTAACAGAGGATATTAGAAAAAAAGCACAGATTTTACCGTATTTGCAAGCTATAAAATTTGCCTGCCACAATTTCATAGTTGCTGGCAGAATACTCTGGTTTGGAGACAAAGAACT
This sequence comes from Cabassous unicinctus, assembly GCA_029593785.1. Taxonomy (NCBI): domain Eukaryota; kingdom Metazoa; phylum Chordata; class Mammalia; order Cingulata; family Chlamyphoridae; genus Cabassous; species Cabassous unicinctus. Next base: position 210,786 of record JAQZBX010000006.1, read on the forward strand.
TTATTACTCATCACATGGATGCAGGAACTTCCTGATCTATCAGTTCCCTTTGCCTACTAATTCCCATAGTGAATGATACAGAAGTGCCCAGGTGGATGCTGCACAATGTCCATCCACAGGTGAAAAGATAAAAAAGAAAATTGTGGTAGAGCCATATAAGGGACTTCGACTCAGGAATAAAAAAGCCAATACTTCTGACATATTCAATAACATGGATGAATTTCATAAGCATCATGCTAAGTGACAGAAGCCAGAAACAAAATATTTTATAAACTGTAATACCATTAATATGACATGCTATAATAGGCAAAACTATAGTAAAAGAACAAAATTAATGATTGATTTGTCTTGTTTATAGGAGAAGCAAGTGAAGTATGTAAGGAGGAAACTGTTAAGGGTAATGAAAATAGTCTAGGTCATGATTGTGGTAGTGTTTGCATGACTGCTTATCTTTGTCAAAATTCAAAGAATTATGATTTTATAATTGCTAAATTTGATTGTCTGTATATTATATCCAAATGAAGCTGATTTCTGAAAAATGATATTAGTCTATTGTGACCACAAAGTATAAACAGCATGATAAAGTGTTGCCACTATAATACAAAGAACATCTTAGATAATTGATAATTCTCAGCTTAGATAAAACAAAAATAGATGATGTGAATAATGATTTCCAACTACTTTTAAAATTGTTGTGTATCAAATAAACTCATTTTAAACATTAAATCAAAGCTTGTGCATTAGTTTAGGGTAACTGATATAACAAACATCCACAAATGAGTATCACAATAGACAGTTTCTTGATTTCCTAATAATCTGGAGAAGTAAAAATGTTGGCAATGATCCAGCCTCTTGTACGCTCTTCCTTATTCAGTAATGTGTTCCCTGGCAGTGGGAAGGAATAAAAGAAAAAGTACCAAGAAAAAAAATCAAAGACTTCAACAGAAGGATGGAGGAAAAAATCATAACAAATAAACAAGGTAAAGAAAAAGCCCAAATATACTTAACTTACATCTTGTTAGGACGTAAAATGCAATGAGGGACCATTTCTCTTGTTTCATCAAAAAGAAAGCAACAAGACTTATTATTATTGTAGTAATGGAAGAATTTGTAACAATGACATAAAGATAGTGGTTACCAGAGGTTCTGAGGGGAGGGGGAGGGAAGACTATGTAGAACATAGGACATTTTTGGGGTATTGAAATTGTTCTGCATGATTTTGCAATGATGGATACAGGCCATTATACATTTTGTCAAAACCTATAAAATTGTATGCTGCAAAGTGTAAACCATAATGTAAATTATA
>JAQZBX010000006.1:212191-254568 GCA_029593785.1 Cabassous unicinctus
AAAAAAAAAGAAAGAAAGCACCAGACAAATTAAAAGCCTTGTATACTAAGTGGTCAGTAAAGAGCAGTGAAATGATGGAATATTATTCAACTATAAGAAGAAATGAAGTCGTGAAGCATGTGACAGCATGGATGAACCTGGAAGATATTATGTTGAGTGAAGCAAGCCAGACACAAAAAGACAAATACTATATGATTGAGCTATTATGAACTAAAGTGTTGGGTAAAATTGTGGAGTTAACTAGAATGTATGGGTCACCAGAAAATAGAACGCTGGTGGAGAATGGAAAGCTGAGGGTTAATCTGTGCCGGATTGGTGAAAAGGTTGTTCATAAATCTTTGGAAATGAATAGAAATGGTGAAAGCACATCATAGTGTTTGTAACTAGCAGTGCTATTATATGGGTATGACTGTGGTTGAAAGGGAAAATCTAAGGTCTCTAAGGGCATGCTCATTACTAGAAGGAAAGCTAAAAAATGTAACATGGGACTGTATAGCATAGTGAAACCTCATGTAAAATATGAATATGGGTAATAGTGCATATATTACTGTTTTTCTTTGAAACTGAACAAATGTATGTTAATGATACAAAATGTTAATATGAGGCAACAAAACAAAACAAAACACCCATTATCCTAAGTGAAAGAAATCAGACACAAAGTACTACATATTGTATGACTCCATTATATAAAATGTAAATATAAATCAATTTATAAAGACGGAATTAGATTAGTGGTTATGTAGGGCTGGGGGAGGGTAGAGGGATTAAGAGGCAACTGCTAAGAGGTGTGGGGTTTTCTTTTTGGAGTAATGAAATTGTTCTAAAATTTTTTGTGGGATGAATGCACAAGACACTGTGACTATACTAAAAACCTGTGATTGTATACTTTGGATGGGTTGTATGGTATGTGAACATATCTCAATGAAATTGTTAAAAAAAAAAAAAAGCAAAAAAAAATGTGTTCCTTGTCTTTCCTAAGAAGAAACATAGAGAAGCATCGGTGGAACTGTTTTATTAGCCATGGCTAGACTAGGTTCCAATCACTTCCACATACATTTCTTTGGTAGAACTCAGTCACATGACCATACCTAACTGCCAAGAAGGCTCATAAAATATACGTGCTAGCCCTTGGCCAAATGTTACCTCAACTTGAGATGAGGAAAACTGAATACTCTAGCCAGGGAATATCTATGTAAGTTTATTCTTACTTGCATAGATAATTGGTCTTCACATAGACACTCACCTCCACCCCCGAATCCCAATCAAATGTAGACTTCTTAAAATATAAACCTCATTGTGTTACTCCTCAGTTTAATCCTAGTTAATAGTTATACATTGTTAATTGAAATAAAAATCTTTAATAGATCATGATCTGAGTCTGATTATATAGTCAAATTCATCTGATTGCAGTCCTTCAATTATATTATTTTTTTCGCAATCACTCTGGGTTTCTTTCAGTATCTCAAACCAACCCATCTTCAAAACCCATTATGTTTCCTCCCACTTCTGAGGCTTCACTTGCTTGAAACACTTGTCTCACTTCTCTTTAGCTAGCTTTCTTTCTTCTTCTTCTTCTCATTCAGGTCTTGTTTTAAAAAAAAGACATTTCCTCATTTCCTTAAGGAACCTTTTTACAATAACTCTTACATCCCAAGGTTAAGCTACTTTCTGTGGGTCAAAACTCATATTAAATATTCTAGATATTCTTTAGAGTACATGTATATAAGTAGCTATTTAAACAATTTGATATATGTGTATGTGTGTGTGTGTGTGCTTCCCAGAGTTTTAATGGCAGAAACTTTGGTAGTTTTACCATTCCCTGTTTCAGTCACCATTACACACAAGCTTCATTTAAAAAGTTAATTGATGGAATTTCTTACTTTCTGGTGGCAGGGTGACTCTTTATATGGTTTCCAAAATGAATATTTACTTGATTTAAGAGATATATAAGGCAATTAAATGATTGATTTATTTTTGGAAAATATTAAAATCAATTTCTGATTTCATATTTAAACACACAGAAAACAGGTACAAACCCATGTCTCCCACCACAAAGCAATAGTGCCTGGTAAGGAATGATGGAATAACTAAAACGAAACAACAAAAAATTAAGGTGAATACAACACAGTGTGTGATAAGTTCATTTTGAATGATTTGACTGGCAAAATTGGCTTGGTTTAATGCAAGAAATGCAAGAATATGAGTCACTTGTGCAACAATATTGAACTGTTAATATGGGTTATTCAGACTATCAGAAAGAGGTAGAGAATTTGACAAAAACAAAACATTGAAAAACCTTAATCTTTAATTCTAAAAGCATAATTAATAAAACACTTATGTACACACACTCAAACATACTTAGGCGTACTAAAGATATAATTCTGAAAAACAAAAATCAAAATTAAAATCATAAAAACAACTAGGCAATAGATATAAAACACACTGCAGAACAATAATAAGAATGAGGGCTAACTCCTCAAGAGAAACAATGCAAGGCAGAACATAATGGAATGTCTTTATAATGCTGAAATAATAAAGGAAACGACCATTCCATAATTTTTTATTCTTGGAAATATATGTACTTTAAAAATTAAAGCAAAATGAAGATATTATAAAAAACAAAAACGCTGAGAGAAGTTCAGCCAGCAAAACATGCTGCTATAAATTCTGCAGAAAGAAAGAGATAATTTAAATGATTTTCAACAAACTTTCCAAGTTAACTTAGTGGAGAATTTACAAACTTTTTAATAAATAGTTCCAATAACTTAAATATCATTAGGAATAAAATCTCAAATTGTAACATCCTACATGCACAAATAAAATTGTTCCAAAATTTTTGAGATGATGAATGTACAACACTGTGATTATGCTAAAAGTCATTGATTATTATACACTTTGGATCGAATAGCCAGAAACAGCAACTGTGTGTAGTGGGGGAAGCATGCAGAGATTGAGAGATGAGGAATTTTCTTGTTTGTTTGTTTATGTTTTTTTCTTATTATTATTGAAATAATGAAAATGCTCTAATAATGATTGAAGTGATGAACGTACAGCTATGTGATTATAAAAAATACCTTTGATTGTACACTTTGGATGAATTGTATGCTTTATTAATATATATCAATAAAATTGATTGGTCTAAAAAAATAATACAAACATATTGGAAATCAATTTGGCAAATTCTCCTAAATTTTTATGGACATGTACCCTATGACCCAGAAATTCTATCAGATATTTACCCATGAGAAATGAGCACATATTTTAATAGAAAGTTTAGTAAAAAAGTCTTTAGAGCCCTTTTATTCTAATAGACAAAACCTGATACAATCTAAATGTCCATCAAGAGGAGATGGATAAACAAATTGTGTGTCTGTATTCAAAACATGAAAAACTACTCTGTAATCAAAAAGAAGAAACTACACATAGCACACACAACACCATGAATGAATTTCAAAACATTGTATTGAACAAAAGAAGTCAAACACATACCATATGATTTAATTTATATGAAGTGCTAGAATACCAAAATTGTTAGGGTTATGGATATTATGTTAATGATTAACCTGGAGGAAAGGGAATAGTGGATTGGCAGCACAAAGGCACAAGAGAACTTTCTGGACTGATTAGAATATTGGTTAAACTTTTCTATACATTTTAAATCTTGAATAAGATGATATATACATTTTTTACAAACATAAAACTGTTCATTCAAAATCTATCCATTTTATTTTATGTATTTTCCAATATGTAAATAAATTGATATAAAACCCCAGAGACTCAATAACCTATTTAATAGTCCTTAAAAATAGAGTATGTTGAATATCTTACTTAAACTATTTTCATTTTCATACATAACTATTTTTATGATATCTTTTATTTAATTTTAGGTAAGTGTCTTGCATATATCTAGGTGACACAGACAGAACAATAAAATGTCTATTTATATCACAAGTTTTTACAAGAGAAATTTATAGTAAGAGGGTCAGGAAAGAATACTGAGAAAAATAAGAGAATATTATTTTTCTTTTCCTATTCAAAAAGAGTATTTCAAAATGTTACATGAAGATAGTTGTAGAATTTCCACATAGGTCTTAAACAGGTTTTTAGAAATTGTGAAAATCTGGAATAAATTGTCTGGATCTATGAAGGTATTTAAATTAATGGGTTAATAAGAATCGGAAAGCCCAAAATACAACTACTTATGAGGTCATTCCAAAGTACATGGTGAAATATAGAGTACCTCAAATTTTCTTGCTTTCTGCATTAGCAATGTAAGAGATGTAAAAGACTCGAGGCAGCATGTGTTAACAATATAAAATGATTTTGTGGGGATTACAATGAACCACGATTTTCAAAAAATTACATCTATTTTGAAGATTTGTTTCTTTAATTTTACATATTCTCTTCTATATTTCTCTCTTATATATTTACATATTCTAGGAGGCTTATGACTTTTCATGTTGAAACAGATATCCCTATGTGCACTTTTGAATTAAATTTTCAGCATTGTCAAGACTTTCTTAAAACTATACTTTTGGGTTTTCTTTAAAAGTACCTTTTAAAGCTTTGGAGTGAATAAACAATAACTCTATATTGCTAAAGAAACAGATTTTACTTCTGTTTAAAAGAATCTTGTGAAATCTAAGTTCAAGATTTACTTTTTCTTTGTGTTTTTAGCTAGAGATATTTCTTGTTCTAATACTGAGAGAAAGGTTTTTAAAAGCAATACTTAAATTACACAATGACTTAACAGATGTCTTTTCTCAGATTTGTTAGGGTAAATGTTTTTAAATTCAGTTAGTAACATTCTACTTTGTTGCTGAGTTATGAAAAATGTGTTTGTCTATATATACATAAATATGTTTACATACATGTATAAATGTATATGTGTGTGTATATGTATGTGTGTGGTGTGCATGTATTTGTATGTATACATGGGTTAAAGGAGTTAAAAATTTATGCACAAAAACCGCAATTCACTTTAATATTTTACTTATGGTGAGGAAACAAGGAACATCTAGGATAAAACTGTAATGACAGTACTACAGAATAAGAAGTTGGTTTTCACATAGGAATATGAAGCAAACTTGAGAACATTCCTGATTTCTCAATAAACAGTAAGGTAAAGTTCCTGAATACCTCAATCTTTAAGGACTCAATCTCTTGTTTTTTAGTATTCATTTCATATAAAAAGCTAGGAAAGTGATGAATTGCCCCCCTAAAAGCCAGATTTTCAATTACAAACTGGCTTCACCTAAACAAATGCACAGATAAAAGTGGTAGCAACTTGAGATTTTTCTCTATTGTTGCTTCAAATTACCGTCTGAAAACTGAAGTAGAAATGAAATCATGACTTCATTTTGAAAAAAGATGAGTCATTAAAACTTCATCCATGTCACCTAGCACCCCAGACAAAATAAAAGCTTTTGATGGTGTTCCCTTCTGATTTTTGAAATCCATACATGTCATATTTTACTGGAGATAACTCATCTGGGAATATTTAACATAAGCAAAGAGAATTATTTTAAACTGCCTGACAAGCAAGACCAATTTAAAATTTAAATTGAAAATTTTAAAATGAAAAAAATGTTTTCCCTATTTTTAAAAATGATTCAAATCCTTTATTTGCATTTATGAAAATAAAAGGAATTCACAAACAAGGGCACAGCACCACTAAAATTTCCTTTTCTTCCCTAATCCACAACCACCCACCAATGCCAATCATCAGCTACTTTCATTCTTCCCATGACAGTAAAAGAAAACTGAAGATAGATCCTCTTTTATCTACTCCTATCATGCATTCTTTCTTAGGACCTGTTTTATATATATATATATATAAATTAGAGAATTTGTAGGTTTACAGAAAAATCATGCATAAAATAGAGTTCCCTCATAACACCCTGTTATTAACATGTTGTCTTAGTATGGTACATTTGTTACAATGGAAGATAGAATTGCTTTTAATAATTATACTATTAACTATGGTCCATGATTTACATTAGGATTCATTGTTTGTTTTGTATGGTACTATGTTGTTGGGTTGTGTTTTTTTTTTTCAAATTTTTATTCTTGTATAGTATATACAGCTTAATGTTTCCTCTATTAAGCACAATCAAATATGTAATTCAGTGTTGAGGATTACGTTCATTTTTCAGACAGTTTTGATGACTGTTTCAATCTCATTACTTGTGATTGGTTTGTTAAGGTCTTCTATTTCTTCTAGGGTTAGTATAGGTTGCTCATGTGTTTCTAGGAATTTGTTCATTTCACCCATGTGTCTAGTTTGTTGGTATACAGTTGTACATAGTATCCTCTTATGATCTCTTCTATTTCTATGGGGCCAGTGGTATGTCTCCCCTCTAATTTCAGATTTTATTTATTTGCATCTTCTCTCTTTTCTTTGTCAGTCTAGCTAAGGGTTTGTTAATTTGTTGATTTCCTCAAAGAACCACCTTTTGGTTTTCTTGTTTCTCTCTATTGATTTAATTTATTTCTGCTCTGATCTTTAGTATTTCTTTCCTTTGTCTTGGTTTGGGATTTGTTTGCTGTTCTTTTTCTAGCTCCTCCAGGAGTGCAGTTAGATCTTCAATTTTAGCTCTTTCCTTTTTTTTAATGTAAGCAATGAGAGCTATAAATTTCCCTCTCAGCATTGCTTTTGCTGTTTCCTGTAAGTTTTGATATGTTGTGTTCTTGTTTTCGTTTGTCTCAAGATATTTACTGATTTTTCTTGCAATTTCTTCTTTGGCACACTGATTATCTAAGAGTGTGTTATTTAATCTCCAAATATTTATTAATTTTCCCTGTTTCCAACTCTTATTGATTTCCAGCTTCATTCTATTATGATCAAAGTGTTTTGTAAAATTCCAATCATTTAAATTTATTGAAACCTGTCTTGTGACCCAACATATGGTCTATGCTGCAGAAGGATCCATGAGCACTTGAAAAGAATGCATTTCCTGCTGCTTTGGGGTGAAATGCTCTATAAATGTCTGTTAGGTCTATTTCATTATTCATATTATTCAAGGTCTCTTTTCATTATTTATCCTCTGTACAGGTGTTTCACCCAATGCTGAGAGTGGGATTTTGAAGTCTCCAACTATTATTGTAGAGACATCAATTTCTCCCTTCAGCTTTGCCAGTGTGTGCCTCATGTGTCTTAAAGAACCCAAATTAGGTTCATAAATATTTATAATTGCTATTTCTTCTTGTTGAATTGCCCCTTTTATTAATATATAATGACCTTCTTCATCTCTTATATCAGTTTTGCATTTAAAATCTATTTTGTCCTACTTGCTACTCTAGATCATTTTTTTAAACTATTTGTGCATAATATCTTTTTCTAAGCTTTCAGTTCCAGTCTGACTGTTTCCTTGCATCTAACATGAATCTCTGGTAGACAGTATGTAAATGGTTCATATTTCTTTATTGATTCTATCAGTCTATGTCTTTTGATTGAGGATTTTAATCCATTAATGTTCAATATTATTATTTTAAAGGCATTACTTACTTTGATAACTTTATTCTTTGGCTTTCCATTGTCATATCTTACTATTATCTGTCTTTTTACCCTTTTAGTTACCCTTACTAATAATTTATATTTCTACACTCTTCTCCAAGTCTCTCACCCTTGTCATTTCCTTTCAGACTGTAGCACTCCCACTATCTATTGTAAACCCAATCTTTTGGCAACAAACTCTGTGTTTTTGTTTGTCTGTGAAGATTTTAAACTCACCTTCATTTTTGAAGGACAGTTTTGCCAAATGAAGAATTCTTGGCTGGGTTTTTTTTTTCTCTTTCAGATTCTTACTTGTCATACTACTGCCTTCTCCCCTACATGGTTTCTAATAAGAGATGGACACTTAGTCTTATTGAGCTTCCCTTGTATGTGATGCATTTCTTTTCTCTTGCTGCTTTCAGAATCCTCTCTTTATCTCTGGCATTGTCATTCTGAATATTGGTGTCTGAAAGTAGGTCTTTTTGGATTTATTCTGTTTGGGGTGCTTTTTTCTTCTTGGATACTGATATTTATGCTTTTTTCATAAGCACTAGGGAATTATTTGTCATTATTTCCTCAGATATTCTTTCTGCCCCATATCCATTTTATTCTCCTCATGGGACACCAATAACATGCATGTTTGTGTTTCACATTGTTATTCAATTCCCTGATACTCTGTTGCATTTTTCCATTCTTCTGTTTTTTCTACCTTTTGAAATTCAGATGCTCTGTTCTCCAATTCACTAATTATGTCCTACACAAATTTAAATCTGCTGGAATATGACTCTATTATATTTTTAATCTCATCCATTATGTCTTTCATTCCCACAAGCTTTGTTATTTTTCTTTGCAGGCTTTCAAATTGTTCTATATGCTCACCCAGTATCTTCTTAATATCCTTTATCTCTTTGGCCATATTTTCTTTCAACTCCTTGAATTTATTTTGCAGATTTGTGAGAACATCATTGATTAGTTGTCTTCAATCTCGTGTCTCTTCAGTATTTTTTTTTTTTTTTGGAGGTACTGGGGATTGAACCCAGGACCTTGTACATGGGAAGCAGGCTTTCAATCACTGAGCTAGTCACACTCCCCTCTTCAACATTTTTTATTTGATCTTTTGGCTGGCCATATCTTCCTAGTATGGCTTGTAATTTTTTGCTTATATGTAGGCATCTGATTATGTTGGTGAATTTAGTCTGATGGTAAATTTCTTTCTCTCACCTAGTGGTTTTGTTTTACAGCTTTTTTATTTTTGGTTCAAATTATTCTAAGTCTCAAGGTTGCCCAGTTTAAGGTGTCAAAATTATGGGGCACAGTCCAGTTCCAAGAGTGCCTGGACTTGAGAGTCCAAAAAGCTCTTTTACATCCTGCCAGCAGATGGCACTCTTCTGTGCACCTTTCCACAGAGGTGTCTCTTCCAACCTACACTTGCTGGTGATTCTGGTCTGGCCAGAGCCACGACTCAAAATGGGCTCTGCTGGCCAAACTCACCAAAGTGAAACCACTCTTTGCCCTCTGCCATAACCCCTCTCTTCAGAGGGAGGAAGACATCCATTCTCCTCTCAGTTGGCCACAGTGTACCATAGGTTTTACCCAGGCTATTCACTTTCAGAGTGGGAAATTGCTCCTATCCCAGCCATGGGACTAGTAACTCATGGTTTTCACTTTGGCATCTTTGTCTCTTTGTTCCTCTACCTCCTGGGTGATGCACTTCACTTTCCTGGTCTGCAGACCTCCAAACCAGATCCCTCAGTCAGTTTTTGCCTTTACTCCATTGTTTTTGTGAGAGAGTTGAGCCCAGCTTACCTACTCCAACTCGAGATTCCCAGCAGTCCCATTCTATGACTTTTAATTTTTAAAAAAATTCAGAACACTCCCTATTATGCAGCCCTTTATCTCTCTTCCATAATTTTGAAGAAAGCTACTGTCTTGAAGATTCCCCTGCCAACTTTACAGAGAGGGTTTGAAACTATGGCCACCCTCAGATCTGGTCCACAGTGATCTGAAATACCTGATCAGAAACAGTGATCAGTGACCACAGCATACCTCTCCAGAATTTGGAGTACTAAGTCTTTTTGTCCCACCCTGGCACAAGCAAAGTGCACCAGAAGCCCAAGGTCCAAGTCTGCACTGCTGCCCCTCACAAGATTGGGGGAAGAGGGATGAAAACTGCTACAGGGAGAGTAAAATTCACCAATATTTATCACAATTTAGCATCCTCTTCCTCCCTGATGTTGCATTTTTCTACTAGAGTTTGGCATTTCAAAATAGTTTATTCAGATGAGTCCAGTGCATTTAATAGTTGTTTTGGTGGAAGGACAGATTTCTGGAACTTCCTATCCTGCCATCTTCCCAAAATTCTCTCATCCTATCTTTTTAAACTACATTTTCCTCTTCCTTGTTGACTTCTCTGATAAGATGAATTTTAGGCCCTGATATACAGAAGCAAGAGGTCTGGAACAGGAGAGTTTTATTATTTGTTTAACCAATACATATATTGCTTAGCACAAGCAACCTATTTTTGGAAGAAAGAACTTGAGGTCTGTGAGACTTGCCATTGTATTCATTGAAGCATAGATAATGGTACAAACATGCGTATGGCTGAGGCTCCCATTTATAAAAATAAAAGAAATGATAAGGGTATCAATCAGCCAAAGGGGTGCTGATGCAAAGTACCAGAAACCTGTTGGCATTTATAAAGGGTATTTATTTGGGGTAGACGCTTACAGTCACAAGGCCATAAAGTGTAAGTTACTTCCCTCACCAAAGTCTATTGCCACGTGTGCCTCTTCCTTCTAAATGTCTTTCTTCCTGGGGCTTGTTTCTCTTTCAGGTTCAGCTGCTTTCTCCACAAGGTCAGCTTTCCATGTGTTGGAGCAAGATGGCTGTCATCATCTGTAAGGGTTCAGCCTTCTTCTTCCTCTTAAGTCTTCATGGTCCCAGGTTCTTCTTTTATCAAGTATAGGCTGGGATAATTCTCATCTCTCTCCTGGAGCTCATTCCTCTCTGGCTCAGCTGCTCAGGGCTCTGGTCTCTGCAGCTGCAAACTATCAGGTGAATGGCTCATCTCTCTTCCCAGGGCCTCTGCTGTGTGTCTAATGGAGCCTTCTCTCTTTCCTCACATATCTGCTTCTCTGTGTGTTTGCTTCCCAGGGCTCCAGCATCAAAAACTCCAACTGACTCCTCTGCCTTGCCATTTTCTCTGTGAGTTCCCACCTACCAAGGGGGCAGGGACAACATCATACTGATGTGGCACAATCAAAGCCCTAATCATAATTGAATCAAGTAAAAGTGAAACCTCTGAAGATAATACAATCTAATACGCCCAGAGGAACAGACCAGATTACAAATATAATCCAATATCTATTTTTGGAATTCATAAACAATACCAAACTGTTACAGTAAGCTATTTACAACCAGCACTATCAAATTTCTCAGCCAAATCAACACAAAATTTATATGCATTTACAGTAATGATGAAAACACATAGAGAAAGATACAGAGGCTAATGGGAGGAAAACTATTACTGCAGTCAGAATACCACAGTGCCAAATTATCTCTTCTGGTTGTTGCATAATGAATTTTAAATCAATACTTCTAGTGTACACTTTTATATAAAATTCTCAGTAAATTTATTTTACTTTTTAGCATTATGGGTAAAGGTATTGTAGCAGATGAAAACTAACAGATGAGAAATTTTTAAAAAACGAACAAAAATAGTGTGGAAGAATTTTGGTGGAGTGCTGTCAAAATAACTTTTGTGGAAAGAATTATTAATCTTACAGCATGTACAACATTTATGATGGTTGTATCTGAAAATATTGCTCCCCAAGTGTTTGACTTTATCTGCTTGCCATGCTGCCACTGTGCATACCATTATCTCTAAGTTAAATAAAATTTGAAGAAATGAGTCTTCCTAACAAAATTTTCATTTTTATCTTTCTTCTACAAAGTGCTCCATTCTGCAAAAAAAATCCCCTCTGTCCCATTGTTTCACCTCTGTCTCCATTTTTCCTCTGTTTCATTGCTTTCCCTGGCATTCTGTCCTTTCAAATTTTTTGAGCTTTTCTCTTCCTTTCCATTTTACTCATGCTACTAAATGATTTTATTCAATGAAGGTTGAAAAATGATGTATTAAGGAAGAGAAGGGTAAACTCTATTTCCATATCTTTCAAGCAATTAAGTTTCAAACAGTTTTTTCTTGACTCATTTTTTAAAAGTTGCATGTTATTTGTTTGTAGTGCATATAAGTAGAAGTGTGTATGTGTGTGCACATGGCTATGTCTTTATGATAACAAACTATAAATTAGCTCAAGAGAACTCTACCAAATATCTCTGGTATGTAATACCTAGTGACTAAAATTGTCTCTTTCAAAATGATATCAATCAATCAAATCAATTTTTCTTCACTTTGGCCAATTATCTATTGGAATAGTTAAATTTATTCAAAATTCTCTGCTTGTCTTCCTTAAAGATTAGAATAATCTGCAGTTTTTTATTCTAAAATAGGATTAGTTGTTTTTGTCTAGAATCTTTATACTTTACAACCACCCACATTTAATTTTCTACAATCTATGCATCTTAGATCCTGAGGCTATAATGTAGTCAGGCTGACTGATTTCTTCATGGTTTCACCAGTGAGAACACATGGTCAGGCTGATCCTTTTGTCTCTTGCCATGTCTTTGCACACAAAAGAACCTCTTGGGAATAAAGCCTGTAGTTCATTTGCAAATAATAGTGTTACATTGCCCCAGCTTCATTCATTCTCCTAAATCCCAGCTATATAGTAGCAATCAAAAGAGAGTGGGTACCCATCCAAATTGGTATTCCTTGAATATGCATAAACTCTTCGTCATTGAAGAGCTTGCCAGTGTCAAGAATTTGGATTCAAATATGGCATCCGAAATAAACAAATTAATTTTTCATCAAAAAAAGAAAACAAAATTTGTTATTTTAACAGCAAATTAGAGGATAAGATCAAAAGCAGGTTGTACAATGATGAGGACAAATAATATGCACGGAGAAGGAAAAGAAAAGGGAAAATAATACTACAAAGTTAGAGAGCTTTTTGACTAAAATGCAATATATTGAATACCTTATGTGTGATCAACTTTGTAGGAACTGTGAGCTCTAAGGAAAGATTAGATGCATTCAAAGATCAAGTCATCTTTCATTCAATTTGAGAAAAAAATTGATGGAAATGAATTGAAGAATTATTTACAAAACTGTGAACAAACTGCTAAATTGTATGGCAAAACCCACAAGTCTTATTAAACTTTTGGGATTGAGAAGAGTGGTAAAGACTGGTGTATCAGAAGAACTTTATCGTGAATGTTGAAGCCAGGATGCATACTTACAGAACAGAAGCAATTTGACCAGGTTAAAGAGAAAAGGGGAGGGGCTCCTAAGTGAGGGCAAACAGAGAAAGTAGAGACCATGTGTAAAGTTTCCTGTGACTGCTGTAACAAATAACCACAAACTGGGTGACATCAACAATGGAAATTTATTTTCTCAGTGTTATAAAGGCCATAAATCCTAAATCAGTATCACTGGGATGTAATCAATCTGGGCTGTGTTCCCATGGGAGGATCTGGGCAGAATCCATACCTTGCATCTTTCAGCTTCTGGTGATTGTCAGAATTCCTTGGCTTGTGTCCACATTACTCCAATCTCTGACTCCATGGTCATATTGCCTTCTGCTCTTCTGTCCATGTCAAATCTCCCTCTGACCTTCTGTAATAAAGATACTTAATGTTGCATGTAAGGCTCAAAGAGTTAATCCAGTATAATCTCCCCATTTTAAGATCTTTAACTTGATTATATCTATAAATGCTTGTGTTTTTTTATTTTTATTTTTTACATATAAGGTATTTTTTATATGCTCCAGACACTAGAGCCTGATATCTTTGTGGCCATTATTCCATGAACCACAACATGAGAATTTGGTGAGATAGTAATGAGAATGAATTGAATAAGCAGTCAAAGGAAGTTTACTGAGGAAAGGGAAGCAATAAAAATGCTTTTATAATAATAATAATTATTATTATACATAGGAATCTAGTGTTATTTTATGAATGACCTTGAAACCCAGAGTAATTTAGAATTGATAACATCATAGATGAGCTCTCTCAGTGTATATTGTCCTGAAGAACAATTTTAATATACCATATCATTCCATAAATTTCCTTTAAGATATTTCTAACTTTCCAAATTTGGTGAGGTTTATTATAAAGACACTTTAAGTATTAATATTCATGAAAAACAGATAATATTTATTTTCTTTGAGAAGTTGTGGTTTTATAGAACAATCATGCTTAAATACAGGATTACCATATATCTCCCTATTATTAACTTGTGTTGGAATGGAGTATTTGTTACAACTGATGTCAGCACATTTTTATTCTTTGTTATTAACTATAGACCATGGTATAACATAAGGTTCACTGTTTGTATAGTGTAGCTCTATGGAATTTTTGTTTATAATTTTTATTTAGTTACCATATATACACCCTAACCTTTCCCCTTTTAATCAATTCATATATATATTTCAGTGCTGTTAATTACATTCACAATGTTGTGCTACCATCACCATGATTAACAAAATATTTCCATCATTCCAAACAGGAACTTTTAAGCCTTAACTTCTCATTCCCTATATTCCACATTCTGACCTATGAACGTGATTATTTTAATTATTTTCATTCAATGGCCTCACACAATATTTGTCCTTTGTGTCTGGCTTATTGCACTCAGGATAATGTCCTCAAGGTTCAACCATGTTTTCCCGTGTATCAGTACTTCATTCCTTTTTATAGATGAATAACATTTCATTGTATGTATATACCACATTTTATTTATTCATTCATTGGTTAATGGAAACTTGGGTTGCTTCCATCCTTTGTCAATTTTAAATAATTCCGCTATGAACATCAGTGTGGAAATATCTGTCCAAGTTCTTGCTTTCCATTCTTCTGGGTAAATACTTAGTAGTGGGGTTGTTAGGTAATATGCTAGATCTATACTTAGCTTTCTGAGGAAGCACCAAACTGTCTTCCACAGCAGCTTCACCGTTTTACATTGCCACCAGCAATGAATGAGTGTTCCTATTTCTCTGCATCCTCTCCAACACTTATTAATTTCCTTTTAAGGTAGCAAACACTCTAATTGGTGTGAAATGATATCTCATTGCCATTTTGATTTGCATTTACATGATGGTTAATGATGTTGAGCCTCTTTCCATGTGCTTTCTGGCCATTTGTATATCTTCTTTGGAGACATGGCTATTCAAGTTTTTGCCCATTTTTTAAATGGGGTTGCTTGTCTTTTTGTGTTAATATGAAGAGTTTCTTTATTCTGGATATTAAACTCTTATCAGATATGTGATTTACAAGTATTATCTCTTATTATATAGGTTGTCTCTTTGCTTTCATGATAAATTTCTTTAGGCAAAAATTTTTAAAATTTTGATGAGGTTTCATTTATTTTTCTTTTGTTCATTATAGTTTGAGTATAAAGTCTGAGAAATCATTGCCTAACAGAGGGCCCTGAGATGCTTCTCTACATTTTTTCTAGGAATTTGATAGTTCTGGATCTCATATTTAGTTCTTTGATCAATTGTGAATTGATTTTTGTGTAAGGTGTAAGGTAGGGGTCCTCCTTTTTTTTTTTTTTTTAACCATACTATATTTACTGTTTACAGTAGTAAAGGACAACAACTAATGAACAAATTGGCGATTAAACATAACAGAGCCAAAAAAATGTCCCACCCTAGCCCTGACAGCAAAATACTAAGGAAATGGGGACATTTTCAGCAAGATTTCTAGCAAGCAAGAGATAATCAGTCACAGTCCAATCGTTCAGGTGACTATAAAAAAGGCAGAGAATGGCCATCAGGCAGCAATGAATCCTGATTGAAGGACGACAGGCAGAACTATAGAAAATTTTACTTGGCATAGATACCAAAATATTTCACAGAACTGAAATCACCATACTACCACATAAATTCAATGCGCATTTGGAAAACAGCAGAGCAAAATCCATGAGATCCAGGAGAGTAACTTCGAGTCATTTTTCCACAGGTCTTGTTTATAACCACACTTTGAAGTAGCTCTTTCACATAATGACTTAACTACAAACTCAACAATATTTAATCTTACTTTTTAAATATATAACAATTACTCATCAGAAGCAAATATTAGAATAAATCTGAAGCCACGATACTATTACCATATGAGACCTGTGGTAATTCTTTCCTTCCATATTAAGAAAGTGGGAAAGCCAATTTAGTCATGCCAACTGTTGCCTGATGTGCCCAGCAGTGGTGGTGGAGAACCTGGGCCTCAGGAGGCGATGGTGCTCAGAGCCATATAAATGAAGGTTATGGTTAGTTTCCTTCTTTTTCTTTTAAAGAAGTAATCCGGTATTTTCCCTTTAACTTTACCATATTCTGATAAAACTTAAATTTTAAACTTAAATTTTTGCAATATTTAGCATTTTAAAAACAACAAATATTTAGCGTTTTAATAACAAACAGCAACAACAATTTTGCCTTCCATTCCCATCATCCCCCTTAAACTTGTCCAACAGAAGCACCCCCACTGCAGTGAACATGAGTTAGCCACATGATTAGGAAAAGCAGTGGGGGAAATGGGCAGAAGAGAGGAGGAATTGCAGCACCTGGGAATAAAATCTCCATCCTCAGACAAAAAGTAGACATTCTGCTCACAAGTTTGAGGGGAAAATATTATAAGAGGAGAAAAAATAAAAACAAATCCCAAAAACCTGGCAACTGATTTTACCTAAATAAAGATAACAATTCTTGTTGGCCCAATTTAAGTTGTATATTCATCCCTGTACATATGGTTTTGAGTTGCACTCAGTGAATCAGAGAGGAAGATAATTTTGGTGAGTGTCCTCAAGTTTCTCCTGACTTCTTTATGATTGGCATTTCACATGTTTACTATTTAAGAGCAAATGCAAGGACATATAACATGGTGTGGCGATGGTGCTTCTAGATGCCATAACCCCAGAGGCTGATGCTCTCAGTCACTGCCCCCATCTAAGGCTCGAACCCATTGATTGTTCCCTCGTCCTCCATCTCCAGTTGTGCTGGAGAATCTGTTTCATTGATTGGTTGTCCATCAAACTTGAATTTATTATGTCTCATTTCCAAGCCCTGTCTCTACCAGCACGCCTTCATCAGCTTGCTCAGCAGAGTATGCCTCCTGGTTTTGAACTGGACAACTGACCCATACTGCCTGGCCGCTTTCCAATTGATATGGTAATTCTCTGTCTTTACACCCTCCTTGGGCTTCTTTTTGGATGTGGCTGCTGGTGACAGCGGTTGAAAGGCAGGGATAGCACGCAGCAGGCAAGTCAGGCTTGCAGCCCCAATGCTTTTGCTGCAATTATTTGCAGAGCCATGCTTTGCCACCCAAAATCCCTCCTTTTTTTTTTTTTTGCAAGTGGAAATCCAGTTTTCCTAGCACCATTTGCCGAAGAAACTATTCTTTTCCAATTGAGTGGTTTTTGCCACCTTTTCAAAAATCATTTGTGAGGGTTGTTTTCTTAGCTCTGTCTGATACCATTGGTCTATATGTCTGTCCTTGTGCCAGTACCATGCTGTTTTGATTACTGTGGCTTTGTAATAAGTTTTAAGATCAGGGAGTTCTCCAACGTCATTCTTATTTTTAGGTATTTAGTGTCCTTTTCCCTTCCATATAAATCTAATGATTGGTTGGGGAGCAGGCATAACTCAGTGGTTGAGCACCTGCTTCCCATGTGCTAGGTCCCAGGTTCAAGCCCCAGTACCTCCTAAAGATAAAATAAAATATAAAAGACACACACACATTAGCATTCCTCATATAATTATTAAACGACAGTGAAGAACTCTTTTTTTAAAAAATTTATGATTGGCTTTCCCATGTCTGCAAAGAAGGTTGTTGGAATTTGGATTGGGATTGTATAGACTCTATAAATTGCTTTGAGTAGAAATGAAATCTTAATGATTTATTCCCTGAGATGTCTGATTCTTGACTTTGTAACTAGCTGGTAATAAGGCAGAGATTTTCTTGAGCTTTGGTCCTCCTATCCTGAAGGTCTGCCAGAGGCAATGTAGTGTGCAGGATTTTCCCTGATTTTCTGGGCCTGTGTCTTATTCCTGGGTTTTTGCTTGTTAGTTGATTTGCAGTTCCCCTCTTTACAGGAGTTTGGATGTCTGCCTTGTTTCCCAGGAGACAGATCTCCCTTCTGATGTTTGAAGATGGCCAACCTTCGCACCAGATTGTCTGCCTCGAGATTTTCTTATACAACTTTCATTGTTTCTCAAGCTTCTTTTGCCTAGAGGGCAAATTATGGGACAAGGCGCATGCAGAAGAGGACACGTCAGTCTTTCCCATCCAAATCAGTGCCTGGGAACCAAAAAGGTGACACACTCCACCTCCAAAGTCCCCTGGAGAGAGGATCAGGAAGGTGATAAGAGCATCTTAGTCTGCCCAGCAAATGCAGCCCTTCAACAAATGACACCCGCAGTCCTGAGGAAAGCATAGCATCTTTAATTCTCCTCCACCCTGCCTCTGTTCCAAGTGGGTTGATACAAGTGCTGCTACTAACTTTGTCTGGGGTAGGTTAAAACAATGGCTGCCTGCCCTGAGGGCTGTGTCCCCTGTGATCTGAAGTCACTAGTCAAAAGCTATAATCACAAATTGGCTGTCCACACTCCTGGACTGGGGAAAGAGGATTTTATGTTCCTTTTCCTGTCACCAAGGATCTAGCCAGGGGCTAGACCCCACAGAGGCCTGCAGTGAGAGTGGGAGATGGGTGTGGGTAGCTGCTGTGCAGAGGGAGCAATTTACTGTTCTTTACTGTAATTTATCAACCTCTTCCTTCCACTTTATCCTGTATGCTATACAGTGTTCTTCTAACTTCTGGAGTTTCAATATAGCTGTTTCAGACAGTTTCTGCTTGTCTAATAGTTGTTCTTTTGGAAGAATTGATTCATGAAGCTCCCTGCTCTGCCATCTTCCCATAATCCTCCAAGAGTTTACACATAATCTTTTTTTTTTTTTAACAATTTATTGAGGTATATCATTCATACATGAACATACATAAACTGTAAGTGTTCAGTAAACATCATGAACTTGCAAAACAAACATGCATATTATCATACAGGGTTCTCACACATCAGCCCCCCACAAACACCCCGCATTGTTGTGAAACATTTGTTAACAAATCAGGAAAGAGCATTGTCAAAGTATTACTACTACTATAGTCCGTATCTCACTCCCCTATACTTTTTTTTAAGCATTTATTTATTTATTTATTTACTTTTATCCATTTTTACCACCTTACCCCATTTTTGCTGTTTCTGTGTCCATTTGCTGGGCAACTCTCTGTGTCCGTTTCCTGCCCTCTTTTCTCATCCTTCTCCTCCTGGCTTCACTGGGATTCGATCCTCGGAACCTCCAATGTGGGAGAGAGGGGTCCTACCACCTGCACCACTTTGTTTCCTGCCTTTTTGGTGCATTTTGTCTTGGTTTTCCCTTGTGTCACTCTCCTGTTATGTCATCATCTTGCTGCGTGGCTCGTGGGGCCTGGCAGCTCACCTGGGGCCCAGTGGTGCACCCACACGCATGGCCTGTTGGCCCACGCACCTTCCATATTTTTCTTTTTTTAATTTTTACCGGGAGGTCCCAGGGGTCGAACCCAGGTCCCTCCATATGGGAGATGGATGCCCAACCATCAGAGCCACATCTGTCCCCCTGCTATATATCTTAAGGTTGACCAAAGATACCCAAACTTACAGTTTTTTCCCATACAGGATGGTCATATAATGAAGCAGGCTTAGTTTATCACCAGCATTCCAAAAACCAGACCTAGGGAGAAAAACTAGGTCTGGGAACACATTCGTGGTTTCTAATATAGCAAATGTTTAGCTTACTCTGATTATCACAAAATCAGGACAGCGAGACACACATAATCTTTTGATGCTCATGATTCTTTATACAGCTTTATATTCAACTGATATGGTTAAAATTCACCTAATAATCACCATGGAATTTCCAAGCACACTTGTTAACCATATGATTAACGCTTCATTTTAAATGTCACCAATGTTAGTTTATCACGTTTCAAATGCTGCTCCAAAAATGTAGAAACCAATAAAATATTTAAGAATTTAAAAATTATTTACTCTGCTCTCATTGCTAAAAGCATAATGAATAAGAAATAAGAAAAACACATGTTTCAGCCTAACCACATGAATTTAAATATGAAAATTGCTTTGTCTTTATAAACTAAATTTAAACTGAAAAATTCATTTAAAATAAAGATGTATTTGGGAAAAGGAAGATTATTTTTATTTTTAAAATTTTTAATATGCTCTCACTTCATTATGACCACTTATTTTTCTCCAGGTATCAAAGAACAGACTTAAGAAGTAAACTTTCCTTACCTCCTCATTATATGAATAACGAAATTCCAGAATAGATTTGATGCTTCCAGCCAACTATAAAACAAGTTATCTGGGATTTTACTTGTGATTTGCCCACTAAATTTCATGGCCTTATTCATGATATTGTGTCTTTAATAAATGCATTTTTAGATATAATCATCTTGAAATAAAATATTGAGAGCTTTATTGAGTGTCCTCAAATTAATAAAATTATGCCAAGAGTATTTCACCTGAAGTTTGTACTAAGTACTTCAGGAAAGTCTTTATTAATAATCCTCAAGAATTACTAACATATACCACACTGATTTACAATATTGTATATACTTTAAGCACATGAATTATTTGTTGATATATATTATATATTGATTTTGCTTTTGCTTTTATGCATATTTCTACATTAGTGATGAAAAGTAAAAAAGTTATTTAAACAATATTGGAAAATCAGAAAATGTGTGTCAATGGACTTGAACAGATCAACTTTCTAGTTAGCCTGGTATTAATTAAGAACAAAAATACTCTATAGTAGAAATAACAGCATATATCAAATGTATTCATTTCTTTAATCTTCCTGGTAACTCATTGAGTACAGTTCTTATATAACATTATCTTATGAAGTAAGAAACTGAGGGACAAAGAGGGTAACTTGCCTAATGTCATACATTTATTAAATAAAGGAGTCAGGATTTAGCCTTAAGCAATCTTGCATCATAGCTCTCTCCATTAACCCCAATATGAGACTGCTTCTTTAGAAAGTATCAAATATGGCTACTAAAACATAGTACATGCTCAATAAATTACTTTTTAAAAAACTTTTGATCTCCTCCCAAGTGAATGTTTCTTCTTGGAAAATCAGTAGTGTTCTAATCCTTAATTCACTCATTACTATAATTAAAAGAACAAACATCATTGTTTCCTCTCAAATGCCAAATTCTGTAATGATACTTATCTTAGTGTACCTGAGCTGCTATTATAAATACTACTAACTGCTTTTGGCTTAACAAAAGGAATTTAGTGGCTCTTAGTTTTGAGGTTAGAAGAATTTCAAAATCAATAATTGCTTTCTCCTGGAGCCTATATGTTTTGGTGCTGGCTGTGGATTGTTACACACAAGAGTGGACACATTGAATAAAACCTCTTGTATTTGCTATTTTTAGTTTTCTACCACTTTAGAACAAGGAACTCCATTCCTCAAGTTTCCAATAAACATTCATCATTTCCTTCTAAAGTCTCACCAGAAGTAACTTTAATGTCCATATATCTAACAACATTCTACTCATGATGAATTATTATTCTCTAAGACAGGAGAAACTTTCTCTACAGCTCTCACTTATTTTGGAGTCCTCATGATAATTGATGTTGATATCCATAACTCTACCAACCATCTCTTCAAAGTGATTTAGGCTTTTTTTTTTTTTTTCCTTTGTCAAGAGCTCAAAGTTCTTCCTGTCCCTACCCACTACCTAAATCAAAAGCCACTTGTGTATTTTCAGGTATTTGTAATAGTATCACTTCATTTTCTGGTACCCAGAGCATGAGCTCCTGTCACAAATACAACATACCTGTTTTGGCTTAAGACCAGGATTTATTGCTTTACAGTTTTGAGACTAAGAGAAGTAAAAGATTAAGAGATCTGCAGGACCTCTTCTTCCAGAGCCTACATTCTACGGGCAAGGCTTAGGGTCCCTTGGCTTGTATTTCTGCCTCTTGTCACACGGTGATTTCTTCTTTCTCAAGTCTGTGACTTCCCAGTTCTCCTTAAAAGACCTCCTGTGATCTTAAGATCCACCCTTACTCCTGAGGGCCACACTGTAACTAAAAATAGCATCTTCAAGAGATCCAATATACAATGGACCCACACCCAAAGGAACACCAATAAAGATTAAGAACATGTCTAAACTGGGGCACATAATTCAATCTACCACAATGCTAGAATATTATGTTTTATACTATATATTTTTAAAAAGTAATTTCAATTGCTTTCAAATATTAAAACTATGGCACTTCTCCCTATGTGTTTCAGCGTTATGTAGTATCCAGTCATTTTTATGGTGAATACTTGTAACTCAGGAGTGCAATTGGAAATAATTACAGCAGGGTGATCACATAAAATAAGTTGCATCTTCCTTAGGGGCACACTATTTAGCACACTTAGTATCTGTCTGCATCTGAAGAAACTATATTTTGTTAGATAATTAATTCTAGCAAATGATTCTAGATGATAGCATCTTCACATATGCATAATTTGACCTTTAAAATTTTTGAGTTTGAAAGAGTGCATTTTGATATGCGAAATAAATTTTATCTGCTTGATTGTTGCTCCCAAATTCAATCAAAATAGTTTGATGAGGGGCGGTGCGTGTGCCCGGAGCCAGGCTGTAGATGTAGGCGGCGGAATCCGAGTAACGGAGGATCTAGGAGTGCGAGGTAGCCGAGTCCCTGGGCCTGCGAGCTATGCAGCGGGTCTTCCTTTTCATTGACTCCTGGGTCAGCCTGGGACTTGCGCCCAGCTTCCCGTGACTCTGCCTCAGGCCTCCGGAGGTTGTTGATCCTGCGTGTCATTCTGCCCCAGGGGACTTCATTCTCTGTGCCTTGATGTTAGGAGCGCTTCTCTTCTGAGCAAGTAAGAATTTGCAACGTCTAGGAGACCCCAGTGTTCTGATGCAGCCAAAGTAGAGGGACTCAGCAGACAAGGCCGGAGTTTTCTGAATCTGTTTTGTTGCTTTCAGAAAGTTCACTTGGGGTTTTCAAACAACTAGAGTGTATTGAGTGAGATGTTTCAGATCTGGAGAAACAAGCAGGTGTGGGAAAATGTCATATATGACTTTACCATGGCAAGGACTGGAAACCTCCAATTACCAGCTGTTCTATGAAATAAAACCCTCAGCGGTGTCAAGATCTAATCCTTCAAACAGTGCAGCCTGAGAGTCCATTGTAGGCTTGGAAAGAGTCCACCTTTTTGGGCTGGACACAGGCAGCCCCTTTCAATCCAGTGAGGGCATTAGCATGTGGAGTGGACAGGAAGCTAGGTTGATTGTGACAAGCAGGTGGATGGGGTGATGGGGGGTGGCTGTTAGGCTAAGATCAGAGGGTCCTGCAGGGGATGAGGGGATGAGCCAGACTAAAGTCAAACTTTTGTCCACACCAGAGCAATGCAGGAGGTGATGAGGACTATGCTTGGGTATGAAGGGTTCTCTTAGACATGCTTAGGCTAGGACCCTTGTCTGAGAGGGGTTCCTGGACTTCAGGGACACTGGGTGCATGCCCAGCAATGTCTCAGTTATGTGAAGGGTCTATGCTTGGTAGAGTGGATCCATCCCACTGATGGTTTGCTCCAAGGACTTGAGTCTTTACACACACAGCATTCCCTCGCTGACAGCAAAAGGCTGAAAATGCCCTAATAAGGGCGAGAGTCCTCACGGACTTGAGGACGGTTGAGCTCTTGTGGCATCTGTTGAATTGTTGGATTTGGTCCATCCTAGCTCTTAATTGCTCAGAGTGTTGGGGAGCTTGGCTGCTGTGGAGGAGGACATGTGATCTGATTCAAAGTTTATCCAACTCTTTTAATATAATACTAAGTGCCTACCTCTTTCCACATTGGCTGCTGGCTTTCCTTTCAGACTCTGTAACTGTCCTGTAGCATCAGCCATCTCTCAGACAGGGCATAACATCTACCAGGCGTGCAGCTTCCCTGGTGTTAGAAAACCCAGGAGGGGCCCAATCCAGATTTCAAGAAAGGGGCTCCGGGCAACAGCAGGCTTGGTTCCTTCTTCCCCTTCACCAAGAGCCCTCCCTGCTGACAATTTGCCTTCCCCATGAACAATTAGGGAAGCCAAGGCTAACTCACGTGTCTGGGGGACCCAGCAAGTCCCAAAATTAAATTGAAGGTGCTGGAGAGAGAACTCTGAAGGGGCTAAAGGAATGAGGTTTACAAGCAGCCTTCAATGCTATACTTTCCATGGTGGGTTCATGCAGGGGAATGCAAGAGAAAACTTCAAACTCTCATCACTCACTAATATTACAATCCCTAAGAAAAAAGTAGCCACAATTTCAAATTACAAAAGCGAATGTTTTGGACCTTTTTTTTTCCTTAAAAAAAGAATTGAAAAAATTGCACTTGTGCTTGCTGCCTGGTGTGTCCTGGAGGTGCAAGATCACTGGTGTGTTGCTTATGAAGGATAGTGGTGACTTATTACTTCTGTGTGAGTGGCTAGATCAAATGGTCAAAGCTAGAACACACCACCTCACACCTTGAGGCCAGCTGGATCTTCTGTTCCAATGCTGTGTGCACTTTGCACAAAGAGCAGACAGTCCTGCCTGTGCCTGATTTTCAATCTGGGTTTTCCCAGGCATCTCCTGTGACCAAGGTACTTACTGATAGCTCTGCTGGAAATTTCTAAACAAAATACTTGTCCAAATGCTGAAAAAAAAATAGTTTGATGATTTTTTAAAAAAAAACAATGTCTTCCCAATCTAATAATAATTAAAGTTAACAAGTATTTATTGGCATTTATTCTAAGTTATTGCAGAGGACTTTTCAGGAAAAAACAAAATGGTCAAAATGCAGTCTACAGATTTTCACAGTACAAGAAAGGAAAGAAAGAAATCGCAAACACATGTATATATACACATACTCTAAAAGAGGATTGAAATAAAATAGTTGTGGGGATGTGTGTGATTGAAGGTGTTAATCAGAAAAGGAAAAAAAAAACAGTTTACAAATTTCTTGCAGGTCTAAATAACTGAAGATGAAATTGAGATCAATGAAGGACATTACAGCAAATACAGGGGGAGAAGAATCATGCCCAAAACTGGAATAATATGTAACTATTAGAAAGTTTTAAAATATTTTTAAGATGAATACATTTAAAATTTTTGGACCATGCTAAAATTTAGAATCATGCTTAAAAGATGAAAGGGGGGACAGAAACAACAAAAAAGACATCATCCTTGATCAAAGACTTTTGATCAGACAACTTTTTAAAATCAGGTTTGTAAAAAGCCAAAGTCAAGTATCTGACATAAGAATGCACTGTAAATTTAGGTAAGTAATGTAAAATATATCATTGGTTGGGATTCATTTGTATATGAAGTTGTGACTTTATAGCCTACGATGTCAATTCATTCATCAAAATTATATAAAAGAAGTGTCGAATGTAGCTATACCTTAGAAAACTGATATGACCTTTCACTGATATCATAATAAAAGGAAGTAATAAAATTTCTAATTCTGGATTTTTAAAGTTGCACTGGTGTTCTGAAGCTTCCCAGGCCTTGAGGTTTGTTTGTCTATGGTAATAGTTATTTTTATTGAATGGATAATTGCATTTATTAGAACTCCTCTGATTTTCATTTTAAAGCTATTATACACATCCTGATACATAAAGATGCAAAGTAAGAGTGGCTTTAGTAAGGTACACATTGATTTCTCTATAATCTAATAGTGTGATTGTAAGATAGACCATTTACAAATGATGAGCTGGCATCACAGTGTCATAGACACAGACCTTGTATTCTGTTGTTCTGCCATCCTTATGGCATAGCCCTTATTTATGTGGTCCAAAATGATTTGTTTTCATACTTGCTCTAGCAGCAAGATGGAGGAAAAAGGAAAAGGATAGTAGGGCTGCTGTCTTAGGATTAAGACTTGAAACTCTACTCATCAATACTACTCATATTCCATTGACCAGCACTTTATTTGGCTACAGTTAGTTTCAAGGGAAAATGAAGAATTTATTCTTTAAGGGGACTGCCATGTGCCAAGCTACAATTTCTATATTCTCTACAAAATGGGGAGACAGATATTGAGTGACAACTAGCAGTTACTGCCACAACAAAAACAATTTTCACCTTTATTGAAGATGAGGTTCTTTGATGGTTCAAGGCTTCTGACCCTCAGGAGCTAGTTTATTTTGCTTGATAATCAGATGACACCTGGAGGACTTGCTAGCAGCTCAGAGGAAAGTCTCTGTGGAAACAGTCTGTGTTTACTTCAACAGAAAGGAAATGATGCAAGTGGGTATCTTGGAGGAGAAGGAGTGTGAGTTTGATCCTCTTCTATGACCTTTTCTAGGACAGAAATTCTATACCATTGTAACATATGTCATAACTCTAAACTCATTTGGGACTCTGAGGAAAAGTTTCCTTATGGAAAAGTTTACAAGGACTTTTTCAATATTACACGTTCTTCCTGGTGCTCAAAGATTTTATTGTGCAGTTGCTTAAATGAAAGAGACAAAAATAACAGTTTTTAATACAATCAGGAGAGTAAAGGAAAGTATAATTGTATGATTGTCAAGAATCTCTGGCACCATGTTGTGGATGGTTCAAGGGAAGGTGTGTTCCCATTTGAAAATTGTCAGGTCTGTTCCCACCTAAGAATTGATCTACTCAAATATGCAGATACATTTGTCCATAAAAATGTAATTAATACTTCTTGAACACTCCAGTATAAGATCTTAAACTAAAAACTTAATTCCAAAAAATAAAATAGAAATGACAAAGAAAATGAAAAAATAATCCATCCATCTTAGCATGCCAGGCCCCAAATCATAGTGATTTGTTAGTATTTGCTTGTATCAGCCAGAATCTCCAATAAAGACCACAAATAAAGCTGAAATTTTGCTCCTTCTACCTGTGACAGTAGCCAAAGTGTACTTAAGTATTCTCATGTCACTTCTTTGATAAAACTCCCCATGGCTTCCCAACCTGTTCAAATAAAGCTAAAGTCCTCTCTTGGACCTCTAAGCACTACATTCTTTTGTTCTCCTTTTCCATCTCTGATTCCTTCTCTCTCCATACATGAGTTTATCCCAGCAACATTGTTCTCTCCACTATGCCTGGATAACACTAAACTATTCTTAGAACAGTCTCACAGTCTTTATAATTGTCATTATCTTTGCCTGGAAAATTCTTCTCCCAGGTATGTATAGGAATTGCTTCATTAGGTCTCTGTTCAAAATGTCAAGAGAACATTTGCTTACTAGCTTATTTAAAATAGCACATCCCTGTCACTCTCTGCCCGTTTAGTC
The DNA here is from genome assembly GCA_029593785.1 of Cabassous unicinctus. Lineage (NCBI taxonomy): Eukaryota > Metazoa > Chordata > Mammalia > Cingulata > Chlamyphoridae > Cabassous > Cabassous unicinctus. Next base: position 239,167 of record JAQZBX010000006.1, read on the forward strand.
TGATTTATTTATTTTTCTTCTTCTTAGTACTTGTGAACTTAATTCATTATCTGCTCATTGTGTTTTGTCTCACTAGAATTACCATGAAAGCAGAGACTTTATTTATTCTTATTGTTGAAACTCCAAGGCTTAGAACAATATTTAATGTTTGCTAAGTCCTCAATAAATATTTGTTAAATAAAAGTATAAAATAATGTTACTGGTAGAATTTCTAATGGAAGTAAGCTGGCAGTTTTTGGACAAAGCTTCCTTTGATATTAAAGCCAACTGGTGGATTTGGTGGATTTGTTAGAAAAACACTATGACTTCATTCAATCAACTGAAATTTTCACCTTTAACCTGGCTCTATGTTGTCCTATATAAGGCTTCATCTATGTTTGTTTCACTCAGCATAACAGTGACACATATGATCTACAGCATTTGTATTTTGTTCAGATATGATTCTGAAGCTGAACTAAATATTTTCATTTTATACTGATAAAAAGAATTTTGTATCCTAAGGCCATTATCTTTAGAGAAACACAGGTCCATTTAACTGTCAGACATACACAGCTAAAGAAGTGCTATAATAAATGGAGTCCCTATTAAAGATAATTTGCTATAAACGTAACACTTACAAAGACCTATCTTGTGATTATGTCTCATTGATTAGAGCAAAGACCCATTCTCCTAATTCTTTATATCCCAGATCAATTAAATTTGATTTGCATCTCTTATGCAAAAAGCCAGTGTTTCAGAGCTTTATGACATTTTAAAACAGTAACACTTCACTAACAGAGGGCAAAGAAAAATAGTGCTATTGCTTCAGCAATAAATCTCATAGGAATATCATTTTCAATTTCTTTAGAGACACACTAGCATAAAATTGTAAGATATCATTTCAGTAATGTGGCAGTTTGGCATTGTTTATGAATTCCAAAAAGAGATATTGGATTATGTTTGTAAAATGGTCTGTACCTGGGTGTGATTAAATTATGGCTAGGGCTTTGATTGGGCCACATCAGTAGGACATTGAGTCCCCACCCCCTTGGTGTGCAGGGACTCACAGAGAAAACTGCACAACAGAGACAAGAGTTGGACTTTTGAGCTGGAGCCCAGGAAGTAAGCACACAGAGGAGCAGAGCAGCTGAGCCAGGAGAGAATTGAGACCCAGGGAGAGAGACAGAGCCAGTTGCCTGATAGTCTACAACTGGCCTTGTAAAGGGAGCAGGGCAGCTGAGCCCAGAGGAAACAAGCCTCGGGAAGAAAGAAACTCAGGAAGCTTGAACCCTTGCAGACGTCAGCAGCCATCATGCCCCAACACATGGCAATAGACTTTGGTGAGGGAAATAATAAATGCTTTATGGCCTGGTAACTGTAAGCTTCTACCCCAAATAAATACCCTTTATAAAAGCCAACAGATTTCTGGTATTTTGCATCAACACCTTTTTGGCTAACTAATACAAGTAATGATAAAATTACAGGAGGAAGGGAGAAGCCAGACAACCTCTTGTTTCATTTATCAAAGAGCTGGCAGCTCCCATTTCAAGTCAGGTAAAACAATAATAAATATTTGCAAACTAGATTAATCTGTACCCAGACCATTTTAATAAATAAAAGGCCAAAAGAACACAGTACAGAGCTTTTAGCTCTTGCCAAATTTCATAAGATTTGATTGCAAAGGAGGACCAAAAATTACATAAAGGAAATAAGAATACAAAGGGCTGTTGAAGAGAAGCTGGTCTTATTCAATTAGATGCAGTCTTTGAATTCAAATTGAATCATCAAATTGCCACATGAGGTAAATAGCAGCGGTCAATCAGTAAATAAAACATAGATATAAAGTTTCCATTTTGATTAGGAAGAATAAAAAATGATTTTAAAATGTCTGGGACCAGAAGAATTGAATGTTTATTTTACTAAATTGGCATGGGGAGTTAGATGAATTTTCAGTTTGAGAAAAAATTCTAGGAACAAGCTAATGTAATTTCTTTTTTTTTCTTTCTGTGTTTCATCTGTTCCCAAATTGAGTAGAGGAAGTAAAAGCACATTTCTTTAAAGTTCACTGAGCCGTTGAACAAAAATATTTATTCTGAAGCAGTGCTTGTGTATTTTGGTTTATTTATTTTCATTAAAATCAAGAGTTTCCATAACAAAAGCTAGAGTTTGACACCAAACATGGTAGCAAATGACTGAAAAAAATTACAATAGAATTTGTACATCCTGAAAGATTCCTTTTGTGGCTGTTCATATTTTGCATTTATAAATTGAAGAACCTATTAAACAATACTTTAGAACCCATCAAACAAAAATCTAGAACCCCACAAATGGTGAAACAAAATTATTTCCATGCTCTTTGCCAAATTTATACTGAAAATTATTGGTCATATCATGCAGGAATTTCAAGCCCATCACCTGGTAAACTGAATTTGTCTCCTGTTTTATCTTCTTTATTCTTTTCTTTCATGATTGGAATTCAGTCAATAATATCAAACCATTAAAGTTATCCTCAGTTCCTTTCTCTCCTTTACATGCCTCCAAAACTTTCAAACTATACTATTTATATATCTGAAGCCTGCCCTCACCTCTATCCATATCTAATATCTAATACCACTGAAGCAATTTAAGTCATCTTCCTTTCTTAGATGGATCGTGACAGTAGCCCCTTAATATCTGTGCCTCTGGTTGCGCTACACTCAAACCAATTCTTACACTGAAGGCTAAGTATAAAAACAAGAAATCTGCTAATGTCAGAGTTTGAGACACTTTAGTTGTTCCTGATTACAAAGTTCAAGCCCCTTAGCGTAACATTTGATTCACTGTGAGTTGGGCCTTTTCTACCTCTCCTTTAACCCTCTTGTCCCACCATATTACATATACTTAATTTCCCGTGGTTCCATAAACATATCTGCTATTTCTTGTGTCCTTGACTTTACTCCAGTGTTTTAGAGTGTGGGCTGGGTGATTTGTACATGTCATGCCTGAAGTAATTATAATAATAATAATCAAACCACTTCTACAGAAATTGCTGTATACTTATCTCTGTTCTAAACAATGCCCACATGTAAACTTGTTTAAATCTCACAACTACTTGTTTCACAGATAAGGAAATGGAAGCTTATATTTTCTAATTTGTTTATTAAAACACACTCTAGCTAGTGACTTGGGGCTCTGGGATATAAACTTAGGCAGTCTGACTGTCGATTCCATGCTGTTAAACAGTTTTAGTTGGCTATTGCTATTCATTATTCTAAAACCAAACTTGGGGTTCTCATTATCCATAAGATAAATTAAGTGCATATTCTCTTTCCTATCTTACCATACTCAAATCTGTTTTCACTGAACTTAGAGCAAGCCATTAGAATACAGGCTCTATGAAAGAAAGTTACCAAATTTGTTTCACCTCTGTATCACAAGTATCTGCAAGGTCCCTGGCATATAATGAAGATAAAAAATGTTTGTTAACAGAACCTGTACATTGCTTGCATATGATAGGTTTATATCAAAATCTAGAAACTATATGTTACTCTTTTGGGGTTGTCACTTAGTAGTTCTATTCTCTTGCAGCAGACTTTTCCTTTTGTAAAATAAACATAAAATTATACCTTCCTCACAATAATGTCTTGAGAAATAATTAATCCATGTGCTTACCACAAGATAAATAGTAAACTAATATGTTTGGCTTTACTTATTTTACCACTGTTCTAAGCAATTGTTAGTTAAAGATATCAATTGTGAATTTAAATCATGTAATCATGAGATTATTCTAATATTTATTTCACTGTACCCAATATATTTTTTATGCATGCATTTTTTTGTCTTCATTTTGAAACAGTCAATCTATCAAAGCAACATTTTAAAATCAGGAATACTGGTAATTTAGACAGGTCATATTTTGATGAGCCCCAGAAAAAATTGCTGAAGTATTTTGTGTCTTTAATCATGATTGATATCCTTAAGCCCATAATAAGAAAAGTATAAAGAATCTCCTAAAATTGGTGACATATCTAAAAAGAAAAGAAATTACCCTGAGGGTACAAAAATTATTTCTACTAACAACATCAAAATAATCACATTCCTAACAAACCCACACACATGCATGTACACATGTGGATACACAGGTTGATCCACATACACACGAGAATACTACATTAGTCAGAGTTATAAAATGAAGAGATGACTTGAGAACCAATTTTCCTGGACTGAATTTTAATTTTGGCTTCCCTTACCTACAGTTCCAGCATGTCAGCTTGGAGTCTGGCCATTTTGCATAGTGCCTGTTAGCACAGTTCCTCGTGGAAAGCTTCAATCCTGCTCTCTTTCCTTTTTATTGAAAGTGAGAAAAGAAATAAAACAAAATGGAGTTTCTATGGCTAAGAGGTTTAAAATGCGGTCTAGAGGACTATTCAGGAAGTTACTCCTATGCATATCTCAGCCAGATATCATAAACTGCCAAGTTATGAAAAACCAAAAACAATAATGTTTCTGAGGATATCCGCACACCATGAAACAATAACAAGATAAAGAAATCAGTAAACTGTCTAACATGAAGAACATTTGGAAAACCCCAAATATCCACTAACCAAAACTCTTTACAAACAACTTATGCAATCTTCTTCTTTTTCTTTAAAAACCCTTGCTTGGAAGTCCCAAGATGGAACATAGTTTGGGATGCTACCTCAATTCGGTGCACCCCAAATTACAATTCTAAGACTCAAAATAAATGCTTTTATCGCCATGCCGCTCAGTATGTAATTTCTCTTTGGACAAAAGCAATATCCCAGCAAGAATCACATATTTATCTAAAGTTCAACCTCCAGAATCCCCATTTCTATGTCATTTTTATTTTCTTAGATCAGTGAACCCATAAATACTAATGCCATCATGGTCAGTCATAGATAAGTTCTGCTTGTACACCTCCAGTCTGGTTTTCCAGGTGACAGTATTGGTGCCCGCTGTCCAATTGTTTGTTCTACACCATTTTTTCTGTTCACCACAGACTTTTCTGGCCTTCTACTAAATGGATCTTGAAACTTAGGTTATGATGCCCATATTGTATCACATCATAGTCTCTCTTCTCCACAAACACACATATAATAACAATATAATATAGCAAACAATTAATTTTAGTTTAATAATATGATAGCCCTAAGTAAGGACTCATGGAATTACATGTCATTATGTTTGTCCATTTTATTTAATTTGTAACAACAAATATACTATCATCATTTTTCTTGACATTTACCCAGACATAGCTCTTTTACCATATACCTTCCAAAAGTCCAAAAGACTTTTGACATAGTAATTGTTTTGCTTTTTATATCCTATTACTTAAATACTTCTAAGGAAAAGTCAACAATTAACTGAAGAGCTAACTCTAGAGCATGACCAAATTAAACAATAGCTCCGACTGTTATAGGAAACAAATCAGAATCACATTTTAGATGTAATAAAACTTTTTTAGTGACTGTTTTCTCATTCTTACCAGATAAAAATATTTCCAACATTTGCTTCTATATATCTTTCCTTCTTGATGTTTGGAGACTGATAAAATGAAAATAAATACTTAAAATCATAATTGTATATTGAGTGGAAAACTAGGATATAAGTTAGTGTTTAAATCAAGGTAAAACCTTTCTTAATACAAAAGTTTCCCAGCATTCTTCTGTTTAATAACTCAGAATGTGTTCAGAATGCTTAAGAACAATTATCTGATTTTAAAACAAGCCACTAGTTGGATTAACAAAAAGAAATTAACAAAATAAAACAAATATACCAAAAAAAATATGTATTCTAAAAACATAAACTACTTGTAATTAAAATTAGCATTCCTAGCTAATTAACAATTTTTACCAAAAATGTTTCTTTAGAAAGTTCATTCTTGGAAAGTATAATGCCTTTGTTATCTATTAATTATACATAATTTTTGTATGTGGAGAAATATTCTAATATACCATTTAAAAGAGAAATATTAGTTTTCCTCTGAGAAAAATTGTGTGGTGACTATGACAAAGGCTTTGGAATATAAAATAAGAATAGCATGTTTACCTAATGATAACAAGTAGGTTGAAAGGATTTATATATTTTGTGAAAGATTTTGCTTATTATTTTCAAATTAAATTCTATTTAAGGAATATTAGAGATTTACTTACAAATATATGCATTGCTCAAATGCTTGATTTTCTTGCACAGTTATTCTTTTGCATAAATTTATTAAGTATTTAATACTCACCAGGAATGGTAAGCATTATTTGTGGAATAATTATTTAAAAAATAAGGTAAGTATTGTTTAGAAAACAAAGGAAAATGATATCATTACTTTTAAGCTTCATTCATAACTGTATTTTACTTACCACATTTAAAAGGGAAATATAGTCTATTTTATCTCTTAAATTTTACATAGTCTTCATAACAATCCTCAGCATGGAAGATGGGCTTTCTACCAAACTCATGTGCCTACTTGTTTGGAAAGTCAGAGTGGCCAAATGCTATCTGGTTGGCTTTTCTTCGAATTTGTCATATACCATCAAATTATCTTCTCCAACTCACATGCTCACAATATATTGAAAATATTTTAATTTCTGAAATTGTTACAATCAGGCTTGCAATCACTGTGGTGAAATACCTCCTGGTTGTAAAGTTCAGAAGCCTCATCAAAGAGTAGGAAAAATGTTGAGAAGGAAGATAAATCAGCAATTAGGAGCTTATCAACACTGAAAAATTACCAGTAAGTCTGTAAAGGCTCCAGGACCGACTAAGCCACAATATCAAAAGATATTTCAATATTTTCCCTAACCATTGTAACCAAAAGAAATGCGCCTAGTTTTTAAACAATAGCATTTGTGTCAAGCACTTTCATAGATAAAGGTTAAACATTTTCACACTTCTTGTTTATCAGAAAGTATATATTAATCAATTTTTTTTTTTGCCTGGTATTTAAAATAACAGCAGTAAACCAAAATGAAGGGCACTTGAAAACATGTCTTACACTGGAGCTACTCATTTTAGGTTTACAAATAAATTTTGTACCCATTAAATTAGTCTCATTTTTCCTTTTTGAAACACAAGGAAGAAATCTCTATAAATGTCTTTGCTGTTTTACTTTCCAGTAAAACACAATTTCTAATAGGAAAAAATATTTTTTATTGTGTGCAGAATTCACATTTTCTCTTTCTAATGTTTGCTACTGTTTGAATTATTCTAACTTATCAATACAGCCTAAATGACTACATATATATGATATTCTCTATTAAAATCCTCCCTTCCTCTCTCCCTCCTTCTCTCTTTCTTTCTTTTCCTTCCTCCCTTCCTTCCTCCCTTCCTTCCTTCCTTCCTTCCTTCCTTCCTTCCTTCCTTCCTTATCTTTTCTAGTCTATCAAATCTTCTCTAATAACTCATCTACAAATTGTCTTATCCTTATAGTAAACAAAAAATATTTTTTCAGCTGGAAATATTTTAAGTATAAACTTTCTGAAGATCTCTTCAAATACCTTATAGCATAGGTAGAGAAATATATGGATATATTTATATAGATATGTTTCTATCCATTTATTCACCCAAATATTTTCCTTTAACATGTAAAAAAATATGCAATTAAACTAAATGCAATTGTAATCCCATTTCAATTACATTGCTATTAGAGAAACAATGGCAAACTCTTCTTGATATGCATAGAAACTATCTAAATTAAGATACTCTTGTTATTAACTTGATAACATGTATGTTTTAAGTATAAGCACTGAGGATGTTTGAGTGGGGGTAGTAGTAAGATTGGGTAAAATTTATCTAAACAAAATAGGTATGTTAGAATGCACATCACCTGAATGATGTAGGTGCTGCTTATTGGATTTGGTTTATGTATTAAGGAAAAGTGGAAAATAAATTTATATAGGAATGAATGAATAGATTTTTCAAGCCTGAAAGCTGGAAGAGAATTCAATGTGATTGGCAAATCACTACTAAAAACAGAACACTGGCTCACTTTGATATTATCTTGTCAATTTTCATGTTGAATAAAGGAATTTAGCTAGGTGTTAATCATTAGTAATTAGAATCTTAATATTATTGCAATATCCATTATGAGCAGGAACATTGTTAGTTCTCCTACTCTTTAACTAGATAGAGAAAAAAGCCAAAATATAAAATGAGTGTTCCTTCACAAAAGGAATTTTTCCAGTAAACACTTGACAAATAACCTACAAGAAAATATACAAGTGATATATGAAGCTAACTATTATCCATTTTAGATTAAAATACCACTAAAGCATAATCTGGATTCTTCTCATTTATAAACCTCTCTCTATTCTCAAGTCATCAAGTTAACATTTTATCTCATCTAAGAAGAAATACACAGCACAATTGTTACCCTACCATAAGTGCAGAGTTTTATTGAGAATAATTTTATTCTCTGCAGCTATCTTCTCTACAAGTTTGCGATCTTCTATAATAGATGTCTCAGTTCACTCTATTTTCCCACATTTTCCATTAAAAGATAAGCAATATTTTTGATATCGAGTAGAATATCCTTTTTTTGGACTGCTTAGTCACAGTCAGTTGATACATATATTTTTAAATTTAAGAAACATGTTTTCAGAGGAAAATTGCCATAGATAAATAGTGGCAGTTAAATACACTTCAATAAGCCACCAATCTAGTTTTTGATTAGCTAGTATCTATGTTGCTCACTTCATATACAAGGGAAGGAGAATTATTGGATGTAGAGTAAAAGTGTTCACATCTTTGTTGGATGATATGATGTGTTTGGTAAACAGTTCTAAAAGTTACTAAGGAAATCACTGGAATCAGGAATGTTGAAGAGTAACGGCCTCAACTTTGTGGACATTCAATTCATTAGTAATTTTATTGACCACAAGAGGATCCATGAAAAGAATGTGATTTTAAATCTCATAGTTATTAAAAAAAAAAAATACTCCAAAGGTGTGGTAGTCTAGCTTTAAGCCATAAACTGAATCCTCATTTATTGCTGAGAAGATGTGTATTATGTGACTGAATCATTCTGAAATCTTAAACATTTGAGATTTTTATCTTCATGGCATCAACTGAATTTTAAATTTGCATCAATTTTACTGAATAAAAACTTGAAAGAAAAAAACAAATACTAAACACCACATTGCATTTCTACATATAACTATGTTTTGATTATTGAGTTGGTTATTAATAAAAAACTTGTTTTAACTTACTGTTTCTTAGAGATTTATTTGACAGGGTTTATATAAGTTCATAGCATTTAAGATACTTCTAACACTAGCACAATATTAATTTGTTTATTAATTAAATATATTGTCATTTCCTAAGATAATATATACCCAAGATATTAGTGATCCTACTGATTTTAGTGGATTTTTAAAAATTTGTTTAGACTTAAATGGAAAAGGGGCTTTAAATAACTGAAACCTGGCAAAATTAAATGATGAGTTATTAAAGCTGACTGCTTAATGGACAATCTGAGAATATAAAATGAGTTAAAATAAAGACTGTTATTGTATTAAAAGAATGTAAGATGTTTTATTGTTTGGGTTGTATTGATAGCAACAAAAGTTACCAGTAGCTGATGATTTTCCAATGGCTTCATGGAAAGAAAGTACAATTTTTACATTTTAATGGACTTACATCACAAAACCTACAATAAGTCTCAAAAACAAGTATGTGAATCAGCTTTACGAATAAACATTTATGGTTGTGAAGTTTACTTGTAAGAGTTTTTTCACTTTGTAGTTTGTTTTGTTTTTAATGCTGAAACTTTGTGCCGGTTATATTGCCACAAAGATTTGTCTTTCGTTTCCTTAAGAAAATGCTTCAATTAACAACAACAACAACAAAAATCCCTTTTCAAATAGCAAAAAACAGAAACAATGAAAATGTAAAAGACTTGATGAAGTTGACTGCTATTATAATTTCCCTTGTGATTTCCAAAGACAAACTTTGTTTTTATCAACATTTTTAAAAAGACTATATCCTAGTCTGTATTAAAGAGAAATAGATACTTAGAGTGCCATAAATGTGTATGGGGATTTTATAAAAATCTGTTGTGGAAAACAAATGTGACCATTTCGATTCTTTGAAGTAGAGTTGTACCTCCCAATATGATAGCCCTGAGGCATGTGACAATTTACATTTATATTTAAATTAATTAAATTAAACACCATTAAAATTCTGTTCTGTAGTTGCTTTAGCTGCATTCAAGTGCTCCATAGCCACATGTGGCTAGTGGTTACATATTGAACAGGGGACATAGAAAATATCCATCAGCGTGGAAATTTCTATTGCACAGATTAAGAGAGTGACTTTAAAAAATAATAGAGGTAAGAACTGTATTCTAGAAAAGTCTCATATTTCTCATTTCCAAATATTATATTTGTTTCTGATCACCCATACTCATTTTATCATACACAATTTAGGTGTTTTCTAGGGAAGTGAGAAAGGTTATATGTTATTTTTACCATTCTAAAACTGTATTTCCACGATAAAACAATCTACAACTAATAGGGTAAGTTAAATTTTCTAATCGTTGTTTCTTTAAAACATTGTGAAAGTTATTGATACCTAACTGATTTAAAACTCTCTATTTATTTCTGGCAGTAGGAGTTTTGCCTCCTCCATAAACCCCTTTATGACTATAAACTACTTGGACACACAAGGCTAGATAGAACAGAACAAGAGATAATAGCAAGGCAAGCAGACAGATGAAATGAAAGATACTTAGCAGACTTCCTAGAGCAACAGCACAATCCTCAAAAGCCTCAAGAGCACACTTGTTTCCTCTGGTATTGCAGGTGAAGCCAGGTTCAACAGGAGCTAAGGAAAAGAAGCCTGCAAGAGTTCCCTAGTTTAATGACACTGAGTGAAACTCCTCTCCCATCCCTTCTGCTACCCTTCACAGAGATCTGGGGTTTATTCTTCCACATTTTCTTCCAAAAGGAAACCTGGAAGGACCTTTCAGAGGTAAGATGAAAGCCAATGGAAGCTTGGCTTTTTAAAATGAGATCCACAACGATGCGGTGTGGCTGCATTAAAGAACATGAAAATACAAGTGAGCACGAGGGACAAAGGCCAGATAGCTTTTGAAGGGCTAATTAGCCCAAGGAGGAAGAATAGCTCAGTGGAAGAATTCCTACCTAGCAAAAATGAGATCCCTGATTCAATTCCTGGCTCCTCCTTGAAAAGTGATTCACCAAGATAACAGGCATCCAGCTGAAACTTTGTGACAGGAAACATAGACATTTTCTTTGTATTAGCTTTTTTTTGGATCTCTTATTTTTCCAAAAAAAAAAGTTTCCTTTTCTTTTACTTCCCTTACTTTACTCACTAAAACCCAGTTCAAACCTGCAGAGGGCAGGCTGCAGGGGGAGTGATTGAAGAACACCAGCAGCCTGAGAAGACCTTTAGGTGTCTAAGAGGGAAGGTTGTTTTTCTGTGTGTTTTTTTTCTTTCTACAGTCTCCCTTTTTAAAAACGAGGAGCTGCTGTCTTGTTTCTTGCTTGTTTTGTGTCCCCTTGTTTGTTTCTATGCTTGTTTATTTTTCTTTATTTTTTTCCTTTGCTTATTGATCTATTCTACCTACATTATTTCTTTTCACCCCTTCATCTTTATATCTCTTGTTTTCTGTTGTTGTTCTTTCATTCCACCTCTTTTATTTGGTCTACAATTTTTCTTGTTTGTATTTCTCCCTCTCTCCTTTTTTCTCTGTACACTTTCTCTTTTTTACTTTTTCTTTTCTCTCTTTTCTCTTTTCTTTTCCCCTCTTCTCACCATTCCAGCCTTTTAATTCACTATCTATATAGTTTTCTCTATTCTGTTTCTTGTTTCATTGTTTGTATTCCACTTTCCTAATCTTATTCCTCTGTGCTTCTTACTCATGTTAATTTTTCAATTTCCTAGGTCTTTTACTATTATCATTACTATTATTCATTTTTCTTCCTATCTCTTTCCTTTTTTCTGGTCCTAATTTTTTTCTTTCAAAGGAACATAGACAAATCTCTCTCACAAAAAATGACTGAGTGGGGGCAAGATTCTGCCCATGTGAGCTGTTTTGAGAACCTCCAGAGTAGGAGGCTTCAGGGCATCAATTTTGAGGGAGTTGGACAAAGAGATAAATTCCTCAAGGTGTTACTGACTTGATTCTTGGTTTCTGTTTCCTCTTCCTTGATTTCCCCTATTCTGTGTATACCGATCTTGTCTACCAACCTTATCTCTTTACCTACCATCATCTTTCTCTCTTCCGCATTCTGTTGTTATTCTTACATTCCACCTCTCTTTGTTTAGTCCTCAGTTTTTCTGGTTTTTATTTCTATCTTGTCTATCCTGGTTTGTTTCTTTTTTTTTAACTTTTTAAAAAAAGTTTTGTCTTTTCTTTTCCCTTTCCCTCACTCCTCATCATTCTGGCCTTTTAATTCATTCTATATATCTTTCTGTATTCAGTTTCATATTTCATTGTTTATTCTCCACTATTTTGTTCCTATTACTCTACACTGCTTACATGAGTTAAATACTCATTTTTCAAGAGCTTGTACGGTTCCTCTTCTAATGATTACTATTAATATTAATACGATCCTTTTCCTTTTCTTATATTTTTCACTTTCTCTGGTTCTAATTTTTTCCATCAAGGGAACACAGACAACAGCAAGGAAATAGAATAAGAAGAAAAAAGTGTCAAAGAGAAAACTTGACATGCAAACAAAAATAGCGATTAAATAAAACTGTAAAGAGAGAAGATAATCAACTGAATAAACCCATCAAGATAAAATGATGACCAGACAGCAACAAAAAATCACAAACCATACTAAGAAACAGGAAGACATGGCCCAGTCCAATGAACAACTAAAAACCAGGAAGAGATGCAGAACATTGAACAACTAATCAAAGTTGTTCAAACAAATAAGAATAAGAATATTAAGAAGAAACTGGGAGAACATACTGAAGAAATTGTAAGCAAACATAAAAAGATAATGGATATAATGGTGATGAATGGCGCAATCCAAGAAATCAAAAAGACACTGGAAGCACATAACAACAGATTTGAACAGGCAGAGGAAAGAATTAGCGATGGGGAAGACAGTACATCTGAATTCAAACAGATAGTAGAACAGATAGATAAAGGGTAGAAAAAATCCAGCAGCAACTTAGGGATTTGAATGACAACACAAAATGCACAAACATGTAGGCATACCGGAGGGAGACAAGAAGGGAAACGGGACAGAAGGTATGTTAGAGGAAAAAATGGTTGAAAACTTCCCAACCGTATTGAGGGAGATGGATGTACATGTCCAGGAAGCTCAGAGCACCCCAAACAGTATAAATCTCAAAAGGCCTACTCCAAGACATATACTCATCAAACTGTCCAATGCAAAAGACAAAGAGAAAATACTGAAAGCAACAAGAGAAAAGAGAATCATCACATACAAGGGAAGCTCAGTAAGATTAAGTGCTGATTTTGTATCTGAAACCATGGAGGCAAGGAGACGGTGGCATGACATAGTTAAGGTACTAAAAGAAAAAAATTACAGAAGACTGTGGTATGACATAGTTAAGGTACTAAAAGAAAATACATACAGCCAAAAATTCTCTATCCAACAAAACTGGCATTCAAAAATGTTGGAGAACTCAAATATTCAAAGATATACAGAAATTAAGAGAGAATGCCAATAAGAAACCTGCCCTTCAAGAAATACTAAAGGGAGTCCTGCAGGTGAAAGGAAAAAGCAGGAGAGAGTTGTAGGAGAGTGTGAGATCAAATAAAAAGACAAAAAGAGAAATAAAAACAACATATGACACACATAAAGCTAAAGAAAATATGGCTAATGTAAGTAATTACTTGAGAGTAATAAAACTGAATGTTAATGGATTAAACTCACCAGTCAAGAGACACAGACTGGGAGAATGAATAGGGAAATATGACCTATCAATATGTTGTCTACAAGGAACACACATTAGACACAGGGATTCAAGGAGGCTGAAAGTGAATGGCTGGAAAACACTCTTAAAAACAAAGAATGAACAAAAAAGTGTGGGAGTAGCTATACTAACATCAGAAAAAATAGGTTTTAAATGCAAAACAATTATAAAAGACAAAGATGGACACTATATATTAGTAAAAGGGGTAATCTTTCAAGAAGAAATAACAATCATAAACATTTATGCACCTAACCTGGGCACTTCAAAATACAGAAGGGAATCACTGGAAAAATTAAGTGGAGAAATAGATGCCTCTAAAATTGTAGAGTGGGATTTTAATACACCATTATCACCCTTAGACAGAACATCTTGTCAGAGAATCAATAAAGAACTAAAGACTTTGAATCATATATTAGATGATCTCGATCTAATAGATATATACACAACACTACACCCAAATATAGTGGGATATACATTCTTCTTGAGTGCACATGGATCATCCTCCAAGATAGACCACATGCTAGGCCACAGAAAAATTCTCAAAAAATTTCAGAAAGATTGAGATTATACAAAGTAATTTCTCTGACAATGGAACGAAGCTGGAAATCAGTAAGGGCCAGAGAACCTGATTAGCCACAAAGATATGGAAGTTAAACAACACACTCTTAGACAAACAGTGAGTGAAGATAGAAATCTCCAAAAGAAATCAGTAACTACCTTGAAACAAATAAAAATGACAACACAACATATTAAAACCTATGGGATACAGCAAAAGATCTACTGAGAGGGAAATTCATAGTAATGAATGCTAAATCAAAAAAGAAGAAAGAGCTAAAATCGAAGTTCTCACTGCACACCTGGAGGAATTAAGAAAAGAATAACAAACTAACCCCAAAGGAAGTAGAAAGAAGGAAATAACAAAGATTAGAGCAGAACTAAATTAAATAAGAAATAAGAAAGCACTAGAAAAAATAAGCAAAACCAAAAGCTAGTTCTTCGGAAAGATCAACAAAATTGACAAACCCTTAGATAGTCTAACAAAGAAAAAAAGAGAAAAGATGCAAATACACAAAACAAGAAATGAGGAAGGGGATATCACCACTGACCCCACAAAAATAAAGAGTATCATAAGAGGATACTTTGAAAAATTATATGCCAACAAGAAGGATAATTTAGAGAAAATGGACAAATTCCTAACAATTCACAAGCAGCCTACATTGATGAAAGATTTTGATGAACTCAACAGACCAATTAAAAGTAAAGAGATAGAATTAGTCATCAAAAACCTCCCAACTAAGAAGAGCCCAGGACTAGATGGCTTCACAGGTGAATTCTACCAAACATTCCAGAAAGATCTTATATCAATCATGCTTAAACTCTTCCAAAAAAACAAAACTAGAGGGAACATCACCTAACTCATTCTATGATGCCAACATTACCCTATTACCAAAGCCAAACAAAGATGCCACAAGAAAGGAAAATTACAGACCAATCTCTCTAATAAACCTAGAT
>JAQZBX010000007.1:0-74980 GCA_029593785.1 Cabassous unicinctus
GAATAGAAAAGTAACAGAGCTCATTGGAATGAAAAACATGACAGGTGAGATAAAAAACACATTAGAGGCATACAACAGCAGACTTGCAATGACAGAAGAAAGAATAAGTGATATGGAAGACAGAACAGCTGAAATTGAGAGAAAAGAACAGAGAGAGAAAATAATGGAAAAAATTGAGCAGGGGCCTGAGGAGTTGAATGATAACATGAAACAAAACAACATATGTGTCATGGGAGTTCCAGAAAGAGAAAAGAAGGGAAAAGGGGCCGAAAGAGTATTGAGGAAATAATAGCTAAAAATATCCCAACTCTCATGAAAGAAATGAACTTAATGTCCAAGAAGTGCAGTGTATCCCAATGAGGATAAATCTGAATAGACCTACTCCAAGACACATACTACTCAGAATGTCAAACGTCAAAGATAAGGAGAAAATTATGAGAGCAGCAAAGGAGAAGCAAACTGTCACATACAAGGGACTCCGAGTAAGACAGTATAGATTTCTCATCAGAAGCCATGGATGCGAAAGACAGTGGTATGATGCAATTAGGATACTGAAAGAGAAAAACTATCAGCTGAGAATTCTTTATTCAGCAAAATTGTCCTTCAAATATGAAGGTGAGTATAGCAGTTTAGCATTGTTTATGAATTCCAAAAATAGTTATTGGATTATGTTTGTAAACTGGTTGTCAGAAGTATCTTTTTTAATTGATTAAATTATGATTAGGACTTTGATTGGGACACATCAGTAGGGCACCAAGGGGCAGGGACTCACAGAGAAAAGATATGACAAAGGACACAGTTGGGAGTTTTGAGCTGGAGCCTGGGAAGTGAACACAAAGAGACAGCTCCTTGGACACGGCAGAAGTCCCGGGGTGAGAGACAGAGCTGTTTGCCTGATTTTCTACAGCTGGTCTTGTAGAGAAAGCACAGCAGCTGAGCCCAGAGAGAAATGGAACCCCAGGAAGAGAGGAACCGAAGGGGCCTGAACTCTTGGCAGATGTCAGCAGCCATCTTGCCCCAACACATGGCAATAGACTTTGGTAAGGGAAGTAACTTATGCTTTATGGCCTGGTAACTGTAAGCTTCTACCCCAAATAAATACCCTTTATAAAAGCCAACCGATTTCTGGTATTTTGCATCAGCACCCCTTTGGCTGACTAATACAGTGAGTTTAAAACATTCACAAACAAACAGAAACTAAGAAAGTTCATACAAAAAACATCCAACTTTGCAGGAAATATTAAAGGAAGCCTTAGAGCCTGAAAGAAAAAGACAGGAGAGAGAGGCTTGAAGGAAAGTATAGAAGAAAGAATAGCAGAAAGGATCACCAAAGAGTAAAAAGACAGACAAAAATAAGATATGACATATGAAAACCAAAGAATAATATGGTGGAAATAAATAATAAATTTACAGTGATATCATTGAATGTGAATGGATTAAACTCCCCAATCAAAAGATATAGGCTGACTGAATGGATAAAAAATATGAGCCATTCATATGCTGCCTATAAGAGACCACCTTAGACCCAGAGATACAAATCAGTTGAAAGTGAAAGGTTGTCAAAAGATACTCCACACAAACAGTAACCAAAAAAAAGCAGGGGTAGCTATACTAATATTGCACAAAATAGACTTTAAACAGACACAAAAGGACAAATACTGTATGATTGTGTTATTTTGAACTAAATATATTATGTAAACTCTTAGAGTTAATAACTAGAAAATAGGTCACTAGAAAATAGAATGAGATTAGAGAATGGAAATCTGAGGGTTAATCTGTGCAGAATTGGGAAAAGGTTGTTTGTTAATATTTGGAAATGAATAGAAAAGGTGAAAGCACATCATAGTGTTTGTAACTAGCAGAGCTATTATATGGGGATGACATTGGTTGAAAGGGAAAGTCTATGGATATGTACATAACTAGAAAGAAAGCTAAAAAATGTAACATGGGACTGTATAGCATTGTGAAACCTCGTGTGAAATATGAATATGGGTAATATTACATATATAAGACTGTTTTTCTTTGAAACTGAACAAATGTATACTAATGTTACAAGAAGTTAATATTAAGCAAAAAACACATTATGCCAAATGAAAGAAACCAGACACAAAGTACTACATATTGTATGAATCCATTTATGTAAAATGTAAATATAAGTCAATTTATAAAGATGGAATTAGATTATTGGTTACGTAGGGCTGGGGAAGAATAGAGAGATTGAGATGTGATTGCTAAGAGGTATGGAGTTTTTCTTTTTGAAGTAATGAAATTGTTCTAAAATTTTTGGTGGTGATAAATGCACAACACTGTGATTATACGAAGACCCACTGATAGTACACTTTGGATAGACTGTATGACATGTGAATATATCTCAATGAAACCACTTTAAAAAACACATTGAAATATTACCACAAACCTATCAGAATGGCTGAAATAAAATATAGTGCTAACACCAAATGATGCTGATGATGAGAAGAAACTCGTTCACTCAGGCAATCCTGGTGGGAATGTAAAATGGCACAGCCACTCTGAAAAAAACAACAACTGGCATTTTCTTAAAATCTAAACCTGCAAGTACTATGTGACCCAGAAATTCTACTCCTGGGCATTTTTGCCACAGACTTAGGAAGGGTTATGATAATACAAAAACCTGTACATGAAAGTTTATAGGAGCTTTCTTCATAATGGCTTCAAACTGGAAACAATCAAGATCTCCTTTAATGGATGAATAGGTAAACAAACTGTGGTACACCCATACCATGGAATGCATGTCAGAAGAAAAAAGGAATGAACTAATGATATTCCAAACAACCTAACCAATCTCTGGAGAAGTACTCTGAGTTTAAAAAAAAAGGCCAATTCTCAAAGGCTATATACTGTATAATTTCATTTATATAATACTCTTGAAATGGCAAAATTATTCAAATGCAGAAGGTTACAGAAATGTCAAGGATAACGGAAGGTATGGGGGCACGCGGGGAGTGATTGTAGCTATAAATGGGCAGCATGAGGCATCCTTTTGATTACAAGAGTGTTCTGTATCTTGACTGTAAATATCCTAGTTGTGATATTGTACTATATTTCTGCAAGATTTTACCATTGGGGGAAACTGGATAATGAGTACACTGAATCTCTCTGTATTATTTCTTACAACTCCATGTGAATCCACAATTATCTCAAAATAAAAGTTAATTTAAAAAAGTAGTAGAGGAGGATGGCATCGTACTAACAGGCAGTGCTCAATGCTCTCACAAAAACAATGGAGAAAGAGCCAAAAGCTATCTGAGGGACCTGCTTTGGGGTTAGAGGACCAGGACAGTGCTACACAATTCCCAGGAGGGTGAGGGACAGAGGGATGAAGAAGTCAAAACAACCAACTTGAGTTACCAAGCCCCGAGGGCAGCTGGGAAGGGCTCCCCTTCCCTACCCCTAAGATATTAAGCTGAGGTAAAACCCTTGGCTCACTGAAGCAGACTGAGAGAGGAACAGACACCTTCCTCCCTGTTAGCTGTTTCAAGGGAAAAGAGAGTTGTAGTCAGGGAGCTTTTCTTCAGTGAAAATGGCCAGCAGAGCCTGCTTTGAATCTCTGTTCTGGAGATTCAGCACAGAAACACAGGAAAGCCCAGACTGAAACACCTCTGTGGAAGGTGCGTTGATGAGCGCCATCTGCTGGCCAGTCTGGAACTGTCTATACAATTTTTGTATAGACAAATATTGGTCTCTTTTCTATCTGTATCCAACCCCTGGGAGAAAATCTGCTCCCCACTAGTGAATCCCTGGCCCAATTTTGACAACTTAAGCTGGACAATTTTAAAGACTTAGAATAAGTTCAATCAAATTTCAAAGAAGAACTGTGAAAAAATAATAGAGGCAATACAGCTTTAGAGAAGGGGTTCTTAACCTTTTTTGTTCCATGGACCCCCTTTTCAGGTGAAAACCATGGACCCCTTACTAAGTCCACACTATACTGTGTACTATTTAATAAATATATCACACCTGCACCAACACGTCCCCAAAAGAATAATGGTTTTTTTGAATTTCAATTCAAGCTCACGGACCCCTAGTTAAGAACTCCTGCTTTGGCGTCAGATAAATTTGGGTTTTATTCTTTACTCTGCCACTTTTTAGATTTGCCATTTTATGCAGTTACTTAAGCTCTCTGCTTATCTCATGAAAAGTGGAGATAATAATTAATGCCTCACAGAATACTGTGAGGATTAAAGAAGATAATGTAATATATTGAACACTTCGCTGGCACATACTAAGCACCCAGTAACGGCAATGGCAATGAGAATAGAAAGTCCTTATATTGAGTAAAGTCTGCTTGTTCTTTAGCAATAGTAACAAACACCAAAAAGAACTGTTTGGAAACCTTTTATAAAAAATGACAACTTGCTTTAGAAACTGCTGCTTCTGAAAGTCAGTCAGTGATAGCCCTACACTTCTGAAAATCAGCCAATCGGCAAGAGTAACCATATTTCTTTAGTCCCTGAACTCCATGCTTTCCAATCTGTTTTGCTCAGGTAGATTGTGTTTTACAAGTTATTTGTTAGCAAGCAATAACTTGAGCATTTTGTTTCAGATATTGAGAACTGGTCTTTTTTTGGAGGAGGGACAGCATATAGAAATAAAAGATAATTGTATTCTGCCATAGGTAGAGATGATACAACCTACTCTTCACAACAGCTAATATTTTAGGTAGCTGTGACTCTTTTTTTTCCCCTAGATATCTCCATCCCCATCATTGCATATGTTTTCAAGACAACTGTGTGGGTGAAGAGTGCAGCCTGTATTCATGGATAAATAATTCATAAGGGATGTTAACCTATGAACTTGGTATCATTAACGCCCTGCTAGTAGCAGCAAAGCTAAATGAAGAGTTAGCTTGTCCATAATTAATGTGGATTTTTATCCAAAATAATAAATATTGTAATAGCTACCATTAATTAAACACTTATAGGACAAGCACTGTGATAAGTGTTTTTCCTCCATGATCTCAGTTAATTTTCAGAACCACTCTACCAGTTATGCATCATTATCCTGGTTTTCCAGACGAGGGAATTGAGGAGCAGAGGTTCAGTTTTATCTGCTGAGGGCAGATTAAAGACAAAGTTCAGGCAGGCAGTGTCTCCTGCACTCCTACTTAAAGAAAAAGAAAAGGCAAATCTTAGTAAGAAATTAAGAAGTTGAGATGATGATGTTTTTATATTGCTGCTTTATTAGGGTCACTTAGTGTATTCCTTTTTTTGTTTATTTGTATTAAGTTAGGACAGTTTTATTGCCAATATTTATGTTCCTTCGTTTGGGCATTAGAGAAGAAACTTGCACAAGAACATGGAAGGAAGCTCTCTGCAGTTAAAATGATAGGTGCGGGAGATGTACTTTCTCCTGTCCTGGAGCACGTTCTGCTGGCACAATGAAATGTTCTTTTTGGACATTCAAAGTATTTGGATGTTGAAATTTTTAAGAGTCAGATACTGCTGCTTTACATCCGTGCCTCAAATAATAGACAAAAACGTGAGGCAATAGGCCTTTCACTTTAGTGCACGTGCTTTGTGATGGGTACAGGCAGTAGCCATCTCTGATTTACTGAGTTTCTATAAACATATTCTTCTATGATTAAATGTCAACCTACAAAACATAGCTATGGAATTGGAAATTAACAGAAAGGAAGAAACAATGGAGGATGCATAATAGCAACAGGATAACATTGGGGCTAAGTCTACATATTTCAGCTTACAATTTGTTTTGTGATGATAATGACTTATACATTCCCAAAAAATATACAAAGGAGAATGTTCAACATTAACAATAAAAGTGTGACAATAATTTCTTTGACTATAAGGTTTCTAAGAACCCTTGGGTAGTGTAGTAAATCAGATAAAAATCAGGTGGCAAGAAATGGAATCTGAAACCATTTTGACATTCTCTGTTTGGCAACAATCTTTGATCATCTGCCAGTTGTCAGGTTATCTAGTTCTTCAAATTACATATTGAAGCAGAGACATTTTTATTGCATTGGAGGAATTTTGAATTTTTACTTCTTTTTCTTTTTTCTTTTAGATTTCTTCCAAAATTTTACTGAGCTATGCCAATTTTCTGAAGTAGAACAGTCATTTGCTTTAAGGAACACTTATGTCAAATATTGGTGGAATAAATAGTTTTAATCTGCCACTCTTTCCATTGCTTTTATCTTTGGCAAGTTTATTTCTACTGCTGACTTAATAGCCTTTTGATAGACACTTTGGGTTTGTACTTTTATTAAAGAATAATTTAGAGTCAGTCTGGATGAGGACAATCCCCTGATTTTGTGACAAGATGTCCATCACTATTGGAGACAGTTGTATTATTCCACTGGTATTAGGAGATAAAGAGATGTGTTTTGTGAGTTAAATAACAATGTTGTATCAAGTAAGAAAATCCAAAACAAAATTTTATTCATCTGTCACGTTTGCTTTAAGTTAGAGAAGAATTTTTCCATTCATGTTTCTGTACCTCCTAGCTGTGTTATTTTTTAGAACTAATCTAATTACATAATAGAAAACTGTTTTTAAGTTTGTGTTAAGCCTGTTTATGAATTAAATAGTACTAAAAGCAATAGATCAAAAATACATCATCCTAGCTCTTCAGTTAACAAAATAAATATTTGAAATAGATTATTAAATAGAGGAAACTGTTTCATTGATTTCTTCAAACACTTTTTCTTGGTTCAGCTACTAAAACCAAGCACATAGAACTAACTTTGGGAGGTCATGTTTTCATGGAAATTTTTACTTCCTACAGGTCATCTACTCTTGCTTTGCCAATAATTCTTGTTTAACAAGCAAGTCATATATATGCATATGTCTATATTGTCAGCCTTCTCTATCATATATCGACATTTTGTAATTATAGGGGACATTGAATTATGATGGGATGTGTTCATTCTTAATTCTCTAGCAAAAGGCATGACCAAATTTCCTGGGAAAGGTAACATGGTAATCATTTAAGCAATATTTTTGAAAAGTGCATTTAATTCATCTGAAAACTGTTCTGAAACTGGTTACAAAGAAGGAGTGCAACT
Organism: Cabassous unicinctus; assembly: GCA_029593785.1. Classification (NCBI taxonomy): domain Eukaryota; kingdom Metazoa; phylum Chordata; class Mammalia; order Cingulata; family Chlamyphoridae; genus Cabassous; species Cabassous unicinctus. Next base: position 7,064 of record JAQZBX010000007.1, read on the forward strand.
TGAAATTCTTAAGACTAGTTCTGAGTCTTTAGCTATTCTTATAATTGTTCTTCAGCTCTTTCTATGTATTATAATTTGTACACCCTCAAACAGTGCATTTATATTCTTTTCCAGAAAAATAACTGATATTTCTGCCATAAAAACTATGCTGAGGTAAATCTAGGAGGAACATGGGACTTAGATTTGTTAAGCATAGGAAGTTAGTGGGTTTCTTAATATGTCAATAAATATAAGCATCAGAAATTTCAAAGAACCTCCTGTGGGTATGGGTGTTTGGTGGTTCCTAACAATGTCATCAATAATTGATCCCTAACCACAAAAGATATAATTTTCACCTTCCTACCTCCTACCTTTAACACCCTCCTAACCTAGAGAGATACTTACATGATGGTATGTTAGCCTCCCAGGCAACTGGTGTGATTGGGACTGCCGCTAAAAACTTCCTTTTTAATCAAGGAAAGCTGACTAAACAGTGGGTACTTATTAGTCAAATAAATAATCAGTTCCAGATTATTTTGGCTAGCAAGAATCCAAGGAGAGTAGGAATGCATTACGGTAGCTAGAGAGTCATTTTCAAAGTTTTACTAGGACTGAAGTTTCCTTTTTCATTTGGACCCATTTGGTATCTTCCCACAGTTCCACTCTCCTTAAGTTGTTAGTTCCCCCTGAAAAAAGTGGCTTTTGGTTAAGAGAAAAACTCTGAATATATTTGTATAAGGAATGTCTCTCTGAGGGCTAGACAGTGTGCTGAAAAATTTTAATAAAAATTTAAAAATATATAATTGTATGACTGCATCAATCTGCCCTTTTTCTGACTCATTTCTTGTTTTGGAGCAGAACTCACTGACAGTAAATGTGGTTGTTTTGTTCCTTCTTGAGGCTACTTTTCTTCAGCAGCCTCAGTAGAATATGCGGTATTCACCATAATTGACGCAGTCTTCCTACTGCTCAGTACAAAGCTCTAAGCCACAATGCCACAGTGACTGGGGTGAGAGAGGTAAGGAGAATCTTAAACTACCAATGAACAAAGAAAGATCTCTTTTTCCTTGTGTCTAAAAAAAATATTTTGAGTTTAAAATGACTGTATTTAACAGATTCTAATCTGTTTTTGAGTTTCAGTGACTGCCCAGTCTACCTGAAGGAAAATTTACTCTGACTAGTGAAAAATGTTCTCATATTAGTGAAGAAAAGTGAGGCTTGGGAAAGAAAGAGCCATAATTGAGTTTGGCGTTACTCACAGTGCTAGAGAAGGTTGTTCTCATTTGCTTATGGACAAATGAAGCCAAGAAGCAGGGGTTCTTCACTGCTAATAATGTATAGGTTTTGAAAGGGGGAAAATATAAAACATGATTCAAAATCTACTCTACCTGACATATTTCCTTCTGTACAAAAGGAGAATTTAGTTACAGCAGTGACAAATTCCTCAGGTTTCAGGTCATTTTTCAATTTCAATTTTTACTCTAAACCAGAATAGTTATTCTTGACTTTGATACTGTTGAAAAACTAAGAAATATTTCTATTCTTCTGTCTCTAATATGCAAGTTTTATCTGGTTGATTTTCACATCTTTACTTGGCTCTCTTATAGCCTCAAGATCTCTACTTTTTTGCAATCTCTACTTATTCCGATAATCAAATAAGCATCTTTTATATCTATTCCAGACTTTCCTCTATTTCTAAGTAAATGAGCTACATCCTTTCCCCACTCCCCCCATCTCTTTGATGTAAGGGATTCCAATAACATTATTGAGTAGTATCAGTTAAATTACAAACATCAAGAATTGTAGTTACTTTTATTCCAATTCCACATATATAGAATATTGATAGTAATATCTTTTTTTAATGGAAAAAGGGTTTGAGAAAGTTACTTTTCATTGATTTCAACCTAATGATTATATATTTTAGATAAGATATTTATAACAAAATAATAAAGTGCTTTTATTTCAATTCCTAAATACATGGGTCAGGTTGATTTTTTATATTGTACATTTAAATACCTACTTCTCACTTAAAAATGACATCAGTTTACTCTGACCCTCTAAAATGTTCTACAATAGACTGACTTTTGTTACCAAGTGAAAAATAAATCTCAGTAGAAGTTTGATTCAGTTGTTTTAAAATACAAATGATAGCTTGGCCTTATGGTCATGTTATGGATTGAACTGTGTCCCAGTAGACATGCTCAAGTCCCAAGCCCCAGTTCTGTGATTGTGAACTCATTTGTATATAGGATTTTTGATGATGCTATTAGTTAAGATGAGGCCAAACTAGATTCGGGTCGGCCCTAATCCAATATGACTAGAGAATTTATAAGGAGAAGAAATTTGGACAGGCACAGAATGACTGGCGCAGAGACCGAGAGACTGCCATGTGGCAGAGGCAGAGATGGAGGCATGGGTCACTGGCAAGCCGCACACTCTACAGACTTCAGAGGAAGCAGGGCCTTGCCAACACCTTGATTTTGGACTTCCAGCCTCCAGAACTGTGAGATAACACATTTCTGTCGTTTAAGCCAACTGGTCTGTGATACTTTGTTACAGAAGCCCTGGCAAACTAAGGAATGAAATTTCCTTCCCAGAAACTTATTAAAATTTTTAAGTACTTCATATGGCTCTGAAAAAGCAAACATTTCAATTTGTGTGTGCATTTGGAAGCATAATAAGAACATGAAAATGAACAAAAAAACTCACACACACACCACGATTTCTTCTGTTTCTCCTGATGAGTTCCTGGGCATGCATCAGAGAGGATGAGTGACAATCCTGCAGCCCTTAAAGCTGACCTGGCATTGTAGATGTGGGAAAATGACGGGGGCATTCAGCATAAGGGGTAAGATTGTGAGCCAAGACTAAATGAACAAAATTTTTATACCTTTTTCTAAAACTATGTTCACCCTGATTTTGACTCTTGTTACCATCTTTATTACTCTAATTGCCAAGTCATTATATTATGCACAGTATGCACTAATCTAGAATAATAGGCATTCAAGAAAGAGTCACTAATGCTAAGAAAGACTTTGGAACACCCAGTCTCTACATATTAAAGAATTTTCAGATTTAATATCACCAGTTGGTTTTAAAATCTTTTGGTTACTGTTCCAGAGGGGATGTGTTGGAAGTTTCATATGTCATTTTAGCCTTTTTGCTGCAACTTTTTGTTCTGCTCCAACATTATAACATATTCTTCAATTTTACCCACAGGCACTATCCTTCAAATTTAAGTCTCCTCAGGGATATTCTACCTGTTTAAGATTCTAACTACTTTTAAAAGAGTCTGTACTTTTGGAATTAGGGTAAAACCTTATGATTCCATTGGAAGATTCTACCAAATCAGAGTATAATATCTGATTTAAAATAACATTGTTTTTGCATTTGTCCTTTACATTATAACCTTGATATTATTTTCTGTTGTATATAAATGCTTAATCACCATTGTTATCTTGGCATATAACCTAAACTCTAAATCTTAGTTTCTTCTTTCATAAAATGGCTAAATTAATAGGGCTTACCTCATATGTTGTTGTGAGGACTAAATGAAAAAGTAAATTAAAATATTTAGTACAATATGTGGCACAGAGTAAATATTTAATACATGGTACCAAATCTTATCATGGTAACTGTGGGGTGGTCCAACAGACTGCAAAAGTGGGAGCACTGATAATAGGACACTAAAATACAGTAACTCCTTATGTGCTCCCTATTGTTTTTGGCCATTGCAAACTTTTTTTTCTTTTCTTTTTTTTTTTTTTTAGGTACCGGGGGCTGGGGATTGAACCCAGGACCTTTTATGTGAGAAGCTGGTGCTCAACCACTGAGCCACATCAGCGTCCCTGAGTTGATTTTTTTGTGTGTTTTGCTTGTTGTTTGTTTTTTCAGTAGGCACTGGGAACCAACCCTGGGACCTCCCATGTAGGAGGTGGGTGCTCAACGCTTGAGCCACATCCACTCACTGCAAAAGTTTTCAATAACAATTCTTTAAGCATTCATGTAGTAATGCCCAGAATTCAGGAGTAGATTTACATAGCTGTGACATATTCTAGTAGTGATTCCTAGACTTATTGAATTAATGGGATCAGAATTTCAGAGTTTGCGTTCTGACATAAGAGGGAATTTAAAAACTACCATGTACTATTATACCATTAAAATATAAAACAGAACGTTTTAACACCCTCAATATTTTGCTATGGCAATTCTTAAGTACAATGGACAATGACAGTAGCAGATACAGGAGCAAGGTTCTGAGAGAGGAACTCATTTTGTTTCATTATTTGATGTGTCTAAATCTTTGGGTTCATACCTTGGAGGGTATATGCCTTTGTTCCCCCACAGAGTTTGGAGTACATCTAGGCATGGGCAAAAGTTTACCAAATATTAGTTCAAGCAAAAAGATGTGATAGCCAGAACAGACAGCCACAAGTTCAGTCAAAGCCATTCCATAAATCTGATTTCCCAACCAATTCCTGCAACACTGTAGTAGTTTCTGATGGTCTACTCCAGTAGCCTCTGAAGTGGTTCCATTGCCTCCAGTCTTTTTCCAATCTAATTCATTCTCCAAAAAGCAATCAGTATGCTCTTTAAATGAAAATTTAATCATGTTTCTCCTCTGTTTCCCACACTTCAATGCTCTCTTTCCCATTTTCCTCAGGATAAAACCCAGCATGATCAGGCTTCTGCTTATCCCTCCAGCATTATTTGATATCATGCCTCTCCCCACTCCAGGTGCCTACTACCCTCAACTTCCTTTAGTTTCTGCACTAAACAAGTGCCCTTTCCAGGTGCTGTCATAGCCCTCAATTCCATCTTCATAGCATTTATCACATAATATTATATTTACCTGAAGTGCTGCATATTACCCAATAGGCAGAGTAATAACATGGTTAGCACCTGCAAATTAAAGGCATTAACAATTCTCTTGGGTCAAAGAATTTGCTATGTAATGTATTTTTTAAAAAAAGCACTGAAGTAAGCATCAAAGGAAAAATCATCATCTAAGTTATAAACAAAGTATGTAATGATGTAGTATACATGCAAATTATGAAACAAAATCATAAAATGAACAGTCAAGCTCAAGAACTAGATTGTAAGAACCACCATTTGACTTAAGATTTAGAACACTACAAATAATATCTACTTTCCTCTGACTCTACTCTTGCCTTCCACTAGTAGTAACCATAATCCTTAATTTTATGCTAATCATTCCCTTTAAAAATAGTTTTCTTACTTATGTACTTATGGCCAAACAGTATATTTTTAAGTTTTCCTTGATTTTTGAGTTTTATAAATATGGTATTCCCAATGTGGATCATCTTCTGCAATTTTTTTTTACTTCATGTTTCTAAAGTTTATACACATTATCATAATTGTAGTTTACTGATTTTCCTTTCTGCAGCATATTTCTTTTTGTGAATAACAGAATTCATGTTCATACTACCCTGTTGATAGAAATTTCTTTTCCAGTTTTCTGCTATTTTAAATGTTACAAGTATCTCGAATGACATGTAAAGAAGTTTTTCTAGGATAATATCTTAGGAGGGGAATTGATGGAATGTAAGGTATGAGTATTTTCAGCTTTACAAGATAATTTATCAAAGCAGTTGGGCTTAAATCCTCACAAGAAGTATAAAAGAGTTTACAGTGCTTTAATTGCAAACACCCTGTATTTCCAAACTTCTTAGTTTTTGTCAGTCTAGTTGGTATAAAATGGCATCTCTTTTGCATTTCCCTGATTAGTAAGAAGGTTCAGCTTTTAAAAAAAATGCTTATTCCTTTGTATTTTACCACTTTTTAAAAATTGTGCTGTATGTCTTTCCAATCCCTTGTCCCTGATAAATATTGCAAATATCTTCTTCCAGGTGTTCCTTGTCTTTTCACTCCCTTTATGGTGATTTATCACATGGTATTATAATTACCTACTTATCACTCAGCCTGTTTCACTAGACCACAAACTCCTCCTCAAGATAAGAAACCATACCTTATTTATTTTTGTCCCCTAGCATCAAGCAAGTGCTCAGCACATAGTAATGCTGTGTGGAACATATAGTTCCTCACTGTTTATTGAATGAATGAACTGCTATGACTTGAGAAATGGTGAATCAATCTCTTTGTGGTCAAATATCATTTTATGCACATTGGCTAGAACATATTGCTGAAGCCAGGAGAGTCAGAAGTATATGTTATACACTTCCCTATACTTGCACTTCAGAGGTGGGTGGCAAGTTCTAAGAAGAGGTGGTAGTACCAGCAGAGAAGTAGCTGGATGTTGTTTATAAACATTCATTAGCAATCTGAACATTAGGCAGGCAAAGGTAATTTTTCATTCTTTTCAATGCAGTTACAGTTAACCAAACTCCCTATAGTGGGAAAACATTTAGTCTAAATTTATCACAAAGTTAGAAATGATGTTAAGACACAGATATGGGTATTACATATTACAATGGATGCACAAGGTTCATGGCTTGTATTATCAATTTGAAATTGGTTACCTTTTTAGTAATGGTGTCCGGAGGTACATCCCGCCTCCCAAGTGGATAAGGATTCCATTGGCCACTAGGAGATACATCTTCTTGTCCATTGTCTAAAATGTTGCTTTGCTGGGACGGGGTCTATTGCAAAAATGGTATGGCATTTTTTAGTGATGTAATATAAATTTACCATTTTTTATGAAAAGAGTTCCTAATGATTATGGTAAAATTAATTTTGTTTAATTGCAGAAAAACATTTATCCTGATCTGGAAGTATTATTATACACTATTTACTGGGTAAGAATTCTCAATTGACAGCTTTTTGGACACAGTGAGAAATACAATTAAAATAACCATCTTAAAGTTATTTACTAAATTTTAAAGAAAAGTTTAGATTATTTACAGTTCCTGAATGAAAATAATCAGAATAAAATTAGTCAATTGTTAAAAACCATAACATTTAAAACTTCTTAACTGATTGCCTCTTTAGTATGATCTTACCATTTAGAATATGAATCGGAACGATGTAATACATAGTATATATCATCCAAAAATCCAAACCATAGCCTAAAATAAATTTTATATAACCTTGCACTAATCCAAAACAGTGTCAACACTAGAATAGTGCAAGATTTATGGTACTATGGCATTACCCACAGATAGCTTTGAGGGAAAGATTAAAACAACATCAAAATATTATGCTATTAGATTCACAGTATAAATAAATCATGATTCTTTTGATTACCAAATTTATTAATTTATATAGCTTGCTTATGTATTAAAGTTTAAATTCTTCATATATAGTTTATTTTTGGCTGGTTTTCTTCTTTTTGTTATTTTTTAAAAAAACAATTAACAATACTCCTGGCTTTATTATTACTAGCATTAAGTATTTGGGGAGGCCTCTATATTCTAACCTGAGAAACAGCAAGCAATCACACACTATCAGAAAAATGACCTCCAGTTTTGGGTTTGGGGATATACAATAGTATTGTATTTTTCCTGTGGAAGTGAATTAACTTTTCATAAAAGCTTTCTCTTCCCTGAATTTATGAGAAACATAGGTACAGCTTGGTTTCTAGGGAAATTTTTATATGGGTAAGATACTATGTCCCAGTGTTTCCTAGGACAATGTCTGAACATATCTTAAAGGACCCCTATGGTAAAGAAAGTTGGTAAGAGATTATATGTGTAGCTCTGCTTTGTGTGAGGAATTGTCCTCCAAAATTAGAAAGAGAGGATTGGACCAGTCTCTTGATGCCATATCACAGACTAGTGTTTGCCAGGATTAATCTGAAGTGGAGAGTAATACTATTTTGTTCTCCTTTTAAAACGATTATATCACCACCCCATGTGCACTCTGGCCCCAAGTACTTTTTAAAGTATTGCTTAGAAATATTTTAAAATTGGATTTATTATGACACTAGATGAAGACCTCCTAAGGTCTAATGGACATACTGAAAAGTTAGGGGTAACAATTTTCTTCTTGTATTTTGGCCATGTTAATTCCTCTTTTATAAGCCTATCAGAAAGTGTGAAAACAGAGAAAAAAAGGTACCTAGTTAGGAATAACTCATTTCATTTGTTTGAAAAATGAATTGTAGATAGTGGATTGCTTGAAAATAACCAAGTAGCTATTCTATATGCTCAAGCATTAATTTTTGTCTTTACCTTTTCTAGATTAATATGTTTACATATGCCCACACACAATTTATCTAAATATTGAAATACGGCAAATCAAGTTATTAAAATTGACCACCAGTTAAAATGTAGTTATGTGGGTTAAGCACAACTACTATTTCCTTTTTGAATTGTTTAGTATCCTTGTCTTTTCTCACTTGGCTTCTTTACCAGTGAAATGGGATAATAAATATGTTCATCTGGCTAGACCTGTGTAACATAGATTTTTAAAAAGTGGTCACAATTCAATACAGGCTTCTCTCTCTCTTTTGTTCCTCTCCCTGCTATCTCCATCTCCACTTCTATTTCTTCTACCACACTTGTTTCAATTGCCCATGCATGACTTCCTTTCACTGTTAGAGAGCAATTGAGAATTGGAAAATTCTTTTGGTGTAAGTCAAGGCTAAAACCCTTTATTTAAAATCCTAATATGATGGTCTAGGCATCACTTGTTTATAAATTAAATTCTTTCTTTTTAAAATTAAAATAAACAATCACAGCAGGGACCAAAGGGACATAAACATGCAGACACATTAAAAAATACTTTCACTAGATAGCAAAAGTAAAGGAACTTCCTGAAAGCAATTTCTTTGGTTAATTTCAAGATTGCTGTTTTGTCCTTTTTTACTTATTTATTGGGACACCATAGAGGTGACTTAAGTTTGCAGAAACAGAAAGACCATGAAAACTGTTTCTTCATATTTGCAGGGGAAAAATCTAAAAGAGAAATTTGCAGTAGTTTCCTATCCTTTCCCAAAAAGTATGGCTATTTATAAATATTGTACTTTTGATGTATATATATATATAATTCATATATATACTTTTGAATTTATATATAATTCAGTTGCATAACTGTTAAAATTCTATAAAAGGTTAAAGGGAGCAACTGAAAACATGTAAAATTTAATTAAATTGTGGTAAATTTCTTCTTACAGGGAAAATAACCAAATTGAGTTTCAGTTATTCATTCAATTACTTCTAGTGCCACACACTAGATATTTAAATAGATGTTTAAAAGGTAAGAACAAGTCTTATTGTCTTCACCACATAAAACCAATTAAAAATAGAAGACACATATAATCACAACTCACCATTTCCTCAGCTTCTAAATTCTGCAGACCTTTAATATTTCAAAATAATAGAGAAAATGGCTAGTGTGATATAGTGAAAAATTAGAATTATATTTGGTAAAAAATGCAGTAATGCTAAGTAGAGGTGTTGCTGAACAGATGCTAGCCCCAAAGACAACTGTGAATATTTGCCGACTTAACATTTTTTATTTTGACTACTGTGAATGATCACAAATGTCTATTGGAAGAGGTAATTTTGCTGAGAATTAAATGTGCATGCATATGTGTCTCTCTATATGTTTCTATATGCATATACACACATATATAAGTATGTATATGTGTGTGTGTGTCTGTGAGTATATGTTATGAACAGATTTTACTTAAGTGAGTGAATGAGCTTAGCAAACCCAGAAGCTTTGCTGGTTGTCTGCCAATTGATGGGTGGACAATATTCTTGTGAAATTATACTCATTGCATTTTGCTGGAGAAATTATATGAAAGTGGTATTAAAATTTAGTACTTTAAAAGGAAAGAACTCAAAGATCTCTTTTACTTGGTAATTAGCACATAGTTCACAAAAGCATTACCATAGATTTAAAAAAAATGTGTTAAAACAATGTATTTCCAGAACACATTGATATATTGTATTCTGGCATATGATTCTTTTCCTGCATGCCTTTAAAAATAGGTATTACAAAGGCAAATATATGCCAAAGTGGGATCTAAATGATTTCGATTTCATGGGGTCTGATCCAAAGGTGGTATTGTAATGCCCAGATGATTTTTAAGCCAGCATTTCATTATAATGGTGAGGAAGTATCCATATGAGAATGAACGTTATTATTTTTTGCAATTTTAATCGATGTCTATAAGGAGTTATGTGTATTTACAGTCCAAAGACTTTTTTTCATGATTGGAAAAGTAAGTGAATCCTTCTTGAAGGATAGGTAGCCAATAATACATGCAGCAAAATCAATAGAAACTGTAGGCATGAGTTTCTCTGAGGTGCCTCATAGATTTCGCTTTGCTTTGCTTTTTGCAGGAAAAAAAAGCATTAGGTAAGTAACCCTTGGCACTGGGGTGAACACATGCATAGCCATTGTTGGTACTCTTTGATGCTGAGTTATTTGCATAGACCTAGTAAGAAAGGACATTAGAAATTTAAAAGAGTTTCATTGCAAATATTGCCATTTAAATAAATTTCTCTAGCTCAAAAGATGGTGGGACCAGCATCAACTAATAAAACAGATCGTGAGGCTATCTGCTCCCAGGCAAAATTCTATGAAAAGATTACTCAATACATATATTCTCATCATTTCAGCCTCCTCTCCCCAGAAATTATGATTAATTTATAATAGTGTCTGCTTCAAAAAACTAATAAATAGTAGATACTATCATATAATATTATGGCTGTAGAAGTTAAAAAAAAAAAAAGAATAAAAGTAGCACAAGAAAAAACTCTATCAATTACTCCAACGTAGAAAAGGCCACGCTATTCATACTGGTAGCTAGATACCTGCAGACAAAGAAAAAGCCAAGGATTTCTTCCTTAGCCCTGCTGGTATCTGGGGCTGCAGTTGCATGGATGGTTAACTTGTGATTTTCTTGCATCCATAACTTTTGGCCTTTCACTGCGACCAAACATGTTTCTTGTTGATACCGAGTGCTCAGGAAATGAAAGCGAATCTTAAAGGATGCAAGGTAATCACTAGCTTTTATTAACCTCAGTTAAATAAGAACACAATATCTGTAGCTCATAGGGAATGATTTAGGCCATTAAATATTTTGAATTAGCTAACAAAATCTCACTTGTATATCCTTTTTCTATCCCATAATATCTATCTCTCTGGACTATTGTGAAGATGATGTAAAATAAAAGTGTATATGAAAAAGTTTGTTAAAATCAACTATTAAGGATTGTGTTCTATGAAAATGTCAAGTTTTACAAACATTTAAGAGGACACCATGGTAGAGTAGAAACAGTATGAACTTGGGTGCCGAACAGACTCAGTTTCAAATTCTACCTATTACTGTGCTAAGAGCAGGGGTTGCAACATTAAATAGTAAAAATACAGGCGAGGTCCCTGTCTTTTTTCGACATCTGCACTTCAGTTTCCTCATTTATACAATGGAGATAAATGCTTCTTTTGAGGGCTGCCATGAGTGATGAGTGTAAGGATAGATTTAAAGAATCTCATGGTATTTCAGGTATATAGTAGAGTCTCAGTAAATCCTACTTCTCATTCTCTTCCCTCAGGAAATATTTATTCATTCTACCATTAATTTGGATAATAAAAATGCTAGCTTATATCATTTTAAAATGTTATATTTCTGTCTGATAACTTAAAATTTGAAGACATAGTTAAGCTCAATTACAACAGAACACAGCTAGGAAGCACACAAAACCAATAATAACATCATAGAAAGTTGCCATAATTGCTTTTTGGAAAGGCAGTAAATCAATGAATAAATGAATAAATGAACAGTGAATGAATGAATGAGTAAATAAACAGAAAATACTAACTTTATTAATTAATAGTAGATTTATATACCTTACTTAATGTTCCAGTTATAACTATTAAACTTCCTAGGAAACTTAGAAATAAGCATCAATAAATAAAACTATAAAAGGAAATTAAATTTATTAAATTAATTTTGATGTATTTATTGGTGTTTTCTTCATATCTTAATGGGTTTCCATAAAATTAAATTAAATTATAATTTATACTTGGTAGTACAGAAAGTTTATAGTTAGCTTCTAATTCATGAAAAATGTACAATATTTGACCTGGCATGCAGTAGCTATGAAAAAATTAGAAATACTCAAACGACATAGCAAAACCTGGGCGAGTCTTTCCTTCTTACCCACATAAATATTTACTAGGTAAAGACTTTATCAGGTCCATAGTTCTTCAATCTTAATTCACAAATAGCTATATATTTCAATTAGTTCATTACAAATTTGTTTAAAAGAAAATGGAGGAAAAAAATGAATAGATAAATTTTGGTATTATCTTAAAAATAAAATATGCTAAATTAGACTTCAGCTAGCACAAACAGTACCTTGCTGTGAATTACCAAAATGGGGGATAGGAGGTTAGAAATCACAAAAAGTTGCCCATTCTGGGTGTATAACTTATGAAAGACAGTCTTGGCAGGGCAGAGGAAATAAAAAAAGGTGCTCCTTTCCCTAGTTGCTGGAAGCAAGGCATGGCAAGCAGAAGAGGTGAGGATGGGATTTGGATTCATAGGAGGGCACCACCTGCCCAAACTTAGGCTGAAGTGCTTAATTTCTAATACTTAAATGTTCATTTAGATTCCTTTGGAAACTTCATTTTTTCTGGGTCACCCCAGAGTCATTTGCCACAGCAGCTACTAGAGATGGCCAGCATTTTTATGAATAAAGGAAACAGCTCCAGAATTTTGAAAGGAGAATGAAGAGTTTTGTTAATTTTATCACTGAAAATGCTTGTTTATAAATTAGTCTTCCCCTATATGCAATTTTCATGGCTAATGAGCATTTAGGGCTTGCAGAGAAATCTTAAAATAGCTGACACTAATATTTATTATCTTAATTTAGGTAGCACGAAGAAGGGGTTGTAATAGATTTTTATGCATTTTCAATTAAAGGAAAATGATTTTTGCCTATTTCCTCACCTGGAAAGAAGGGTTCAGGGCAACTGAACCCCACTCATGGGACTGGATAGCAATGGCTAGTGGAGCTAAAAAGGGATAATCTGATATGCTGTGTCATAAGAGTTTGACTCCAAAATTTGGCAGATTAAACAAACAAATTTTCAAATCAAAGAAGCTCTGCAGAAGAAACAAATCTGGGCACAAAGGCCAAGGGACAGAGACCAGATTGGAATCCAAGGGAAGAAGGCAGAGCCTGGAGCTCTTCTCAGAACTGACTAAGCATCCACTTCTCACACCTGATAAGGTTCCTGCAGTGGTGGTGGGGTAGGAAAGTTGTACCAAATGCCTAACTGCTGCAAACTTACAGGACTTACATTGATAATTTTGGATTATAAAATCTTTTGAGGTAATGGTATTGTTTGTCCTGCTTGTGTGCCTTTTCTCATTCCTTACCTTCTTTTTTCTTTTCTTTTCTTTTTTTTTTTGTGTGTGTATGTGAGTGTGTATTTAATAAAGCACTGATGGCAATTCAGTTTTAGGTGGATCTTTCAGTACTTGAAAGAGTACTGGTTTGCAAATTAATGTAGCTTCCAAAAACAATTCCTTCCTCAACTGAAGATGGTTGAAAAGTCCCAAAATGTTTTAACACTGCCTTATTTCTGTCATAGATGATCTTAGAGCTATAGGAATTATGATGAATCTATTCTCTAGGGTAGTCCAAATGATATAAAAAAATTAATGCAGCATACGAAGTACCTAATTTTTTATCTGGAGAAACATTTAGATGCTGAGAAATACTGTTTTAATGTGGATTAGCATTGTTCAGAAACTGTATATGTAGACTGAGGAGTGAGTAGGCCAACAGATATGATTTCAGGGGTTTCAGTCAATAGCTTCCTTCATATCAGGATCTCTCTAATGCTCACTGAATTTTGAAATTCCACCATTTTAGTTTAAGTGTTCAATTTCTATTTAATTGTTAAACTCTCCAGGAGCAGTGCCAATTTAAGTTATGATATGTCATGTATTCCTCAGTTTAAATAAGTCTCAAGGCCTTTTTGAGAATTCATTTTGTTAGACAAGAGTAAGAGAACCCTGAGCATCTGAGGGGACATGAAGAATGGTTTCCATTAACGTAGGGGTTCAAATAAAAAGGGACTTGCTGATAGCGGCATGCTGGAGCTGACTCTATCATGACCAGTCTCATGACTGGTTCATAAGAGCCATCGGTACACATTTCTTACTAATTCTGGGTCCAGTGATGTTAAGTCGATAGCTTGAAATCAGCCATAATCAATCAGTGGGAGTATTTATGTCACTGACAGTGGCAAACACTACATAAAATCAGGGCTTTGTCTCCCTCCTACAAGAGAAAGTTTACCAACACACCGCTGGTCCCTGACCAGGAAATTGAGGATGGGAGAAACAAAACATTCAGAAGTACTCAATTTAGTTAGCTTTTCCTTTTTTTTCCTTTTTAAAAAAGCACTAGTGGGTGATTTTAAAAAGCTGTGAATATAAATGTCTCTTTGATTATTAGTCTACTCACGATAGGAATCAAGCCACCCAGATTTAGGGATTTTTATTAAGGCAAATTTAACAATAAAGCATGAATTTGAGATCTTACCCACCCTCATTTTGCTGGGATAAGAGTTTGTTTCATATTAATTTTGTTAAGAGATAAGGGGTGTGTGGAAGCTACTGTCCTTCTGTTATCACTACTTTGTGCTGTTTCCTTTTTCATAAAAACTGACTGGGCTAATGCCTATATTGACATATGGTCATAATGACATATTACGTGAAAATGACTCATTAGCCTCCACCAAAATGTAACTAAGACATACAGAATTAATCAATTTAGACAGGTAAAATGTACATTCCGAGTTTTGCCTGAGTATAACAAGAAATGGAAATGTTTCTTCTTACTATATATTCTCTTTGAAATGAGCCTACATTTTCATTGAAAACAGTGTAAACTTGGTACTGTTCCATTGGCCTGGGAAGAGTACAATTTGCTAGCTAAATCACAGACTTGTTTCTTATATTTTATTCTGTGTAATATTTCCCCTTAAAAAATGAGAAATATTTAGAAGTGCCAACCACTTAATTTCTGCTCTCATTTAAGATATTGTGTGTTTTCCAAATGAGCCAACCAAAATACAATCATAATTTCCAGCTCTATTCTCAAAATGCATTATCCAGAGAAGACAGGAGATCTCTAAACAAACACACACAAAAGGATGAAAAAAAAGAAGAAAAGAAAATGAATGACTTATTGTCAGGCATGGTGACAATAAGTAATAAGTAAAATGAACTTTAAAGCAACACAAAGCCATGTACCTGCTCAATCCAAAAAGCAAAGCTGTTAAGCAGGAATCTGATAATCAGTCTAGCTATATTCGTTTAGCACCTAAGAGTTCGGGCTCTGCATTATTTGTCCTTATGCTTTTTGGACTCATGAGGGTCTTTAAGGAGGGGCTGTATGTATAGCCTAAAAACATTAAGTGAACAAACAACATTAACTGGCTTTTGGTATGCTGACACATGTAGGGCAGTCCATACTTACTTTCTGAAGAGGTAGTTCTTGATGATCAAATTTAGACTTAGTCTGCAAGTTTAAAGTCATGCTTCTGCCTGCATGCATTGCTGAAATACCTCCATAGGGCAGCATGCCAAGGTTAACTGTGTTGTGTTTGTAAGCAGCATTCTGAGTAGAGGAAATAATCATGTGACAGGGTGTGAACACATGCTCAACAAACTGATTATTACATGAACATGTTTAAATTTATAACATTTAACTTTAAGCGGGCAAACAGTAACTTTCTCTTTTAAACATGCACTTGATCGGACAGAAGCATACAGTAAACAGTGTTAGTTGTGCACATAATGAGTACCATCCAAAACTACAGAGAAGACAAAAAGCAAAGAAGATACATCCTGTTTTACATTTGCTGCTAACTCAAAGGCATCGAATTTATCATCTCTTATAAATCATGATAGTAGTGTCTTTGGACCAATATTGTACATCTGTGGTAGAGTCTGTTAATTTTTAAAATTCAAACAGTGAGATAGTAATTGAATTTTGTCAGCTGCAAACATTATGGCCTCTTTCACATGGTGAGATCATCACACACAAAATACTAGCTTCTAATTCTGCCTTAGACAATGTTAAAGCCAAAATCAGTCTCCATTATTGCTCAGTCTATAGGTATAAATATGGCAATACAAACAAACAGCTGGTTAAAAAACTCATTCAATCCGACCATTGGTTTGATTGAATTTACTGATTCATTCAGTTAAGCCTATCAAATAAATTGTAGGTGGACCCAAATATTCAAATTTTTTGCTTCTTAAAAATTACATGTCTAGAGAGACTGCATAATGATACTAAAGGAATTATGATTTGTTGAATTATTAGTGTTATGTATCTAAAAAACCTAAATACCTATAGAACACTCTGGTGATGTTTGCATTATGACTACCTTTCAATAGATACATCTCAAGTTATTCCAAATGTTTTATATTTTAGAAACTATTATATTTTAGATAATTTTTTTTCTACAGAACTTCATTTTAAAAATTAAAACATTTTGGATGATTTGTTATTAAGTAGTCTTCACCAGTAAAATCTCTACCACCCTCCTACAATGGAAATGCAATCATTGACATCATCTAGCCCCTTTAAATAATTCTCTTATTTTGGAAATAAAATCCAGAGAAATTAACTTAATACATTTTTTCTTTTTTCCCTAACTAAATATTATCGAACATTAAAAACAGAGAACTATTTTATTCTGAGGTTATTTGTGAAGTAATGATTTTTAGCATCAACGTTTCATTGAACTCAACTGAAAAACTATTATACTTCTGATGGGATACTTGTCTACCAATCATATTTGTTATTGATCACTGGTTATTTTATCCTGAGATTTTTCAATGTCACCACGCCAATGTTGAAAAGATGCCGAACATCTCACTTTAGCTCTTGAATGATACCTTAAAGTTTTGAAATTAGTCTAGTGTCCTCTCAGCTCCTGTAGAAGAATAGCCATCTCAGACACATGGGTTCATGTTTTAAATTCTCTCAGTCACAGTGGACTTCCTCTGTAGTGGAAAGATGAACCCTGTGGTTACCTAGAAGACTACTTTTTATCTCAGGTAGTACTTGGAGCTACCTCTCACAGGTAAATACTGAGATATTTCACCAACATTATATTGGGCTGTTGAGCTTCTGTAATGTCTGGTCCTCTAAAGATGTCTCTTTTTTAGGTGAAACGGAAAAAGATCTTGTAGTTTCCAATATAACTACGCTTCCTTTCTTTTTGATTGCCAGCAATCAAATGACTTAAATAAGCTTTACTGGGAAGAAGATAAATCATGTCTCTGGTGCAATCTAACTTTGGACAGAATAGAGCACAGCTATGTCAAAAGCAGTTTTAGGTATCAAGTCTGTGCTTGAATTTATCTTGTTGAATAGCTGGGAAGTTTTAAGTAAGATACAGCCTGAATAGCTCAGCAATTCAATTGAGAGGGGGAAAGAAATGTTTCTTGGAGAAAACAAGAGGAAGCGCTTCCAAGACCTGGTTGCTTGAGGCACTATTCTAAGGTAACTTAATTTCTTGGAATTAAATAAGAAGCTATTGAATATACATTGAAATTGTGCTGAAAAATGACAAACAGACAAAGAGAGGATATACATGGGAGCTAATAAAAAAGGGAGGTGGTGGCACAGCAATGGAAAATACACATGCATTCACTTAATCTGGGACTGGCAGGGCTTTCCGATTTCTGCGGCTCCAAATACCCCTTCCCAAGCTCTCTCTCCACACCCTCCAAATTCCTGTTCCATTTAGAGGAGTCACCTACTTTTCAGTAGCTCTTCTCAATAGACAGGAACCATTTATCTGGGAAACCAGTAAATAAATGATGGCACACACGTTTAGAATTTTGTCTTATCTTTTTCATGATTTGTTTTCACTCACTCCTCTGTTGCCTCAAGTTGCTAGTCATTGCACATATGCTTCAGAAAGCTTCTTATAACCTTTCTTGACTAGTTCATCTTACCCTGTTATGTATAGTCGTGTCTACACAAGGCCAGAGTTCCCAAACTGTACTGTATTATTTGGCCTCAAATATTTTCACCCTCCAAGTTATCTGTCTACATGGAGGGCATAACTTGAGGTCAGGCATGGTGACAACCGACCAGGTGTCTCCCACTGACAGCCAGTCATGAGGCTTTGATGAAGCTCCCTTCAATGGGACTGAGCACACCTATTTGAAACAGACATGCTGATGAAATATTTTGCAAGGCAGAACCGATTTCCACATTGAGAAACTAACACCCATACCCACATTTATTAGTTCACCCTTGCCCTAAAATAATTTGTTTTCTTGTCAGTAGACACGACCTACAAAAATATAATTATTTAAAAAGAGTAAACCTGAAAGCACAAAATTCAACATTAAGGAAATACATAATAAACACAGTGACCTGTGTTTTTAGAACAACAAATAAAATAATAAAACTAAGGAATGAAACGTTCTAATGATATATTATTACCCAGATCCCCAGTTAACACTGAGGATTCAAACCTAGAGAAGAAGAACAAAAGGCCCTATTTTCACAAAAAGGATCTCTAAGTTTCTAATGTCAATGCCGAGCACACAAAGCCCTCTATATCAAATCCACAAATTGTGTTGAATTATGATGGTCAATTGATAATAGTTTCAGAAAATGACATGCCAGATTTCTCTTAGAGAGATCTGAACAGGCAACACAAAGTAATTCTAGGCTTTTATATGATTGTTTTACTCTCACAAATCATTGTGCATTCCGTGCTTTATTGTGACTCAATTTTTAACTGAATTGGGATTAATTTTCTTTTGCTGCAACATACAAACTAATTTGTGGGTCTGTAGTCTTTATAAAGACATCATCTATTTTTGTTGTCTGTAGTGTGATTTGAATTTAAACAGTTCCTTCTGTATAAAAACCAACATTCTAAATGGCAGGATTTTTATTAAATAAAATAATGTGTAGGAGGGCATTCAATCTCTGCTTATTTTATTTTTCTGTTTCTTGCTGGGAAGATTATTGCTCATTAGAAGTAATAACTTTAGTAGTCCCATAGCAGTAACTATGTGCAAATTTTATAAACAAATTAAGCCTGACTTCACTATAAGTGAGTCGGTGTAGTAAGGGGTGAAATATTCACTATTTATAGATTCAATAAAAATCATATGCTTTAGGTCACTAGTGAACAATTCTGTGTCCTAGGAGAAGCATTTTGCCTTAATGGCTAGAAAGCAATTGAAGCACCATCTCATCATAGAGTTGACTTTTTTCTTACTCACAATATTTAGGCTAGATTTGATAAATAATTCACCTACAAGTTACGGATTCTCAAAGATCATTAAGCAATAGCACAAAAACTATTAAGATCCATTTCCCCAGAATATAAAGATAAATAAAATGCTGATCATCTCTTTATTCATGTAGGTCATGCTTCACTACATGTGCTTAGAAATGCCAATAAAATAAATCTAAAGGCAGGAGGGATATTCTTACAGAGAAATGCCAAACATACCCTGTCTAACCTTCTAGCTTCTATATGTCTAAGCAGCTGTTGTCTCCAGTCTGCAGGCATTTTACCACAGCTGTCCTCTCCCTTCACAGGAGTAGGCCTCGTCTTTATATCACTGTTATCTGATGGCTTGTCACCATAGTTACCCAAGTTATAGTCAGATGGTATTTTTTCCAAAAGAGCTGCCATAGTCGGCCTAGCTGAAACTGGCCTGGTTTGGGAGGCACCGTAACTCTCTGTACTGTAGCTTCTTGCAGACAATGGCCTCCTCTGGGTAAGGTTTTTAACTGGAAAACTTCCCGCCTGAGCTTTCACTTCTTGATATGAAGGATGTTCATCTTCATACCTGCCATTCCTTTTCAGGAACTGGGACTCAGTCACTGAAACGCTGCTCTGGCGATCCAGACCTCCTCTATATGGAGGTCTGCCGTACCTATCACTCGGAGGCAGCTCGTGAGGTTCACTGACCCTTCTAAACATGGCCATTTCTGTGGAGCTCACCAGGGAGTCGGCTCTCCTCAAGAAGCCTGCCCTGGAACCTTGGCTTGCAAATTGGGCATTTACCACAGCATCCTCATTAACAGATGGCTGAGAAAATGAAAACATCTGCTCCATGGGTGGGTATCCTCTGTAAGCTCTAGGACTAACCAAATCCTTGGTGATGTTTTTGCTGGGCTGTTGCACGTACTCAGAATTGTGTTGGAAAGGGGGCGGTATCCTCTTTTCAGCTTTAACTTCCACTGCTCCTTGAGGATTGAAGCTTTGGTCAAACTGATAGACTTTTTTCGTCATGGAAGCTTTTTGTTGTTGCGGCCCTTTACTACTTCCATACATGAGCATCTCATCATCCAGCATTGGGACTGACTGACTGCGAGACATACTGGACATACCGTGCTCTGGTCCCAACATTTTATCTGGTCGTTCATGGCTTCCTAAGTGATCACTCCCAGAAGCATAGTTTTCTAATGGTATATTATAAACTTTGTATGTACCAATGTCAATCTCATCAATACTCTGTGACTTTTTGAATTTATTGGATTTGATATCTTTCATTAGTGGGGAAAGCCTTTCTGTGCTTTTGCTAATTGAAATAACACCTTTAGAAGATTCTGGGCGGCAGTGGATTTGAGAAAAGACATTACTAAGACTTCTGTTAGGATTGGAATCGTGATATTCCCATGGTACTCCCGGAGAAAAAGGACTAGGTATTTCAGCAGATTCTTTTATATGTTCTTTCCTGTCAGGCAAGGGGCTGGTGGTGGGGGTTGTCTCTAATTTGGAAGGAAAAGCAGTCCTGTCTTCAAAAGGACTAGGGGTTCTGGTCCAATTCTGCCAAGGATTGGAAGGAGGCACTTCTGTTTCTGGTGTGTGTCTGTGTGTAGACTGCTCAAGTTCCAGGGGGACACCAACAATCCTATCCTGCCTAATCAAAGGCCTGCGTCCATGCGAAGATGTGCTTCTAGATTTGGAACTTAAGAGAGGATTACTGTTGGCATTCTCAGCTGTGGCTTCCTCAGCAACAAACCCTGTGTTATCATAATGCGAGCCATCAGTCCAGTTGTCAGTGAAAGCATCACTCATCGGCAGCCGCTCAGGACGCTGTGGTAGATTTCCTGGGGGAACAGCCTCCCGCTGGCTGAGTAATGGCTTTGAATCAAGAGGCTGTGGGAAAGATTGTGCAATCCTGTGAACACAATAGGAAGAAGAAATATGAAAATGAGTAAGAGTTGGATCTTTGTCAGAAAGAGAACAAGGAGCAATGAATGCCACCATCCTTTGTTTGATCATTCACCCACACTTCATGACTAAGACAGTATTATTATTTCATGTCCCTGCCAAACAAAAAATTCCACCCCTTACCCTGTTGTTTTATTTCTTCATAGTAACCATTATCTTGTAATATATTATGTAATTTATCTGCCTATTATATTTATTGTTGATTGTCTTGTGTCCTTTGCTAAAATGTAAACCAGTGAGGGCAACAGTCTTTTGCTCTTCAGGCCTAGAATAGTGCCCAGCACGTAGTAGATAGTAAATGAGTATTTGTTGAATGAATGAATGAATGAATGAATGAAATATATAGGTTTACTGTAGTCATCTTGGAACCTGACTGATAATTAGAATCACCTAGAGAACTTTTTAAACATACAGATACCTGGTCCCCATCCCTGGAGATTCTGATTCAACAAGTTTTCAAGCTATTGGTTGAATACTTTTCTTAAAGATGTTTGGCATATCTAATGACCCCAAATTGTATTAAAATAACATTTATTTGAAAGCCAACTATTGAAGACACTAAAGCTAGTGTATATTATAAATGCCACTATATAGAGAATATATTCAGGTATCTGTTTCTAAAATGTAGATTATACTATATTATAACTTTAGGTCATTGGTATGATACAGTGACCCCAGTATCATGAGCAATGCTCATCTTTCTAAGTTTATTCTGAAGCATTTTCACACTAATAATATTGAATTGTTTTTTATTAGTGAGTGAAAGCTTTTCATGTGCTCTTGCTAATTGAAAAAAAAAAAATGCATCTAGAAGGCATCTTCCAAAAGTACCTAAGTTAATATCAGCCTATATCACAAATAATGAATTTATAAACTGAAAATGTTAACAGTAGATTATAATCATGGGCATCAATGAATCTAAATGCCTATTCATTAATTACCAAAGAAGACATTGCCACCAGCAGCAATATTATCAGTAAAATATGTGTAAAAATCATTGACTAGCTACATCCTATCACATAATTATTTGTTATTTGTAATGTAAAGCACAGGAACAAATTATAAGACAGAGGAATTAGAATTGGGTAAACACTACAATATTGAATTACTTTACTGGACTCAGTGGCTTTGTTTTTTCATCTGTAAAATGGTAGTTACACAGAGCAGGAGCCATTTTGGAAAGATTAAACACTTAATTTTTCCAGACAGTGATAAAATGATGATGATGATAGTAATTAAAATTTAAACAAAAATGTATTGAATATTTACTCTGTACCAGGCACATATGTGCTTTACATGTATTGTATTTTAATCCATAACACCACTTAGAGTGGTGAAATGTCCACATGCCTCACAGATAAGGATGACAAACAACATTTTTTATTTAAAAATTTTTTGTCCCAACCATAACCTCATCCTGTTTGTCTCCAACCATTTCTCCCTTAAGCAAAGGCCTTGCCCTGTAAGATGGGTTCATCGGCTCTTGGAAATCTCAGATAGACTATATTTGCTTACCTGTCCCTGCTGTCTTCTATGCCACTCATGTGCTGAACATATTTCAAAAAATAAGAAATTCTGTTTTTTTATAAGTTGCTGAAAATAAGCATTTGAGAAAAGAGGGAATTCTAAACACACCTGTTACCCCACAAAGAATTATGTACTGCATCTTTAGCTGTTGTCTGCAAGGACCCCACTTTAACCCGGGTGTTAGAGGATCCTGAGGAAGCCTGGGAAGGTGAGTAGTCTGAGTAAGTGCCTGAGGAAACACTGTTATTCAGACAGTGAGTTTTGTCAACTTCAGACTCATCAGTTGATTCTGAAATTTAAAGGGGAAAAATGTTACAGTGACGTGAACATTGGCAATTATAAATACGGAAAACCACATATGAAAAACAGATACCATACCAATTAATGATAGAAATACATAATTGTAAGATATTTTTGTAGACGATAGTATATCATATTTTACAACTGGTGCTTCATCATGCACATGCATTTACAGCATATTTTCCACATCAGGTTCAAGAGGTTACCTTTTTTGTCCTTCCCTAGCAGAACAAGTTTTGGTGGGTACAGAGGGGTCTCAGCTAATGAAGGGTGAAGTTCCCCAATCCTCATTTCATTAGCTGGATGAACAAAAGAATCCTGGGAGATATAATAATATAGGACAAGGAAAGTAAACATTTAAACAATGGTTAACCAAGATGGCAATATCTTTATTTGGCTTAGAGTTAAATATGGGGCTCTACAATTAAACTCACTGTAGGGCACTGTAAGAAATGAACCAAGTGTATTACTGAGGTAAGCATTAAAAAAATTTTTTTTTTCTTTTTAATGTAAGTGAGTCCATTCATCAGACATTTGTTGAATGCTGTTTTTATATGCCTGGCACTGTGCAAAGAACTGTAGAGATTCCAAAGAAAGACAAAATGTTTTCCCTACCCTCTGGAATTTCACAATCTAGTTGGGGAGATAATATACAACTCATAATAACACTGGAATGAATGATGATAAACCACAAATATGTAACATGATACATACATAGATATGATATGTATACACATAAGAGTTCTAAGGGGTGAACTGTCTAAGAATTCTAGCAGGAAAGTATATCACTGACCAATAAGATTTTTTTCCCCATCCCTAGTCACATTAATGCATCATTGGGTTCTATAACTTTTGCTCTTTCAGCCACTCTCCTTCCCTCTTAATTGCTTATGTTTTTCAGTTGATCTTCTAAATTTCTCTAATTCTACTATGCCTTCTTCCTAAGGTTCCTATTCTTTCCCATGACCAGTCCAGCCTGCCACATATTCATTCTACATCCATTCATTTGATATAATGGCCAATATTGAGACAAGCATTTAACTTCATTAGGAGCAAGCAAAAAACATGAGTTTTAAACCTCTATAATTCAAATTCTTATTCCTAGTTAGCCAGGTAGTTGGATAGCATTAGGGAAAGAAAAATACCAAATACTCATTTTCTTAAATTTCTGGAGTAAGTAGTGATATAAATTTATGCGTGGCAGTAATCTTTGTAATTTTTTTCTTAAAATATGGGTAAATTTGAATTCAAAGAGGAACTTTTCAGCATTTTACAGTTTTTAAAAGAATGTCATTACTATCTTAGAAATATTTTGTTTAAATCTAAATAGAGAAGGAATATATTTAAAGATATAAAACAAAGTCCTGATTTATAACTAATTGGTTGATGTAATAATCAGACAGAAACTCTCATAAAAATTTTATGCACTGCCAAGGCCTCCCATAGTGACTGATTCAGGTCTTTGGGTATTGAAGAGAAACAACCATTTCTTTAATTCTTAGAGTAAATTCTGTCTTGGTTTGTTTTTGGTTAGGTTTGTATGGGAATATTTGCATGTAAATAACCTGGGCATATAGTATATGATACTTGTTTAATTACTTTTTTTTAAAGGAATATTTCAATGGAAAAAGACATAAAGATTATCTAGTTCAATCCTTTCATTTTCTAGACTGGGAATCTGAGACTCAGCAAAGATTAGGGGATGGATTGAATCGTATCCCCACCAAAAGATATGTTGAAGTCCTAAAGTCCAGTATCTCAGAAGGTTAACTTATTTGGAAATAGAGTCATTGAAACTGGAATTAGCTAATTTAAGATGAGGTCATACTGGAGGAGGGTAGACCATTTACCCAAAATGACTGGTGTCCTTACAAGAAGGGGAGAAGACACACAGACACAGGAATGGAGAATGCCATACGGCAGTGGAAGCAGAAACTGACGTGCTGCAGCTGCAAGCCAAGGAAAGCCAAGGATTGCCAGCAAACCACTAGAAGCTAGGAAGAGACCAGGAAAGATTCTCCCTTACAAGTTTGAGTGAGCATGGCCCTACCAACAACTTGACTTCAGACTTCTAGCCTCCAGAAATGTGACAGAATAAATTTCTGATGTTTTAAGCCACCAAGTTTGTGGCACTTTGTTATAGCATTACTAGGAAACTAAGATACCCAGGCTTATTAGACAAAGATCCTACATAAGGACATGATTCTCTTGGCTCTAGTCCAGTGAACTTCCCTACATTTTACTGCCTCCTGCTGAGGTCAGCTGTGAGCACATTAGGGGCTTACAATTCAGTATCAGATATGAAGAGGGATAGGAAAGAAAGTATGATAAATAAGAATTCTGAAGATGAAAAGGGAAATCTGTATTTTCATGGATTTTGAAAATTTGAAAGATTTAACATAAGAAACATCACAATAAAGTTTTAAGGTGATGGAGTAGAGAATAAAAACTTCTACACAGCTTTGGAGAATTTTATTAAGTAGAGACATGCACAGATGAGAAACTACCACAAAAGACATAAAGTATGTTAAGACTTGTCAAGAAAATTTCAGTTACAAGACGACATATTTCTATTCTTTTCTTGCTTTACCATTTATTAATCGGGTTACTTTGGGCAAGTCAGCATACCTCTCTGGAACTTATTCATCAGTAAAATGAAGGTAACAGATAATAGAATTAGTGCTAATTCTGGTCTAGCACTAACATTCTATGAATCTAAACATAACGTATTTCTTTAAATAACCATTTAAAAAGGAAATGTTCTTATGACATGTAATACAGAAGTAGAAGAATTTTGTTTTGTGTTTGGAATGCAAAAAAGCAAACCAAAATAGTTGCACAAGCACAGAAATGTAAATACAATTAAGGATTTCATGCTATCTCGTTTTTTTCTTTGTGTCTTACTCTTTTAGTACTCAACTTATCTTGTCAAGTGTTAAACTTGTATCCCCAAATTATAACCAGAGCTCTGCAGGGTAGCTATGGCCTGATCAGGTTCAATCTCTGACCTTGCTCAAGGACTTTAGTTTTGAATAAAAAACAGCCCTAGTGACCAGGAAGAGAATGTGATATCAGCTAATCTGCAGCCCTCCATGACACTGCAGAAGCAAGATTGAGGGATTTACACTGATCTAGGTGTTCTCTCTTATATTTATGAGCAAAGTAATGATTATGATGTTGACGATGAAGATGATGGTGGTCATCAGTTGTGGAGAATGTATTACCTGCATGCCTGCTACTGTGTTACTATGCTAAACACATTATCTACATTATCTCAGTTACCTAAAAGATAACCTTGTGAGGAAGGAATTATCATCCTCACTTTTAAAGATAAGGAACTGGAGGCTCAGAGATGTAAAGTCGTAATTCCAAGTCACAAACTTAATAGATGGTACAGCCAGGATTTGAACTGGGATCTGTCCTACTTGAATGTCTCCTATGTGTTACTGTATATGCTACATTGTGTAACCTATAAAAATCTCCTTTCTCAATTGGGCTTCACAAAACAGTTGTCTGTCCAATTAACTGTCCAACAATGGAAATTAATTATTGATTTTGTCTCTATAAATTATATATATTTATATCAATTCTTTTGATATTATATATCAAATTTCTGTTGGAAAAGCGGGTGAAGTTTTGGGGGCTACTTCTATGGTTGAAGACAGCAGAAGTTTTTGGTAGGAAATAAAATTTAGTGGTGATCCCATTACAAGCATGTTTAGCCCTAATTCCTTCTGGTGAGGGGACAGAACAAAGCAAAACAAAGGCAAACATTTTTTTTTTGCCCCATTGCCCTTCCTATTCAAACTAAACCTTGGTTGCTACTGCCACTTGAAAGAGGGCTTAAGGTAGAAGTGAAAGGACAAAAGAATGCTTGGATTCAGAGTTTTTGAGAGCCCAGGCCTAGTAACTGGGCAACTTAAGGACTTTTTCAAGGGTAATTGACTACTCTTTATTACCAGGAGAAAGTTGCAGTTCCTCTATAGAAATTGGGCTGAGTCTCCTAACAAAGGGAAAAATGCAGAACATTTATGAGCATGGTGAACATAGCAAACAGGTATCTAGTGGGAAGTTTTTGTCATACAAGGCAGTGACCACAGAAGAATTAAAGGGTAAGGGAGGAAGTTAGCATTTACTGTAGTCTCACTGTGTGTAAAGAACTGTACTTGGAGCTATTTATAAATACCTGTTTTCATCTCATTTCATTTCTATGATAACTCTGAAAGAGTGAGATTATTACCTATATTTTTAAAGATAAAGAAACCAAGGCTTAGAGAGGTTTAAGTGACTTGCAAGGGTCACACAATTTGTAACTGGTTGAGCCAAGATTTGAATTCTTGTCTGCTAGACTTCAAAGCCCTTCCCCTTGGTTCCCAAACTGTGTTATGAGGCACCCAGGGGTGCTATTGCTAATTCATAAAGACCCACATGGGATATTTTAAATGTTGAAGATAAACAAAGCAATACTGGACATCAGTCAGACACTGCATGAACTACTAGCTTGAGATAGTTCTCAGTTTCAACATTATATTTTACCACATTCCTTTGATGACATGATATATTTATGAAAAGGGGATTTTGGTGGTCACTCTGATAAAAAAGCAAGAACCATTTGAAAATCAATGCGAAACAGACATTAGAGTGGTGGTACCCAATATGATGCCAAGGTTTGAGAAAGTAGGTGGTGTTGTTCAACAGGTACACACATCCCATTAATAAGTAGTTGTGGTTACTTAAGAATGAAATAAAAATATTATTTTTACAAATAACTACTAAATAGGATATAAATATTTATCAAGATGCTTGGACTGAACTATTTAATGAATGGAACTTTCAGGCATTTCTTTTAGTCTAGGGGCATCGTGATAAAATTACTGAGACACTAAATGTATTCGTATACTCAAGAAAGTTTAGGAACATCTAGCCTTTACTCATTTTATGTCAGGGCTTTATTTGCTGTATCATCCTCCTTCCCCTTGCCTGGAGTGTCCTCCTTTCTTTTTCACTTTAAAAGAATCACCCAACCTTTAATATGCAGCTCAATTTTAAACTGATTCATAGAAACGTTTTTCACTAGCTGGCAAAGATTGCTTATCTTTCCAACTTCTTATAGCATTATATCCTCCATGACTTTCTATAATGTATTCTCTAATCACTTCATGTGAGTTAGACTTAAGTTTATTTGGCTAGACTTTAATTGGGACTACACACAATGAATGGGACTACGCACACATTTTATGTTTCTTCTCTCTCAGTGTTTAGCACAGTGCTAAATATACAGTTGGTGCTTAAGAAATGTGACAAACTGATGCTCTGAAATGCAGATTTGTAAAAGAGTTCTGTTAATCTAGATTTTTGAGAAGTAGGTACATGAACTTTAGATGTACTCATATTAATTATGTTTCTAATGAAGATAAGGTGATAACCAAATTAGCTGAAGAGTTGATGAGATAGTACAGAGGTGGTAGAAATGCAGTTGAATTCTTTTCAGACCACACAAATTAATAAGGATGGATTTCTAATTCATTCTAAAATACAGGAATTAAGCATCACATGGCTAAATTTCATAAAGCTGAATTTCAAAGTTATCTCTCTCATTTTATTGTTATTGGTAGTGTTCCTTTAAAGGTTGAAGCCCAAACACAAAAATATTTTTAAAAATGTTACTCTGAATCTGATCAGGAATTTGAATGAGATTTGCAGAATAAAAAAAGTCATTTAGACTTTTCAAATGACTCTTACAATAAAATTTTGGGGGTAGCCAGAGAATATCACTAGAATGATATAATGCACTCACTGGCTAGGATTAGCTGGGTGAGCAAACTATTCCTTCTGTGTGTGTAGAGGAACTTTTAGAGCTGTATTAATGATTTAGGTCATGAGGGTGTCATTAATCTGTGACTTTATCTGGAACTCTCATAGTTTAAAAGAGTAGAGAAACTCTGTTATATTCCAGGGAAAAATATACTTATCAAGGAAGATCTATTCACTTAAAAAATAACAGATATTTGAGTAATTCCAAAAAATCCAAACCACACTGGCAATTACCAATAACCTTGAAATACCTCCACTGTAATCTCCTTTGGGGCTACCGGCCACTTGTGTTCATATTTTTCTTTCACAGTTTGCTCCGTGTTAGCAGTTGGATTTGAATTCTCAACACGCACTCCATGGCTTGGCTTACCCACCAGATTTTGAACAGATTTTACCATATTCTTTAAATCCTCTGGGTAAGGAGTTGGATATCGTTTTAGGTTTATTTCAACCTAGAAGTTTATAAAAAGAAATTTAACATAAAAATACCTTCAGCAAGAGCATTCACAAAACGACCCCTTTTTATGAACAATAATATAATCAAATGCAATTTAGTGAGTGTTGAGCTGGCTGAGAAACTGTGGTAGAGAGTTGAACACAGCATTCTTCTCATATTCTCCCAAGTGGCACTTCTCCCCATCCCTCCATATCCTCCTAGGTTACAAACAATTTTTAGATGATATCTTATCTTTAGAATGACTGGTAATCTCTAAAAAATTTAATTGTGTTATTATAAGCTTCTTTCATACTTTAAAGGCTGTTCCCTGTCCTTTCTTAATTATTTGCAAGTAATTTTGATGTTAAGAATATCTTTGGAGTATCAATGTAGATAATGAGAGGAGACCCAAAAATATTTACAAGTAGAGTAGTCATGTATAAAAAGTGGGAAGTAGACTATATCTGCTGCTCCAGTATCTGGTGCTCCACTATGCATCAGCTCTATATCAATTAGCATGTCACATCAAAAGGTTGGGTAGCTGGTTCTTATTAATATCTAAGGAACAATGCTTCACAGTGGCTTTTATATTAAGTTTTCACTCTAACAAAATAACATGCTTACAATAAGGAAAAACAAAAATGAGACTATTTTCTAAGATATTTTAAGGAAACTTGTAAAATTTGGCTTATATTTATCCACATATCTATCACCATTCTTGAATTCATTTTTGGGGTCTCAATCTGACTTTAAGGAACACATATTAATGACTATTTTTAGTAATTAATTTAGAGTGGAAAATATAGGACATGCTATATAGAATATCCTTCCATCAGAGTGTGTATTATATTTAAAATGGAATAAATACAAATTGTCCATCCTGATTAAAAGGGAGTGAGCAGAAAAATAAGGTCAGGTTTACATGGTCTGCCTTGTTCCAATAATCATAACTTTTTGCATCTGAGTAGAACCAACTTTACAAAATGGAATGGTTCATGTGATTGTGGTATGGGTCTGTGGAAAGAGTGTGTGTGTATATGTGTATGTGGCATGTGGCATGTGCATGTGCAAGCATGTGTTGGAGGTAAGGAGAAAATATGAAAGAGAAGATGAAAGAGGAAGAGTGGGAAAGAAAGAAAGGAAGAAAGAGGGAGGGGCACACACATACCCATCCCCACACATCCCTGTAATTCATAGGATGTAAGAGACTATGATGGTGGTATTGATCTGAGGATTATGAAAATGAATCCAAACACTTTTGCTCATCTGCAGTTTTAGCAAATTGACCAACTGTGTTATTCTTCTTAATATATTATCTTGCCCATGGCTCATTTTTCCTTATCTGGCAAATACTACAATTGGACTTTACCAGATGAATTCAAAAATTCTTTTCAGTACTAAAAATACAAAGATATTTTCCCAATAAATATTTGAAAATCTGATGAACAACCAGATAATTTTGTTTAGATAAGTGTTGTTTAAATGTAGTTCAATCTCTTTAACACCCCCAAATAAATAAGGGAACTAATAATGTAAAGAAATAAAACTACTGAGATATAATCCAAGAAAAAGTTAAACTTTAGAGATAAAAAGGTATGTGTTGTTAGAGTGTAATATGGAATATTCCAGGGTACTTAATTTATAATGCATTCTCAGTTGCTAAAAAAAAGAATGATATCCATGGTAGATGAGGTCCATTGGGATGCATGCATTCTTGGATCTGTGTTTAAATTAGTGTTAGAAATGTTAATCACAAATTAAGGCTAATTTTAAATTATATTATTGATTTTTTAAAAAAGTAATTGATATAAAAGGGCTAAAAGTCAAAAAACTACATTTTCTAAACATGTAAATTGTATAATGGCAATACTGTCACATCAATTAAAAACATCTTTTTTAATAACCAGTGGTATATGAATGAAAAATAATTTTCAAATAGGAAAATAAAAATTCTATGTACCTTAAAATCCTCAACACTAAAATTACACTTTTACATTGAATCAATTTTAAAAGAAATGTGAAGTGCTCTTCTGTAATTGAATTAAATGCTTCATTGAATATTGTAGTTTATTTTTCGTACATGGTATGTCCCACCTGACATAATTAGGTGACTATATACAATGAGTATGGTGCCAATATTTTCTGGTTATTTTATAAGCAAGTTGGCACATCACTAGAATATGTTCAGGTATTTTATCTTTGTAAAAATATTTAAATCTAGAAATAGGCAGATTTTCCAGGACATGGTAAATGAAGGAAGCTAATGAAGTTTAAGCTTTAGGGTCTGTCATTTGTCACGTGAGGAGCTTTACTTGTATATTTACATGGTCATTGTATGTTCCCTTCCTTAAAGAAGCCCCACCCTCAATTTGTGTAAGCTTCAGGTCTCATAAAACTTGTATCTGTTCTACCTAGAAAATAAGCTTGCTTCCCATTTATTAGTCTACTAGCAGTACTTACTGGACTTGGAGTCAGAAGACCTAAAGTTAAGCCACACATATTTACCCCTAACTACCCATCTTTCTGTATAATTTCTACTTATATAAATGGGAATGTTAATATCGTTTCCAAATATTTGAGTTAGTCTAGAGGTAAATGAGGTAAATGTAAAATTCCGTTGAAATTCAGAAAGTTTTAAATAAAGATTAGATACTATTTCTAAAAGCAGATTATCATTTATTTTTAAAACCTGGCTTCTTTGGCAACGTAGATTCCAGCTATATATGGCTAGTTGTAATGCCTGTAACTGTCTGGATCTTTTTCAAGATTGTATGCAGCTAGAGTTACCATTTATTCAGCATCTGTCATGTGTCAGAGATACCAGGCTACATGTTTTATAAGGACATCTCATTCAAATATCACAACTCCATGCAGCAGTTACTTATTTTTCCCATTTTACAGGAAGAAAACTGAGCCTTAAACTGTAGGTTACTTGGCCCAGGTCATACAGCTAGTAGGTAGCAATGCCAAGATTCAAACCCAGCCTTTTCTGGTTCCATGGCTAATGTTACACAGTGTCACTTAGCTCAGAGCGCTCCCTGGTATAGGTGCAGTGCATACTTGTATGATCTTGTGGAAGAAATATTCTAAGTCTAAATATGAATTTTCTTGGGTTAAATAGCAAGTTAATTTAAATGTTCTTTTTAAAATAAAGCTAAGTAACACAATAAATTATAATTTATTTTTAAATTAAAACAATATTTTATAATTCTACTATGTTTCTAAGCTCTGGAAAAGCATATTTTATATCCCTTTACAGATTGTTTGGCTCTCCTACCTTTCAACTCATGTAGGCAGTGCTCCAGTAATGAATAAACATGATCATAAATCCAGTTATAGTAATAGCTCACTAATGCCAAAACATAAAAGCAGTTTCTTTATATTTCTAAATACGTAGGCTAAAAAAATTCCCTTATTATAATAGGGATGAAAAAAGATACATATTCACTTATTATACACAAAAATGGGAAAATCTATCAAGAATATGCTTATCAATGGGCGGTGTTATGTCACTCACCATAAAGTATTTGCTCATTTCACACATTTTATTAAAATACAAGAGTTTTACTGAAATAAATTTTTTTTTAATTTTAGAAAGAAGAAATGTTTCACAACATTTTATATTTCTCAGATCTAAATAAAGTGTAGTAAATGCAAATAGCAGCTGCAAGATGTTGGAGACTGCAAAAATTTAGCAATGAAGAAAAAACTACTTTATGTTAATAGCTGAGGCATTAAGAAATGACAAAACTTTAGCAATGAAGAAAAAATTACTTTATGTGAATAGCTAAGGCATTAAGAAATGATATCTTGAATTCACACAAAACTGGGATTTTCTTATATAATAATTAAATTCTGATTTGTCTTTACTGTAAATTCCAGTAAGAGAAATAATGGTTAATGTTTCTATAATAGATTATTATATATCATCTTATGCTACGAATTAACTAGAATGTTACAAAGAAAGGAAACTTATAGCAGTTTTAATAAGGAAAATGCATTTTCAGCTTGCCTTATATTGTAGAAAGAATATAAGACAGAATAAGAATCTAGTCCATTACATGTGGATGGTGAAGCATACAAAAAAATGTATTCTTTCACAACCCATTAAGACATGTTTAGTTTCATTATTCAACTCTTAATACCACACATTGAGTTAGGGAAGCCCTGTCTGTCACAATTTCCAAGCCAATCTTCTCTTACAAGAATTCTTATCCTTTGTATCTTCAAATTAAAGGGTAATTGATAATTTTTAACATATGTCCATCTTTGTGTCAAAGACCACTCTTAACAAATCTCAAGCTATTTAAGAATAAAGTTTTGGCTATTTAATCTCCCCAAAATTGGTATTATAAAGTGTGTGTGTGTGTGTGTGTGTGTTTGTGAGATAGGGAAATTTAGATTGCATCAATACTGTCATCAACATTCTACCCAACTATTGGTATTTCCACACTTTAAATCAAAGAAGAAAAATCATTAAAATAAAAATACAAATAAAAATGAAACACCCAACTCAAAAAACATGCCAGACATCCCACCAATAGGCACCGCATATGGATGTCCCCTCCCCTCTGACTTGGTCCTCCCCACCTCATTGCCAATGACAAGAAACAAAAAATTAAATTAGCATCAAACACTGGCAGAGGTTTCTAGGTGATCAACATTTCTTACCCCAAATCATGCATAACATACCCCATAAACCACTGTTCCAAGGTTGCCTCTACATGGGGGATTCTCCTACCCCAAACACCTAGGCCTACCTGTCTGCCACTTAGAGAGGGAAGAGTGGTGGATTGTGCTGCAACTGGCAATTGAGTACACATGCTCCTTTCCTGCTGGAGGCCACTTATACAACCCCATGCCAGCTGTGGGTCATTCTGGGGGACTGGCATATCTTGGATCTGCTGATCACACCTGGCCCATGGTGTGCAGCAGTCGCCAGACAGTCTGGCAGGTTGGAGAGTAATCCCACGCTGGCCCCTTTCCCAGGGGGCTTGGCAGGAGAGATCCTGTGGGAGAAGGAATCTCCATTTTCTGGGAGAAAGAGGAGCACTGTAGCAATACTTTCACTTTATCATTTTTCCACTCTCAATATTTTTTTTTCACTTTGGGTAATGCATTTAAAACAGTTATCAGAAAATCAGTTTTAACTCTATGAAATAAAACAGTACTGATATCATATGAAGCTAAAGGATCACAATTTCTTCACACAATGCAGCATTCATATTATACTATACACATTAAAAGTAGGGCATTATACTCTAGTCCATTTGAAAGTTGATGGCATAGTCAATGGTTCCTTTTTAAATTTTATATAAATTAAAGATAAAATGGTGCTAAATTTAATGTACATGTAATGAACCAGAAAAGTGTGATTAAGTTTGTATAAGATTTTAGTGTATTCCATTCATCATGTTTCCATGATGATTTATTTAGAAGTTTGTTTGTGCTCTAATTTGTCCAATAGCCAATGGCATTGGAAATATTCAAATTAGTAGTTGGGGTTTTGGAAACACATATTGTTTCACCAAGGGAATTCAAAATGTAAATAATCTTAGAGAAAATGCACTCTAAAGTATAATGAACCTACTCTGCAAATAACAAACCTGACATAACACACAAACAGGGCTTCTAAATAACTGTTTGCATTTACTATATTTTATGTTTTCATTGACACATATACCAGAGTATATTAAATGAACTCTTCTCTTCTTGGGTCCTTAGAGTATATATTTTTAGGAAGAAGCATGTAGTTTTTGACAGTTCAATAAATATAAAAATAAATCAGAGTCCAGTACAGAATGCATCATCCATTGGTTCCAGATTGAACATATAAAATCCTATTAAAAGAAGACCTGAAATGTTCAAAAGTGTTTTCTTTTAGCATTATTATTCTAGGAATTCACAAGTAAGAAAGTGTTTCTTCAGTTACTAAGATAACATTAATCATCCAGAAAGTTTTTAAAAACCCAAATCTTTAATGAAATTATCATTTTGGATTTGGGAATCCATTTTGGGATCTCCATAATGATAATAGGCAGGCCTTGTCAATAAGTGCTAAATTGCTTTATTATCTATATGGAAAGGTGCTAGAGTATGTTTGTTTAAGAAATAAAATTTAGAGAATGTGGGAAGGAGAGGACAGAGAAGAAGAACACATAACACAATCTAGATTATTAATAGAATGCATATACACTTACTTATGTAATTAGTCACTAAGGGTGAGAGCTGTTAGTCTCTATGACAGGATAGTACACAAATAATACTATAAAATATATTAATGAGAGATTCAAGATGTTGCCATGATGATAACATGAAAATTTGCTGCTGATTAAATCTAAAAATATTTTAAAATTTAAATAATGGAAAATGTTTATTTAAAGATTCAATCTTGTTACTTGATTTAGCTTAGCCCCAATGAAGGATTTTTAAAAATATGCCTTGAGGTGAAAAAATTGAAGTTATTTTCCACAAGGAACATTACCTGCCATTAGGCACTCACTTCCTTCAAAACTTTTTGTCCTCCTTTTAAGGAAATTCAAAATCTTTTCTTAAATATCATAGGGACATAGATATTTTCAGAGGTTTTAATGCCAATATAATATATTAATCAGTTAGCCCTTCCATAAATGTATGGTTTGGTCTCATACAGTCTGCATGATGCCTTGCTCAGTGATTAAAAGAAAACCAGTTAAGTGTTTCAAAGACGAAAAATGATGCTTAGATGAAGTCCATGAACCAGATTTGGGGTTTTCTTTCTGGCTGTTTCTCAGCTTGAATCTCTCTTGTGCAGTTATTCTGTAGGATGGGGTGCCATATCAAATTTACTCAGAGTTGGGACATTAGTCTCATTCTGAAGCTTTGCTTCCAAAACTATCAGCCTGCTACAATGAAAGGCACTACGATGAGACTTGAAGATGCATCTGCCCTTCTAGCAGAGGTCACTCAAGTTGTCCCAAACTCTGTTTAAAAAAACAACAATGCACAAACAAAGAGAATAAGAAGAAAAAGGAAACAAAAGTTAAGAAGTTCACCTTAACTTTCCCAGCATTTTCATCCTCTTCCTTTTTTTCTTCAAATTCAAAGGCAACAGTCATGCGCTGTTGTCTCTGTTCTTCCCACAGTGTGGGGTTAAAGCTGTCACTGTCCGACTGGAAATCTGTAGTTGGATTCCAAAGTATTATTGCTTTTTTATTTTACATAGAATTCTATTAATAGTACTTATTATACTATACCAAAAAATGGTGATAGGTGCTACAAAGAAATAGAAAAATAAAGGAAAAAAAGAAACAGAAAGAAAGAAAAGAAGGAATAAAATTCCTTTTGATATTTGTTACATGATCTTTTAACATATTAACTCAAATTCAGTTTTCTTAGGTATACATTAATTATATATTAGGATTGGAAAGTTTCCCAGTATAGATGTAGAGAATGGGCTCTCCATGAGATATTGATGTTGATGATGATGACGACGATGAGGGATGAGGATGATAATAATAATAAAGGTGGCTAAGAATCTGAAACATTATCTCTTTTAATACTCACAACAGCACAATGGTAGTGCTAATATTGCCCTCCTTTCACTAATTAGAAAGCTACAGCTGAGTTGTAAGAGACTTACTCAAAGTCATGCAGATGCTCTGTGGCCAATAAAGGATTCTATGCCATGTCTGTGAAACTGCAGGGCCCAAACTTGTCACCACTAAACTCTATCAGGATTTCTTTTATGAAAGATACTGCATAACTTTGGTTTGTAGCAAGGAACCTAGGACTGCAACCATTTTGGGAGAGTTGGGGAGGAAGGAATGGTGTAACACTTGTTTTTATTTTAGAGGACATGTGAGAAATTTTGTCTTTAACATAAAAGTTTCAATTAGTCTAAATGTGTCTCAAATTAACAGGAAAATGCCTTACAAATCTTTAATTTACATAAAAAGTTTGGTTAATGGTAATATCTTCTTTGCAAAATTATTGTGACAATCACATGAAAATGCAATAAAAGAACTTAGTAGAGGCTAAATTCTATTCCAAAGCATGACCTTTTAAATATATTTCCTTGTTTGCTGCAAGGGATATGAAAAATTATTTGTTTACACTGCTGTCTGAAAAACCAAAGGGTGACTTGTTTAATGTTCAAGAAAGCTTTTCTATTTGTAACTCTTCTGTCCTCAATAGAAAACAAGCAAACAGACAAAAACACAAGGCCATTTCCTTACCATTATACCTTACCTAATTAGATCCATCTCACACCCTAGAACAAACTAGAGATTTAATCTGTGAGACTGTATATCAGAAATGACCAGTAAATATGAGACACTTTTCATTTTCCCCTATATCCTTTTGAAATGAAAATTTTAATTATCTAGGGATGTTCAAAAAATATATATAAGTAAAGGTGCATGAATAAAAACATAATTCATAAGATTTTTCTTATGTCATGTATAAATATGATGGCATTTCTTTCATAAGTTCAGAATATCAATTTTATTGAAGTCTGAAAAAGAGAATAAAACAATCTTTCCTTTTCCTATTTCCATAAGCCAAAATTTGAGTGAAAATAACCTAAAACTTCCCAAAATATTTCATTTTTAGTTGTAAGTCAAAGACTAAAACCATTTATTATAATTATCCCTGAAAATAAGGAATATATATGCAAAATGACTTCTCTTAAAAGTTGGTCCAACTCAAATATGGAGGATTAAAATGGGTTTATTCTTCCAACAATTACTGTCACTGTGATATAGTAGATAATGTAACCCTATGCTAATTTACAAGCCTCTTTTAAAAATTTTGTGAGTAATGTGATCATAGAATAGAAGATTTAATTAAGGGAAAATATTTAGGTTTTTCAACAAGTATTCCTCTCAAAGTTGCTAGTGCTGTTTAGGGAAACTCAACTTGAAAAAGAAAGAATTGTCATCATTTGCAAGTCATCTCTTTATGGTTGACTCATAACATGAAATACTTTGGGGCCTGAGGCCACAGGATTGAATATTTAACTTGTGTTTGTGTAATTAGTGAACACAGGTAATAAGCCAGTTCATTGAACCTTACTTCCAATCTGACTGCTCTGGCTCATTTCAATTAGCTGGGAACCATATTTGGTGAACTAGTTCTGTCTTACAATTCTCCAAGAGAAGATGTTGCTCCTAAAAAGTCAATATTATTTTCACATAAAATATAAAGAAGAAGAATTTTGTTTTTGGAATCTTACTAAAAATATTATAGTGTGTGTGGAAGGTAAGGAAAGCTTCAGGCTTAGCGTAAAGCCCCAAATGATTATTGTGTAACATATAATTATCTATAATGACCTTGCCCATGTGCCCTTGGACAGGGATCAGAGCAAAAATAATTACTTTTATCCATAATAAACATAAAAATAAAATAAATGTCTACTGACAATTTACCTTCATCACCACGAGGTTGTTGGGGAAACATGTAGTTAGTCAGTACTCTTTGTTTTGTTTCGGGATGGGCTTCAGTTTGTAAAGGAATAAGAGCTTTGGACTGGAAGCAAAGAACATATGAATGTGATTAATATGACTGCAAATCTAAAGAATATTGTTTTATACAAGATGATGGTCAATAGTCTGGCTTCACTGAGCTGCATAGCAGCTAAAAGAAAAGAGAGAAAAAAAAGAAATGAGATCAGAAAGTATATCTAATATAAAATAAGACTACTACTGAAGAACATTTTCAAATTTTTAGGTTTTCATAATAAGGTTTCCTCCTTCTCTAGTATACTCTTTCACAAAATTTACCAAAACCTATTCATCTTTGCTGAGCAATATCAGTGAAGTAGGGTTAATCATGAAGAGACCAAAATGTTATAAATTGTTCAACTAACTTATTGGTATGGTTCTATATACCTTTTCATTTTCATAGGGTGCTACCCTAGAAAGAAAAATGGAATTTGCTTCACAAGAGCATCTATGAATTTAATAGGCTAAAACAAGCATTTATTTTTAAGAGATATTTTTGTAACCAAAGACAAGGCCTGCACACAAATGAGCAACTGTACTTATATTTGATATATCACAATATATTTACCTGCGGTCATATTTCATTCTCTATTATTAATTTGATTTCAGAAATACTATTATTTGAAGGGGATTTTAGAACTCTGATATTATTTACCAGAAACATATTGAAAATGGTTGTATTATTTAAAGTTTTTTAAAAAACCCTGCTTATTTCATGACATTTATTAATAGGAGTGATGCACAAAGGGGATTTGGGGTACCATTTTGTCTCATGGAACCGAGTCCTTAAACCACTATTCTAAATAATTCTGTCCATTTTACCACAAGAATAATAAATCATGATATTAGTGGATATTTTTTTCAAGTCTACAGAACAGAATATTCCATTAGCATAGTTCACACTGATTCCGGAAATGATTTATTTGTAATGATATATTGATGCCTAAAAAAATCTATACTTATTGATAAAACTTCAATTTGAATGACAAGCTAATTTTTACTCAGTAGATGGAAGCAAGTGCTATAATGACTGTAGGAACCCAAACATTCTTGTGTTTACATTTCACATTTGGGAGAGGATTTAAAAATTTTTTTACAAAAGTAGCCAAATGCCTAGAAATATGAACAATTCATTTATCAGTTCTGCTGCATTTGTGCTCAAGAAATTATAACAAGCTAAATTACTTTTTGTCTGGCTATTTGTATTTTGGGGTAGGGGCTTCCACATTTTAGAATTATAAGAAAAATGCAAAAGAGAACTAATACACTGTCAAAATTGTCCATTACCAGTGATGCTAATGGCAAATCAGATGTCGTGAACTGTTTCATGTCATTTTGTAGCTAGTAAAATATTCATAAACACTTAGTTACGGATTCAATTATAATCTATTTTCATGGGTACTTTAAATAATAGCAAAAGACTTTCACATAAAGTACTGATTACAGATGCCAAAAAAAGAGATGTAAAAATTTATTGAATAAAGGTTTTTAATTATAATTCATTATAATTAAAAACATGGGGAGAAAGGATATTAATGGGGATATTAATTCCCTTTTGTGGGGATTGTGGTAATGATTTCTTGTTCTTTGTCTTCAGAGACTTAATTAACATATGTTAATTATGGATATATATGTACCATGTAGAGCTAAAAATCTATAAAAAACAATCATTTTATGCATTAGATTACTGAGAATGAAGTTAATATTAAATCAAAGTATTTAAAGAGTGTAGGGATTGTATTATGTTTTGTCTACAACAATGAAATACAATTGAAGTCGCTGCCTTGTGATGGCTAATTTCATACTGGAAGTGGGGTACTGCTATTATAAATACCTAAATATGTGGAAGTGGTTTTCAAATTGGGTATTAGGTAGAGGCCGGAACTTTATAGGAAAAGCCCAGATTGCCTTGAAGACATTATGCGTAGAAATATGGATGTTAAAGGTGCTTCCAGTGAGGCCATAGAAGGCAATGATGAATATATTATTAGAAACCAGAGGAAAGATGATCCTTGTTATAAAGTGGCAGAGAACTTGTGAAACTGTGTTCTGATGTTGGATGGAAGGTAGAACTTGTAAGAGATGAACTTGGATATTTAGCTGAGGAGATTTCCAAGCTAAGTGTAGAAGGTGCAGCCTGGTTTCTCCTTACTGTTTACAGTAAAATGAGAGAGGAAAGGATACACTGAGAATTGAATTGTTAAATACAAAGGAAAGAACAACTGATGATTTGGAAAGTTCCCAGCATGCTCTGAGTTAAAGCCAAAAGTGACTCTATCAGGGTCCACCACGGGCTTCTGGCAAATGAGTCCCCAGAGCTGAAACAGCTCCCTGCAAGGGTTTAGCTGAACTACCCTTAGCCAAGGAAAACAGGTGTATGACTCATGAATCCAGTTAGCCATTTCAAAGGAAGTCAGGATTGGAAATGCAGTTATCTAAGAAGGGTCTGTGGAGGATCTTTTTGTCTGATGGCTTGATCCCTCTTGAATGGCATGTGAAACCGACAAGCTTTTGAGAATTTTGTATGATTAGAAACAATGACAGCCTGGACTGAAAGAGAAAGAGATAGGATGAAGTGGAAAAATTACTTCAAGTGCAGAACCTTGGAAACAGAAGTCTGGACCGAGAGATCTCTTTAGGCCAAGAGAGAGGGCCTTCTGCACGTGACTTTGGATAGGGTGGGTTTTCCACCATGGTGCTTAAAGGGGTCAGGACTTTGCCTCAATGTTCCTGGAGAGTCTGGCTGTCACTCTAGTGCTTGAGAACTTGGGGCCCATGCCCTGGTGTTCAGAGAGGGCAAGATTGCTGCCCGAGCACTTGGAAAGGTACAGCTGCCACTCCAGCAGGCCCAGAGGACAATCCATCAATTCACAGGTAACTCTTAGATATTGAAATCTAATGAAAATTGCCCTGCTGGGTTTCAGACCTGCATGAGACCTGTGATCCCTGTTTTCCTTCCAGTTTCTTCTTCTGGAACGGGAATGTCTATCCTATGCCTGTCCCACCATTTTGTTTTGTTTTCTAGGTTTCACAGGTCCACAGAGATCAATTTTGCCCCAGGACAGACCACAGCCATAACTAATTTTGATGAGACTTGGAACTTGATGAGAGTTGTTATTGAAATTGCTTAAGGATTTTTGGATATGGGGGTGGGGTGAATGTATTTTGCATGTGGGAAGATGTCTTTTTGGGGTCCATTGAGCAGACTGTGGTACATTAAGTTATGTACCCCCCAAAAAAGTATGCTGTTAATCTTCATCCATGTGCTTGTGGTTTGAACCCATTTGTAAATAGGGCCTTTTGTATGTTTATGGTTAAGGTGTGGCCAACTGAAGCAGGAAGGGTTTTAATATGAATTAGTGGAGGCCTTATAAAAAGGAACAAAAAACCAGAAGCAGTGAAGCAGGAAGAGCAGGCACAAGAAGAGAGAGATAGCCATCTGATGAGGGGCAGAGATGCAAAAGAAGGAATCCCAAGGATTTCAGCAAGCCAGCACCAGAACACTACTGACACTTGGGAGAAAGCATGGTCTTGCTAATGGCTTGATTTTGCATTTCTAGCCTTCCAAATTGTGAGCTAATAAATTCCTGTAGCTAAACCAACCCATTATGTGATATTTGTGATAGCAGCCTGGCAAACTAAGACATCCCTTTAAAAAAATCTCTCTTTTAGGAGATTAAGAATAAAGTGTTTTGTAATAGTGTGAAAGATATATATTGAGAATAAGTTAGTAATTCAAACTTTTAATTATAGTTCAATTTAGTAAACAAATTAAAAGAAAATCTTAAAAATTCTTACCTGATTGTCAGAAAGCCACAAAGCTGCAAGCTCTTTAAGTTTGGTAAATGAGAATGGTAAATTCTTTAACCTGCAAAAACAAGAAAATTCTAATAGCAGGGGTGAAGACGGTTAAGTGCACTCTTAAGAAGAATTATTCAAAATACTTTAATTTACTGATTTCATTCTTCCTCTCTTCAATTGTTTCTCCAATTGTTTCTTTAAAAAATGAAAATCCTCTTTTCAACCCTTCAAATGCCTCCCATTGCACTTAGGATAAAATCCAAAATTGTGAACATGCCTTGTCAGTCCTTAAAAGACCTGGCACATAACAACCCCACCAGATGCTTCTTCTGCTACTCTTTCTTTGACTCAGTACTGCCAGCCCCACTAACCTTCTATCAGCCTACTAAGAGGCCAAGCCAAGCTCTTTTCTCTGTCTGGAATACTCTTTCTCCCACACTTTACTTGACTAAATCCCACATATGCTTTAGCTCTCACTTTAAATGCCATTTTCTCAAAAAAGGATGTCCTTGACTCCCCATTTTAATTAATTTCCCTGATCTAGTCTCAAAGCATCTTGTATTTTCTTTCATGGAACATATCATAGTTTGTAATTACGTATTTGTGTTTGTGGTTATTTGTTTAATGTCTGATATCTCCACAAAACTATAAGCTCTATGAGTGCAAGGGACAATGTCTGTCTCACTGC
Organism: Cabassous unicinctus; assembly: GCA_029593785.1. Taxonomy (NCBI): domain Eukaryota; kingdom Metazoa; phylum Chordata; class Mammalia; order Cingulata; family Chlamyphoridae; genus Cabassous; species Cabassous unicinctus. Next base: position 50,277 of record JAQZBX010000007.1, read on the forward strand.
CAAAGGAGTTTACAAGTCCCCAATGTTATGCTGATCTTCAGAAAGTGTGTCCTTTTGTTCTTCCAGCCTTTATAAATTGTATAGCAGATATTCAAAAAGGGAATCTTTAAACATAGCATATTTGAGATGTGCGAAGTTTGGCATCAGCTTTGGTATTCAGTTTAAATGATCTATTTTACTTTGGCTTCAGCCTTTGAAAGGCAAAATAGCCAAATGCTTACTTTAACATAACATCTGTTATCTCTGAACTTGTGCATTTTCAAATAAATCGTGATCAAATAGGTTACCATTACAGCTAGTTGGTAGTCAGTTATGAAAACAAGACAAGCTATTGAGATTAATTATTTGCTTAATGCATATTCACTATTCAATGCAGATAAACACTTTAGATAGAACTTTGAATGAAAACTTCCTTAAGTTTTTAATATGCTGTAATTCTACCAGCCAAATGATGAATAAATGTATTTTCATAATGGAAATGGAAAATGCTACAATAATTAATAATGATTATACAAACAGTCAATTTTACATGCAAAAGCAGTTAAGTACTTTCCAATAATATAATAAATATGAAAAAAAGATTGACAGCCAGCACAAATATTAGCAGAGTATGCATTAGATAACTTTAGAAAGAATATAATAATCTTTCTGAGATAATAAATATTTATAAATTATAAATAATACAATGAAGAATAGCATTATAGAATTACTTCTTATACTAGCATTCATAACATTAAATCAAATTATCCATAAAAATGTTTCTAATTTTTAGTTATTTAATTCCAATTTAGCTAGAAATTACGAAGTAAGCGCTCATTGGGAAAATTTCCACATCATGTGGGGATAAATTAAAAGCAGAGTGTATACTCTGCTACAACAAACTTTCACTAGGGGAAAACTCTCCAAAATCATGTGGAACAACATCCACAATAAATCATCATCAATCCAGTCATTAATGTACAATATGAAGGAACTAAACCTTTATTTTTTTTTTATTTTTATTTTTTAAAGATTTATTTTATTTATTTCCCCCCCCCCCTTGCCGCTTTGTGTTGCTGTGTCCATTCGCTGCGTGTCTTCTCTGTGTCTGCTTATCTCCCCCTTGCTGTGAGGTCTTGCCGCATCAGCCCACGGTGCCGCGCGAGCCGGCCTGCCCTCACAAGGAGGCCCCGGGAAGCGAACCCGGGCCTCCCATAGGGTAAACGGGGGCTCTATCCATTGAGCCACACCCGCTTCCCGGAACTAAACCTTTAGAAAAGACTGAAGTACCCCAATTTTTCCTTTCTCTTTCAGTGACTTGCATGAAGGTGAACCTTTATTTAGTTATCACAAATATGCAATAAATTAACCACAGGAACACTCTTTAGCTGACAATGCAAAGATATCGTTGTTCTTGAATTTAATGCCAAACTTTAAAAATCTACTATATTGTAAATATGAAATTATAATAAAGTTTTGGATAAAATTTCATACTTAATCTTCTATCTAGGAGTTCATTGTCTGATAGTAGTGTTTAACTTTGGCCTCAGCCTTGCTTGATTATTGATTTTAAACGCAAGATAAGATTTATTGATTAATTCTTTAAAAATTTTAATTTAGTTCCATGCATGTTCCAGTCACCATATTAGGATATAAATTAAGCCTGACTTTCTGGCCTGATTAAGTATTTTAAACTCCTGATACTGTTAGTTCTTCAATGTCTTATGCATGTTTTTTGCCCTAGCACCTAGCGAGCGGTTTGAGCCATGGAAAGTACTCAAGTATGCTATGTTTACTGAATAAATAACTCTAAAGTATTGATAATCCTTCCAATTATAGATCATTAGTAATATTTGAAAAGCATATTTTTGACCTCATCATGCAGATTATTAATGAGAAAAAGCTGAGCAGACCAAGAATTTAGGAGGGACTTCTGCAGCTCATCACGAAAACCCTTTTTCCAGGTTGACAATAGCACAGCTCGCTCAGTTCCATTTGAGACTGTAATTTAATCTGTGAGCAATCCACCTACCTATGATAGTTTCATGACCATATTTCTTAATCTCAGTCACAAGAATAGAATTAGAGATTAGAATTAGAAAATCAGGCACAGCATTCAATGTATTTCCCTCATTTTCCTGTCTCATAACCCAGTCAAAGAGGAAATGAGATTGTTTTGACATAATTTACTCTTGAACAAAGTTATGGTGCTTCCTTGTCACCCTAATTTTCTCTCAGTTCCCAAATCATTTAATAAAATGTTTTAGTCTCTTCTGTGGGAATATTACTGAGCTAACGAGTAAATAGTTGTTTTTTTTTTGAAATTCACATATTTTCTTAAATATACACACAAATCAGAACTCCCATCCTTATTCTGAAACTTTCAGAATCTGAGCATTCTTCCTGATTCCATAAAAGCTTATCTGTGACAGTTTCATTTGCAAGGTTGCTCAGTTCCTCATGCTATCATTTGTCTGAATGAAACTTACTAAAAATATTGAGTCCATGTATTCTATTCTATAATCAATTTATTGATTTAGCAGTTATCTCAAGTGAATTTTTATTTTTATCCTTTCTTGTTTGAGGATAATTGTTTTTTACAGAGAAGTTGGAAACAAAGATGGATTGCAGATTTTTAACTTTGTATTTTATCCATCCATCAATGTAACACCTTTGTCTCAAGAAGAGGACCTATTCTTTCTTTGTTCTTTCTGCTCTGAACAAGAATAAATAAGCCTTTTGTTTGTCCTTAGCATAAAGTGCAAAATTTATGAATTTTGGGTATTAACTTACTGGCAATATTCTTACCAGCACTCTCCCTGGTGGAGTTGACAATACGCACATGGCAAATTAAATTGCTGGAGACATAAATGAATACATGAAAACACATACATGTGTATACATGTATACATATATGTGTATGCACATACAATTTTTATTAATAATTTTTCTAACTCTTTATTACAATTATTTTCCATGTCTTTATAATATTATACTTCCTGGAGGGTTTTGGAATTTAAATAATTCCAAATATATGGAAATATTTAAATAATTTTAAAATAATCAAAATAATAAAATTTTGGAATATTTGGTTCAAAAATCATTTAGCTTCTGTCATTTTCTAAATGAAATATGGATATTTGCATTTCATATACTTCATAAGACATGCACAATGTTTCCAAAGTTATTGAAAAAAACCATAATTTTTTTTAGCAAATAACCAACATGTGATTGAGATATGTTACAAAAGTACCTGTTGTCACTCAAATTTAAGACTCTTAGTTTCTGCATCTGCCCAATCTCTTCAGGAAGAAATTCCAGTTTATTGGAGCGTAGAGACATAACAGTGACATTTTTACAGCTTCCAATCTATGGGTAACAAAAGAAATACATAATCACATTATAATGCTATTTTTATGTTAATTGAAATAATTTAAAAATATTTAACTCAGATTTCCTCATCACTTTGTAGACTTAATGTGTATTTTTAAATTTTTACAATCTCTCTCAAAAATATATGAATGTATTATATTTCTTTATATCTTATATTCTTTTATATATTAGGAATGAAGTATTTCCTTTGCTATAATTTTGTTGCTGAAATAATGATTAACATCATTGTTTTCATAAACCACATTGCATTCAGTCATCAAGCTGACGATACATCTGGGTTTGTAACAAAAAATCACACACACTCAAAAAATGATGTATGATGTATTGTTGGCATTTCCTTGGCATAGTTTTATTTCACCTTACAAGGTATATGTCCTTTTTATTTATAACTTTTTGCTCTAAGGTAATGATATATTGAATACTGTTTCTTCATTAAGAAAATGTTTACTTGAAAACATTGAAATGAAAATATACTTCTCACTATTTTCTTGAAGTTAGCCAAGGAAAATCCTATTGAGAGGTAAAAATTAACAGAACCTTTTGGTGGATCCTAAAGTTAAAATAATACTATGAAATGTGGCACTAACAAAATCATATTTACATTAAATTACTTCAGAAATGTGAATGTAATTATCTCAAAATGTTATTTATAACTGTTTCTGAAAGCAAAACACATAAATTAGATGATTTAAAATTGTATTTTTTTTTTCACATTGCGTAACTTAAAATATCTTATTACTTTTATTTGCATGTAATGCTTAAATCAAATAATGCATTTTCTGGGTCAAATATAAGCACTTGTCACTTGTCATTGAAAATAAAATGGATTAACAACATACATATAGAGAGATAATTCCTATATATATTTCCAGCTCAACTCATGAATCTACACTGCTATTGAGACTGTTAAGACTTAATCCTAAAACAGATTAATTAAAAGTTAATTAATAGAAATAAGTTTATTCCTCACTTCTCTGGGTAATTCTGGAAGGAAATTCTCATCCACTGCTAACGTTCGAAGACTATGAAGGTAGCCAATTGTAGAAGGTAGCGACTCCAGTTCATTACAGCTACAGTCAAATTCTTCTAATAAAGATAAACTGAAAATTTGATGCATGAGTTAGACATTTTAAAAGGTTAGCTGGCAAAAAAGTTTTCAAAAAGCCACATATCTTAATTCACCAAGGTTATTCATTCAGTGACTACATATTATATGAATTAATTTATTTTATCAATTTAGTCAAATGGTTCAATATTACCAAAGAAATGGTTCTATTTGGCAAAATAAATATGGTTTATATTTTCCCTTTCTAAATTCATTTATCATGTAACTGAGCCATTGAAAATGATAGCGGATTTTGTTTATTTTTATACAACTTAGGTGTCCTTTATAGCCATACGCAGAACATGCATCCTTAAAATGAGCATATATACCTGGAATTGCGTAGGTAGAAGGGTATAGAGGGCAGGTCCTACGAAGGGAGAATGAGGTCGAGGGTCGGGGGGTGGGAAGCAATAACAACAAAAGCCCTGAGGAAATGCTAGGTGTTTTACTAAGCATTTTAGAGATGAAATTAACTAATCCCTTCTTTATCACAACTTTTTATTGATTATTTTTCAAACTCATTTTATAGATAAATAAATTCAGGCTGAAAGAAGCTAAATAACTTGCCCAAGGCCACACAAAGTAGCAAAGTTAGGACTTGAATGCGGACTGTGTGGCTCCACTATACTATCCTGTCTCAGCCTGTGCATTTGTAGTGGAGGCTACAGACAGGGCTCGTTTTAGCAGGTGTGTATTATTTGGTTTACACAGAATTTTTAAAAGTGGTAAATTTTACATAATGACCCAACTTTTGGTGCCTCTTGGAAAAGAGGAAGATCTGGCAATACTGGGTCTGCATTCTCCCATGGCAACAAATAATGGAAAATGAGTAATGGCTGCTGCCATCAGAGGGGGCGCTTGTTCTCCAGTTTGTCACACTCCCCACCACTACATACGTAGCCCACTTTACCTCTGATGTACAGAAAGAAATCATGTGAGAGTAGATTCAAGTTATCTCAAGAGAACAGGACATTTCAGTCAATACCTGGTTTGAACTAACTGGTAAATAAAGAGGGCCTGGCACAGAGTAAACAACAGATATATTTAAGTTATTTTTGTTCATATTATTACACTCTTACCATTCACATTATCGTTATTGCTGTAATAGGGATGAAACACCCATGATGAAGACCCCTGACATTGTAAAGGGAAGAATGAATTACAATTATTTGAAGTAAGGTTGTAAAATAAGCTTTCTTTTTTATATATATTGGGACCAGCTAGCTTGAAAGCAATTTGCTTCCATCAATTAGCTAAACAGCTAAATTAGAACATAGATTAAGCATATAGGTTTGCAGTCAGTTCGAATGGATTTGCATCCCAGCTCTGTTACATACGAGGTGTATGACCTTGGATATCAAAATATAAAACAAAGACCACCACAGCTGAAACAACAAAGCTGGGTTTATTTACTTGCTCCCTGAGTAATGCTCTGAGAGGAGAAAAGTCAGTGGTTTTTAAGTGCTGAAAGAGGGTGGCTGGTAGGCGTTCATGACCATTATGCTAATTAGGAATTGAAACCTTGCATTATGGACGGGGTAGAATGAGTTCACAAGTCTGTGCATAGTAAGGTAAACCATAACCTATTGTTGATGGGTCAGGAAAAATCTTCGGTTCTACTTAAGAGTCTGACCCTGCCTGACCAGGGTCACTCAAGGTTCATAGTCCTCTAATGGCTTCAGCTAATTAGAACCAGTTTTGGTGAAACACAGCATTCAGTTTTGATGAAATAGCTCCCAGGCGAGTGCTGTTTAAGTGAACTATTTCCTTTTACACGGACAAGACATATGACTTGTCTCTAAACCTCGGTTTCTTTGTATTTGCAATGAGGATTCTAAAAATTCCTGCCTCCTGCTGCTTTGTGTATTTCATGAAATACTCTTAAGTAAAGAACCTAACACAGTACCTAGTATATATATGCTTAGCCAATGTTATCTCTTATTTATTAGTGAATCCTGATAAATTTGGTTCTGGATCCTTTGGGACTCCACATGGACATGTTTGTTGCTCAGGTGCCAGTTGTGCATGGCTGTGTGACTCTGTGTGTGTGTGTGAGCTCAGGAATCAATGTATGTGGGAAAACTGTAACAGATTATTTATTCCTTTAAAAAATAACACCTAGCACTGTGTTTTACACCCTGAAGGCACGTAATAAAATTTTTGGTATTAAATAAAGGAGGTTTCTATCAATGGTTTGGGATCATGCACTCAGCAAGTTGTCATAAGAATACCAAGCGCTTCTTTTAAAATAAGAAATCTTAAATGCTGTGAGTTCAGAGAGTGAAAGGAGATTTTGAAACAATTTAAGAATAAAATTAGAGTTTCTCATTTTTTCTTTCTTTCTTACAAACATGTTTTGGGAGTTAGTCTTGAACCAAAGTAAAGCAGTCCTCATTTTGTACAATTCAATTTTAGTTATCGTGGTTGTTTCATTATATGACATCAGTTCCCCAACAACATGGTCCAAATTTCAATTACCACAGTGTATTAACTATGAGAAACTGAGAAAGTATAAACCTCGCTGCTAATTCTTCCATCCACAAGTCATAATATAAATAATAGGTGCACATCATGATCAGTGAGGAGTTACATCATTTCTTTCCAAGTCTGTAGGTGATGGGTCACTGCACATTTGCTATTCAGTTCACACATGAACAGCAAAGCGTGTAGTAGTTGCCTCATTGTCTTCCAGCAGTACAGAGATAGTGTAGGCAAAATAATTGAACCTTTAAAGTGCTACTATTGTTGGATAATGCTCTAGGTCACCCTGACTCTCTTGTGGACTTGAATGAAAATGTGAAAATTTGCTTTTTTCCCACTAAGAACCGCTTCATTAATCCAGCCAGTGGACCAAGGAACTATTTCAACATTAAAAGCCTATTATTTTAAAGACAGACTTATGAACAGGGTATTGACACATCAACTGAAAATCCTGTCATTTCTTTAGCTGAGTTTTGGAAGAAATATGACATAGAGCATGAAATCGAAAACATTCATGCATCATGCCAATAAGTAACAGCAAGTAATATGTGTGTGATACAGCAGAATTTGAATAAAATGTAAACGGATTTGTAGAAGAAATAGCTGGCCATGGGAATGTCGACACTGCTACTATTCAAGACTCAGGATATATACCGCCAGAGCAACTTTTAGTGAAGGTGAACTTATCAACATAAATGAGGAAGGTGGATGTGATGAAAAGGATGAAGATGTCCCAGAGGAAGTGATGCTGACAATAAACTTCACATTAAATAACTGAAAGGTATTTCCTGCCATTGAAAGTGCAAAGGATACAATTTTGAAACTGATCCAAACTTAGAAAGGAAAAGGCAATTCTCTAAGGCAAAGAAAAGATGCTTGTTCCATGTTATAAGTTACAAGATGAAAAGAAGGCAAGCACTGTTCAAACTACTCTTGATAAATTCTTTACAAATAAATTCTCAATGTTCCTAATGTTTAGAATTACAGTGTACTAAATAAATACTAGCTTTACTAATACGTTTATAGTCAGTAGTAAAAAAAGTTTTTAAATGTTTTGACAACAATTTTTAAAGGTCATGGAACAATCATAATTTTTCTTATTGATTCTTAAGTTGTTTTGCACAGCTTCAGACATTTTTATGGTCCCATACTACTTACTATACAAAATGAGGAATGCCTGTATTAAAAAGACAAAGTTTTATACCACCATGGGCTATACTGAATTAATAATTTAGAGCAGAAACTAATTTGTATCTCTGGGTTACAGAGAAAAGTTAGTAGAAAGAAAACACACATGCCTCAATGATTTCTGGAATTCCAAAGATTCAAATTTAAAATCTACAATTCCAGCTGGTGTTACTGATGACTATCCTTTTAGAAATCACTAATACAGGATTCTGCATGGAAAGTTATATCGTATTTACTCAGAATATCACTGGAATTAGTAATAATTAAGTCAAAAGATAGACCAAAAGTTACCTTTTTTAGAAGTTATATCTGTACAATAGTATACACTAAAAGTAAAAACAAGCTGCAAAAGAAGTTTAAAGCGCTATAAAGCAGTGCTTCCCCAACATCTGTGTGCATACAAATCAGCTAGGGAACTTGCTAAACTGTCGATTGGGATTTAGTGCTTAGGGATGGAGCCCAAGTCCATATATATATATATATTTTTTAAAAGATTTATTTATTTATTTATTTATGCCCCCCTTGCTGCTTGTGTTTGCTGTGTCCATTTGCTGTGTGTTTTTTCTGTGTCTGCTTATCTCCCCCTTGCTGCGAGGTCTTGCTGCATCATGCTCCTGATACTGTATGGGCCAGGGGACCACACTTTGAATTGCAAGGCTTTAAGGCAGAGGCTCTTAACAAGGGTCCGTTAGCTTAAATTGAAATCCAAAAAAAACATTATTCTTGTGGGGACACGTTGGTGTGGGTGAGATATATTTACTAAATAATACACAGTGTAGTGTGGACTTAGTAAGGGGTCCGTGGATTTCTCCTGACTGGCAAAGGGGTCCGGGGAACAAAAAAGGTTAAGAACCCCTACTTTAAGGTCCTTGTGACTATTTCATGAGTAATATTTAAACATAAACAATAAGTATGTAAAACCTGTATAAATATTGCAAGAGTTACGCTTAGTAAAGCTTTGCCTTAGGTAATTTATCAATCTAAGTGATGCTACTTGGGGTATTATTGCTTGAAATCAAACAACAACAGTATCAACTTCATTTTCTAAAAATATTCTCTACTTCACACTTTTCCCTAATTCAGTTTGGTTTTCCTGAAATACTTTTTGTTGGAAAAATGTTACTGTACCATTAACCTCAATTACCTAGGCTAATAGGGAAGAGAGATTGTGAATATATTACATAGATAATCTGTAATTTCACTTTAATATGATTTCTGACCATTAAATACCATTAAATATACTATTAATGTACATTCGAAGAAGCATAAAAATAAATGGCTTTGGGCTTTACCTTAATTCACTTTTAACTCTAACAGAAGTAACGCAATCCAATGGAAGATATTCAAACAGGTTTGGGTTCTAATTCTAGAATGGCCACTTAATAGCTGAGTGGCCTATATCAACCCTTAATCCCTGTTTTCTCACCACAAAATAAGCTGATAATGTCTAACATATGGCATTTAATGAGAATTAAATGAGACTGTGTATGCTTGCCCCTGGTACATGGCCCTTCATATAAATGTCAATGATTAAAATGACCTGTTATGAGGTGAAGGGAAAGTAGCCTAAGAAAAAGAAAATCATGAACAATCTGTTTCTGAAACATGTCAAAATTATCCTGTGGTATTCTCTTGTTAAAATCGGTTGTGTCAGGTAATTAAACCTGCCTGCTAGTGGGCAAAGTGTAAAATCACTTGCATTTGATTGGTAAGATGCATAAACTGGGCATATTTCACAGGGCTGTGAAGATCTGTTACTATATTAGAGATTTAACAAAAAGGGATATTATAATTAAAGAGAGAGATATAAAACTTGTTTGGCAAATGCAAGCAATTTAAATGGCTACTGCCTAAAGTGACAGTTTCGCCACAGTACTGATTAAGAAGCGAAACTCTGTAGCCAGACAGCAGGGTTTAAATCTGTACTCTTAACACTTACTAGAGGCAAGTCCCTGGTTAAGTTACTTAATTACACTGATTTTCAGTTTCATCACCAGGTGTAAAGGGGTGGTAATAGTACTTCACTATACATTATAAGGAATAAACACATGAAAATAAGCATAAAGCACTATGTAACTTTTGCCATTATCCTCATTTTCAGAAAGCATAAGATCAATTTCATTTAATTTTGGAGAAGACTCAGGTTTTAGATTCCATCTTTAATTTTATCATTAACATTAGGTAAGTCACTTGTGCTGCTTCTACAATGACAAGAAATTAACAAAATTTTGTCAGACTAAATCTTTTGTTCAGTATTTACTAGAGGAAACCCACACAGTTATTGTACTAAATACCTCAGCCTTAATAAATTCAGTCCATCTTATGGTGAAATACTTGTTTGAAATACAGTAAATCATTTAGAGAGGTTTTGCCTGATTTTGAGCATATTTACCATTATTGTACCAACAATATACTTTTCCATTGCTCCAATTTTCCCGTCTCTCCAAAGTAATTAGTAGCCTTTGCCTTTTTTGCACTCTTTAGAAACTTAACTAGATTGAAAAGAAAATTTGAAAAAAGGAACTTTTTTAGATCATAGGAGAAATGTTCACCTAAATGCAAAAATATCGTGAAAAATATTTATTTATTTTTCTTTTTTTAGGGAACATATGAGTAGAAAATAGCTTTACTATTCAAGAACATGATTCTATATGTTTCATGTTAGGATGCTGATATATTTCTTAACCAACCAAAAATATAAAAACATTTCATACAAGCTGCAATAGGTACTGTAAGTATAACATGGGCATAATCCCAAAATGGCCACAATTTTGAAATGCTGGGGCAGGGAATGGAGGAGAAAGTAGGCAGTGGAAGAAAATTGGCTGAGTGCTGGTTCTACTCTTTAGCTGAAGTCTTACATAATCATCACTGAATTTCCATGTAATAATTTTTATTTTTCTTAATAACATTTATTTTTGTGAGGATACTTCTGTCACTTTGGGGAACACATTAATATTTTTTATTTTGTGTTTTAGATTTCTCTCTCCAGACCTTTTGACTTGGCAACCAAATACTATGATTCTAAACAGATATTCTTGAACACTCTGCCAAAAAGCATGGAAACAATTTCAAATACCTTTTTTCATAAGAGCAGATTTTTTCAATTCAAAATATGCATCATTATCACATTTTTAAATAAGTGTGAAACATTTTTCTTTTTAAGAACTGGGTGTTTTATTTATGTTATATAACTAATCCCCACAAGAAAATGATCATAAGCAATGATCAATAAATATCTTTTTCCTTATTACTATTTATTAACATAATGATTTATTAATATAATAATTATTATAATGGTGAAGTCTTAATATCTACCACTAAGTCTCACGACTATCTCTGAAATGTATTGTTATTACTTCCATTTTACAGATGGATGAGAAAATGGAGTCTTTGAGATGTGAGAAGTGACTTTTTCGAGCTCAATTAATTAATGGGTGGGGAAACCAGGATTAAACCCTAAATCTTGCTCCAAGGCCTGCAAACATTCCCCTGTGCCATACTGCCTAGGGAGATTCAAACCGTTTAAGACTTAATTACAGCCCTCAAGGAATCTATATTTTAGTTGGGAAGACATTGAAGAATAATTGAAAAGTTAAATGATGATACAAAAGATAAATAATAGACTAAGATAAGAACTGAAAAAAAAATCACGTTAACAGTTTTTTCTAACTTGTATAGAGAGGCCCTAAAACATATTTGTTTATGAAACTCGTTTTTATGACATACCTATTAAAACAAGTTATGACTTTTCAGAAGAACATAATTTGGCAAAAGCTGGTTTAGAGTTTTTAATTTAGAGGAGGAAGCTTCAGTGGTCTGTGTGGAAGGGAGAGGAATGATGCTTTAAAAATGAGTGAAATATTTCTTGGATCCAAAGCCCAGAAATTCAAATTCAGTAAGTCAATAATCTTTTACTTTATTGGGTTTTATTTTTAAAATATTCATTGAATGTGTATTGCTGTGCTAGACACTCTTCTAAGCATGTTCCATTTATTACCAAATTTAATCCTCACAACATCCTCATGAGGAAAGCATTTTATTAATTAAGATTTCCATTTTACTGAGGATGGAACTAAGAGTCTATGATACCCAACAGACCTGAAAGTGACAAGTTTTGAACCCAGAGAGTCTGCAAAAGCACCTATTAAGCTAAACTTCCTTTCAAAGGTAGCTTCATTTTTCACAAGAAACCCAGGGAATTTTGACAGAAACACATTGGAATAGGGTTTGAGGAGGTAGTTAGCTGCTAATTGTAAAAGTAAACTGAATCTAGAAAACTGATTCTGAAACTATAGTGAGCATCAGAATCCCCTGGAGGACTTGTTAATATATAGATTACTGAGCCCTATGCCCAGGGTTACAGATTCAGTAGGTCTGGAAGAATTTGTCTGGGTGGTCTCTGAGAATTTGTTTTTCTAACAAGTTCTCAGGTGAGGTTGCTGCTGCTGGTCTGGTGGCCACAAATGGAGAGCAACTGGTCTAGACTAAGCTATGGGAAGACTTGAATATTAGTGTAAAGGAATTTGGGTTTTATTCAGTGAAGTGTGTGTGTGTGTGTCATGATTTTCATTTTTGACTAGATAAATACATTTAAATTGTACCAAATTCAAACAATACAGAAGGGTATATGATAAAAGCAAGTCTCCCTATTTACCTTTTCCACAGCCCCCAATTTCTCCTCCCCAAAGCCATGTATGTTAAAAGTTTCTTGCATATCCTTCCAAGCATAGGGAACAGAGGGAAGCTTAGCATTAAGATATCTAGAATCAAGTTCACTTATTTTCTTGTCATTACAACAATCTAGCAAGAAAGACTAATGGAATTTGCCATCTAGAGAACTGACAGCATATACAAATTAAACATCTGCATCAAAGAGAATTTTAGATATAGGTGTGTAAAGCAGTTTGGCAGTTTGATATAGCTATGAATTCTAAAAATAGATATTGGATTATGCTTGTAAACTGGTCTGTTCATCTGGGCATGACAAAGTCATGATTAGGGCTTTCATTGGGCCACATCAGTAGGGTGTTGAGTCCTGCCCCTTGGTGGGTGGGGTCTCAAAGATAAAAGACATGGCAAAGGACAGAGTTGAAGGTTTTTTTGAGTTGGAGTTCTGATGCAGAGTCTTGAGCTGGAGCCCCAGGAAGAAGACACACAGAGGAGCTTAGTCGTGAGGAAGGGGAGAAGGCCCCGGAAAAAGAGACGAGTCATTCGCCTGACAGTTCACAGCTGGCCTTGTGGAGAGAGGCAAAGCCTAGTGAGCCTCATAGTCTATAGCTGACCTTGTGGAGGAAACAGAGTAGCTGAGCAAGGAGCTGAGAGAGGCAAGCCCCGGGAATAGAGGAACCCAGGAAGCCTGAACCCTGGCAGCCATTGGCAGCCATCTTGCTCCAACATTTGGCCATAGACTTTGGTGAGGGAAGTAACTTAATGCTTTATGGCCTGGTAACTGTAAGCTTCTACCCCAAATAAATACCCTTTTGAAAAACCAACTGGTTATTGGTATTTTGCATCAGCATCCCTTTGGCTGACTAATACAAGGTGGAAATTAAAAATGAGGAAATTGAGTCACAGAGAGGTTAAACAACTTGTCCAGGTTTACAGAGTAAGTGGCATAGCCAGCATTCACACCCATGCAATTTGACATGGAAGCCAGGGCTCTTTGCACTATGCCTCAGGTGTCTGAGGCCCACAGAAAAGAAAGGACTTAGCCAGCTTTGCATAACTACTTAGATTTTCTGACAACCAGTCCAGAGAAAGACTTTTTTTTTTTTTTTAGGGAGGTGCCAGGGATTGAACACAAGACCTTGTACATGGGAAGCAGGCACTCAACCACTGAGTTACATCTACTCCCCGAGAAAGACTTTTTCAAGTATCTATTTAGATTTCTGAGTTTTCATTACTTTTCCCAAAACTACAAAGCTAAGAAAGAGAAGGTTTAGCAAGTGGTTTCCCTATTATGGAAGACCCTTTGCCCTTAAAGCATGGGGCCCACTAAATTATAAAATATGAAGAATCATTTATAAAATGTATGGTTCAACTATTACATATATTGGGAGGGATCATTTTATAAATCAATTAACAGCTTGACTTTGAAGTCTGGTAGCTTTTTTTCAGCCCCAATTTCTTTATTTGTTGATGGGGAAATAGTAATACATATCAAATAGTGGTAATGGGGCCTTTCCCTAAATACGATAATGTATGTCCAGCACCAAACATGGTGTCTGGCACAATGTGAGCACAACACAATAGTGTTTATTACTATTTTCACTGTGCATTCAATGTTTATTGATGTCAAAACTCCTGGGCACAAATTATGGTTAAACAATAAATATAACCCAATTTTACAAGTCATTTGGCACAAAAGTCACAGAATCTCTTTTTTTTTTTTTTTTTAAAGATTTATTTATTTATTTATCCCCCCCTTGCTGCTTGTGCTCGCTGTATCCATTTGCTGTGTGTCTTCTCCATGTCTGCTTATCTTCCCCTTGCTGTGAGGTCCTGCTGCATCAGCCCCTTGCGCCGCGCTCACAAGGAGGCCCTGGGAAGCGAACCCGGGGCCTCACACATGGTAAATGGGGGCTCTATCGGTTGAGCCATACCCGCTTCCTGTTGTGAGGTCTTGCTGCATCAGCCCACTAGGCTGCGCGGGCCGGCCTGCCCTCACAAGGAGGCCCCGGGAAGCGAACCCGGGGCCTCCCATATGGTAAACAGGGTCTCTATCGACTGAGCCACTCCCGCTTCCCCAGAATCTATTTCAACTGTAGACAATGTTAATTGTCTTCCAGGCTATTTTAATAGTTCTACTATAAAATATTGCCTAAAAACAAGCCAAACATATTGAAATATTCTACGTGTAGAATGAGAATATTTCTGGTCCCTGCACCTTGTCTTAACATTTCTGTGATTTCAGTGCCCAGAGTTGTAGGAAGAATACTTTATAATAAAATACAGGCTATTCCATCATTTATAAAACACTTTCTTCATATGATCTGGGGTGCCACTGAACAGGATCATAATCAAATTTCACCTCTAGGCTTTGAACTAAACCTCTTATCTAGCAATTCTGAATTCTCAAAGGTAAACAAAGTCATAATAAAATATTACTGATTTTATTTTTATTCTGCTCTTTTTATTGGTATATTCCTTCAATACCATCCCCTATATCTTCTCTGAAACAATAATCACAGGAAGACAATAGCATTGAAAACACTAGAAGATGAGCTTTAAAGATGGGATCCTTAACCTTAATTCCTCTAAACCAGCAATCAACCTCTGAATTTAATAGGCTCATTTATCTTTTTAAGGGCAAGAGAATTACCAATTTTAAAGAAAACTAAATATGTTAATGCTGAATAACTTTATTCACTTGCATAATTTCTCGATTTTACATTTTGTATTTTCACTCTGAATCAAGGCATTTAGTGGGAAATTAGGAGCATAAGAGTCCTAGATATGAACCATATCTCAAATATCATTAATGTTTGATATTCTCATTCTCTTACTAAAGAACAGATTAATCCAAAAACTGTATAGGAATCAGAACCAAAAGTAAATCGGGAAATAGTGTTTGTAATTTAAAAAGACTTTTACAATTCTGGAGCTGGAATAGAAAAGTATCTTAATTAAGGTGTGGTATATGCATTTATGAGACAGAATAAAAGAATGAGATGACTTGGAAAATATGAGGTGATAGTTAAGTCCAGACCTACAGCCTTGTTACCCAAAATGTTGTCAGTGAACATGCAGCATTGACATCACCTGGGAGCTTGTGACAAATGTAGAACCTTAGGTCCCTTAGGTCCCAGACCTACTGGATCAGAATCTCCCTTTTCAACAAGATTCCCAGGTAACTTGCATGTATATTAAAGTTTAAGAGTAAGGACCTAGAGGATGAGAAGTAGTTAGCCATACAAGAGTGGGGGAATATTTCAGGTAGAGGTAAGAAAGCCTTGAGGCAGGGAAAAGCCTGGCTTATTGGAAGTACAGAAGGTCCACTGTGGCTGAAGCGAGTGAACAAGAAGAGTGATGGGATTACTGAATGATAAATGTAATTACTACCACTTCTATTAAGCCTGTATGAACTGTGTAAAATTTCTTAACTTTGTAACATTTATTTTTGTTTATATTTTGTCTATGTTTTCCTGGTAATCAGCAGAAAAACCTCTGCAGCAAAGAAGCCTAGACATATGTCTTCTGGGAAGGCAGAAGGGTGGAGACTGACAATATTACCCTATTTTGAAGACATTGCTGGGGAGGACAGAGGTCCAAGAGCTAGAGGGGGTGGCAGTGGCTTTCTAGATCCCTGGGACCTGCAGAGAGGAGGGCAAAATATGCCAGCAAAGTCTGGAAAGTGGTGTGCAGGCTGAACAGTAGATGGCCTTGGCCCTCGTCCCGGAAGCCTTTCAGATACTCTGCTCCTTAATCACATCCCTGCTTAAGGTATTTATTTTTAATTTATCTTAATATGTACACCCCAAATTTCCTCAACTTTTCCTCCTGTGAATTTGAATTCCACATTCTTCACTATTCTGCTCTCCCTCATTTGTTAATCTCATTACAGGTGATGCCAAGAACTGGCAGAGTCATAAATGGCCGGAAAAACCTGGACTATTACCACCCATTGATTTTGAGTTGATACTTCTGTCTACACATCTAACGCTTCAGTGGCTCTCTGGACATTTACATAATGATACTGTCGAATATCAAACTTATTGTCATTCAAAGCACTGTTTCTCTACCCCCCGTGGCCCCCCCCCCCATGTATCCAATAAAAGTATTTATTCTGGCTTTGTGACATCTGAGAATTTAATTAAAATG
This sequence comes from Cabassous unicinctus, assembly GCA_029593785.1. Lineage (NCBI taxonomy): Eukaryota > Metazoa > Chordata > Mammalia > Cingulata > Chlamyphoridae > Cabassous > Cabassous unicinctus. Next base: position 67,246 of record JAQZBX010000007.1, read on the forward strand.
AGCAACTTTCAACTTGCAGTATTACTGTTCTGCCTTCTCAGAGTTCATAGATGCTATAATTATCAGCAATTCTCCCTGGTTTTCTGGAATACACTCTTTTGTTCCAGCAACTGGAATCTGCTGACAGCAAAAGTGATGTTTCTAAACCAGTTCCGTTTGAACACAGTAGTATAAAGATTTATACCAAGTCACTATTTGAATATTTCAGCTTTACCCACATTAGAATTCAACTACCAGGAAGACTGCAAAGGACATGACTAAATACTGGTGCTAACACAGGAACTAAGACTGATTCTAGTTTAGGGCATGTGCAGAGCCGTGCTGCAACACCTGGCTTGGCTGCTGGGAAGGAGACAGACCTGTGGGCTGTCTATTCCTGAGGCAAAGTCTGGAATGAGGTGTAGCTGGGGAAGGGCAGAGGTAGGAGTTCACATATATTTTCTGTGTCGGTCATGGGCTAAAACTGAAACTCCAGAGTTAACCACAGGGAAAGGTTTCAACGTTTGAAAGCATTAAGAGGTCAACATTCTTGCTGAAAATCTCCAATCTATTGGTAAGAGCTAGTTTTCAGGATGATCGATGTCAGAGTTTCACTTCCTATTAAGAAAGCAACTTTTCTTTGTCTAGGTCATCAAACCTTTTAGATTTGTCCTTAAGATCTAATTCAATTATTTTATATAAGATATGTGAAGATAAGGGGTAAAATACCCATCATGACCTTAGTAGGAACAAATGAAGTTAAATTCAATTTCCCTTGAGCATTGACCGAAGAAGAAAGATGAGTATCAAAGAATATAATTAGATGGGAAGACTTTTCAAAAGTATCAGACTGATAAAGAGAATTATTCTTGTGTGCCCTTAAAGAAAGAAAGTTTCTTTCTACTCTACACTGGAGAAAATGGAAGTATCTACAGAATATACAGTGTGGATATTAAAAATATTAACAATTATTGAGGCTTTTACTATTTCTCCATGGTCTGAACATTTGAATTCAAATTTAGCCAAATTTTTCAAGTCTTTAAAAGTGAGGCTTTCCAGATCAGTAGTTGCCTGAGGATTGGGAGTGGGGCAGGAGGTGAACAGAAAGAAGAGGCGTTAAAAAACTTTTGGGGGAGAGGGATATGTCCACTATCCTGATTGTGGCATTGGTTTCAGAGCTGGAAACTTGTCAAAACATCAAATAGTAGACTTTAACTATGTGCAGTTTAGTGTATGTTAATTAGACCTAACAAAACTGCTTTTAAAGAGTGAGCTTTTCCGCCTCCCAAGTTTATCCAGATCTGTTAAAGATTTATACAATTCTTCACACTGAGATGCGGGGCAAGATTCCTAAAACATGGCCTTAAATCATTTCAGAACGAAGACAGCTTCATTACACAATTTCTCACATTACACAAATTGTAAGCAAAAGCATTTTGGTGAAATACTTATTATGTATATTTCTTATGGAATTGTGAAACAAATATAATGGCAATATAAAATTAGAAATAAATTGCTCCCAAAGTAATGGAGTATATTTTACCCTTAAAAGGCAGTGATGGCCCTTCATCTTGAAGCTTTTTAAAATGCTAGCTAAGGCATATTCTTTTCTCTTTAATTTCTTGAAACACATTAAATTAAATTTCTATAAATATCAAATGTTACTAATAGTGTAATGGTAACATGTGCATACTAAAAAGCCTTATAAAAATCAATTTGTTTCAACAAGAAATAATCAAGTGAATTTAGAGCTGCTACTCAGTCAAAAACATCAAATCAATAGTATCTGGAAAATATTGGTAAGAGTACAATTGAAGGACTGGGTATTCACTTCGTAAAAGATTAATGGTTAAGTATTTCATATGAAATTATCTAGCTAAGAGTCAATGCCATGTTCTGATGTAAAATTAAATATAAGATATATAATATATTTATATATAAATAAAGTATGGTCTAAAATAAGTTGCTGTATGAGAAAAAAATATTGCTACCTCTTGAAGTTAATGTTTTGAAGTAGAAAAACAACATAACCTTTCCTTTCTGGCTTTAGAGAGGCTGACTGGTATGAAATGTTGGCACTTACTTTCCAATCGTATTGGGTAGCATTGTAAGCTGATTGTCATCTACTTTTAGAGTAGTTAGTTTTTTCAACAGTCCTAAAACAGAGAAGAAGTTTTATTAATACATAAAAACAGATTTATGACAGGAAATGAGGCATACAAAACAAAAGGAATCACTTGTGATGAATGCATGGCACACTAACTGGCTCCACTTTGCTTATATAAACCTACAAACTGTTCTTTGAGTATAGTCTGGTTATGGTTTTGACCTTCCAGCTGCAAAAAATTCACTTACATCAGTTGGCATTCTGGGTTCAGATAAGTAAACAAAACATAGGGCTCTGCAGAAACCTGAACTGACACTAGTACAACTACACTTCCTTTTTCCATTATGCAGCAAATAAACCAACTGAAATCTTTCACGCCAGCTGGATTTAATATTTAATTAACTCCTAAGCACAAATAACTAACATTCCTGTTGTGATGCAAATCGGAAACAAATCTGAATTAAGCCTGATAATCAATGAATGAATACTGAGACATTGCAATACAGAAGTTATAATTACGAAGTTGTAAAATTTCAACATACGACCTCGTACTCTTTTTGGTACCATAAATTCTTGACTGAGATCAGCAGTAAGCACAAAAACTTGCAATTTTTAATATACCAAGCAGAACTGGCCAAGAACTGAAGTGACAACTGTTTATCCTTGACTGGCTGATTTATGCCCTCCACCCTCTTACTGCTTCCTCTTCTAGGGTTTTAATGAGCAAGAGCCACAGAGTAATTCCATAACAGTTACATTTGGCATAATCAAATTCCGTGTTCAGTCATAGCATAACCTATGGAATCAGTATGACTTACATAGCCAAAATCTAAGGGCAAAGCATTAATTTTTGAATGCAATTCACTTTTCTTAAATTTTGTTTTACATCTGAACCTAAGCTATAGACAACTGTGTTCTGCAGAAAACCTATTCTGATGCATATAGTAGGTTCCATGGTAAAAAGTGTTAGGAAAAATGCCAAATTAAAATTAAATAGGTCTCTTTAATGCAGTTTTCTAGGAGCTTTTAATTTTAAAATTAAAATTACATTTTAATTTTAATGTAGCAATGTGACTCTCCAAACTCATTTGTGGAATTCGTGTGTGTGTGCATGCACATGTGCAAAGACTATCTAGTAAAGCAAGTGTTTTCTGAACATCCTTTGAGAAACACTACTGTAAATTATGCCACCCCTCTCCTGACTCGAGTGTTTTGAGGATTCCTTAAAGTCATAGAGTAAGTTACAAAAAGTTTGAAATAAAAGCTGTTGTTGCATTTTAATTACAGTATGCTTGGTATTCTTCAGAACCACTCAGAATCTCTACTTAAGTGGGGAGACATGTTATCACTATCGGACTGGTGTGAACAAATACTATCATATTTAGAGCTAATATATCAGCTTGTGACCCCAAAATACACTACAGAAAATAGCAGTACTTGGGAAAGAGAACAATCACATTGCAGTAATTTATCTCTTAAGTCTGTATATCTACTTTCATATTCATCTATGTTCAAAGGGTGATTGAATCATTTTAGCTTCTCTAGCATAGATGTTAAAATATCAACCTTGGAAATATAAAAGAACAACTGAGCTTGTTTGCCAATTGTGGGGGAAAAAAGGGAACTGTGAAGCACAGCTAAATTTTTTATGACTTGGTAGTCCTGATCAGTCTATTGCCCCTGTCCACCTGTAGAGGTAGAGGAAGGGTTGCAGTCTCAGATCACTCGACTGGGTCACAAGGGGTTTGGCTGTGTCACAGACGGCTGAGCAAATACCATGAAGCCAGCTCAGAGCACACTTTAAGAGGATCACGGTCCCAGGTCTGAAGTAGTAGTTAGAAAATCACAACACAGTGTAGGGACTGAGGCCAAAAGTTTGCAACAGACTTTTCTGGAGAATGAAATAGTGGCTTTGACAATTGATAGAATTCTCTACAGCTTTAAGTTAAAGCAAGTTGGGCCTACCAGTTCAGCTCCATGCCTGTGGATTTAAAGGAACCTCACTCATTTGTGATGCGGCTACTTTACCATGTATATTCCATTGAAGGGAATACTCTTTGGACAGATTCTGGAGGTTCTGTAGGAATCTGATTGTCCCTGGAGTGGAAGTAGGCCACCAGCCTCACCCTCATGGCTCATATCTTCTTCTGACAAATAATTCAATTCATTTACTACATTTCTATATTATAGCTGCTTTGACTTTCTTTTTTTCCCCTACAGGAATCAAAAGGATTTGATGCTATTCTTTGTCTCTATTTTTGCACTTCCCCAATTCCCCATTCCTTTATTCTATAGCCCCAACTAAGAAGTAATGGAGAGAAAGAAAAAGAAAAAAAATTTACTATGATTTTACTTCCTTATATATAAATAGTTAGCATATATTTATTAAATATTAATCTGTTATCAAAAATAGTTAATATTTACATGGCATTTATATATATGTTGAATTTTGAAAACCAAATATCTGTGCAGTCATCAAATCTAAGATTATAATAATTATTTTTATATTATAACAGCTAACATTGAGTGCTTACTACATGCCAAGAAAAGTGCTAACCAATTTTACATATATTAGATCATTTATTCTTCCAAACCATCCCATGATGCAGGTACTATTCCTACTCCATTTAATAGATGATGAAACTAAGGCACAGAGAGATTAGGTAACTTGTCTAAGTCACATGCTAGTAAGTTGCAAGAGTCAGAATCTGAACTTAGGTGATCTGAGTACAAAGCCTGTGTCTTTAACTGCTAAGTAAATAAGATCAGTTATTTGAGAAAGTTATATATATATATATATATATATATATATATACACACACACACACACACATACTTTTTTCCCCCTTTTTGACTCTCTCTGCTATCCAAAGAAGCTGATCATTAAAACTATCTAGAAGAAAAGGAAAGGAGTCGCTAGCATTTTCCCTGGAACTAGCCCAAGGAAAGGACCTGGTGCTGAGTATATCACTCCTTTCAAATATCCAACAGCTGCAGAGGAACTAAAATAGGCAAGAAGCAAGTAAAGGATTTATTTTAGTTGCTATTTCCCTTTATTAATATACAATGAAATTTCTTATCTTTTATTCTTTTAAATGCTGGTAGTGCAATAGACAATCGATGCTTAAAAGAATGAAGACAAGATTCAATTTCCCTACCAATTAACATAAAATGAATTATTTTACGACCTCAGAACAGAGATTTTAGTCCTCTATCCTAGACATTCCTCTTAACCAAGAAAGGAATTCTCTGAAGAAAGTCAACCATTCTACACCTATAATCAGTGACTCTGGCAACTATTCAGATAGATAAGATACAATTTTCCCTAAGAGATCAACCAGATACAAAGATTGTTCTCTGAGGAGTGAACTACTATCGCATTGATACATTTTTATTTCCAGAAACATTCCGATCTTAATTGAAGGTCTTGTGTATATAATGCCGGCTGTCTGTCCTGGTCTGTTTAAACCAGCCAAATATCTAGCCTGATGATCTTTATTACCTATACATGCTGTATGGCCTAGACCAGAAGGCTAATTTCCCAGTCTGCTTTATTAAAGTAAGATATTTAAACAAATAATTATGTCATGTTGTTTAATTTTCCACTTCCTTTTTAAAATCAAACTTTCTATGCTTTTTAAAAAGATGTCTCATAACCAGACTATAGCTGAACTTAAAAATATCCAGTCTGGAATTCTGGGTATTTTTATGAATAAATTTAATCCAGTAAAATCCATTATATTTATTGTGATTTTTGACAAATAATTTCATTGTATTTTAGTCATCTCATTTTATGCTTTTTTATTTCTATGATTTTTTATTTAATTTTTCCTGCTTTCCTTTCTTCTGCTATATGAATAATGTTTTGTTTATTCCATTCTTATTCCTTTGCTGGTTTTGAAGTTGTAGATTCTGTTTTAGTTTCCTAGAATGCTCCAGCAAATACCATGAAATTACGTGACTTAAAAAATAGGAATTTATTAGCTTACAGTTTCAAAGCTGGGAAAATGAACAAATCACGGCATCATCAAGGTGGTGCTTTCCTCCCAAAGATCAGCTGCTGGCAATCCTTGGCTCCACTGACACATGGCTAGGCACCTGCCAGCGTTTCCTGGTCTCTCCCTTCTCTTATGGGTTTCCTTGATTTCAGCTTCTTGCTTCTGTGACTTTTTTTTTTCTTTTTCTTTCTCTCTGTATTTGTTCCATTCATATTCATAAAGGACACCAGTAATAGGATTAAGACCCATCCTGAATGAGGTGGGTCACACCTTAACTGAAGTACCCTCATCAAAAGATCCTACTTACAATGGTTCATACCCACAGTTCTTAAAAACACTTTAAAAACGTGTTTTTCTAGGGTACACACAGTTCCAAACCATCACACCCAACCTCTGGACCCCCAAAAGACATATTCTTTCCACATACAAAATATATTCACTTCATCACAACATCTCAAAAGCCTTAAATCATTTCAGGACTTATATTTAGTACAGTCTCATCAAAATCGACTATAGATGTGGTTTGTCCTGGGGCACAATCCCCCTCTCTCTGTGGTTTTGTGAAATCCAGGGAACAAGTTATCTGCTTCTAATATACAATGCAGGGACAGGCATAGACTAAACATTCCCATTCCCATTGGGAAAAAATGGATGGAAAACAGGTGTCATATGTCCCAAATAATTCTGAAACCCAGCAGGGCATACTCCATTAGATTCCAAGTTCTGAGAGTCATCTGTAGAACGATGTTTTGTCCTCCAGGCCTGATGGAGCAGCAGCCCCAACCCTTCCAAGTGCTTGCTCTGCCACTATGCTCTCCTAAACCCTGGGGTTAAGGCTCCATCCTCTTCAAGCATCAAGATGGGGGCCAGGCTTCCTACAACCATCAAGAAACAGGCTCCCCCCTCTCAGAGCAGTGGGTAGTGGCCAGACTCTCCACAATTCCTGGGGCACAGGTTCAACCCTCTCAGAACATTGGGGTAGTAGCATTCTTCCTGAATAGGGCAGAAGGTCCATCCTCTTCAAGTGCCTGGACAGACTTACCCTTTCCACACACATGGATGGACCCACTCTGTTCGCCTGAGAAGATGTTTCAGATGTTTCAGCTTCCATGGTTCTGCCTTTGAAGTGATTTTTCCTTCCATTTGTCCATTTCCTGTCCCTTTTAGTCTAGGCTGGCAGTAGTTCTGTTCATACAGAACTTGCAAAAAACTGTGACAATCCTCAGCTCCTCTCCCACATGACAAGGCACTACATGACAAGGCACATGGTGGCATCTCCTGGTCTCTCTCATTTCTTCTGGGTTTTGTTGATTTCAACTTCTTGCTTCTGTTGCTTTCTTTCTCTCTCTGTACTCTTTCCATTTATCAAGGAATCCAGTAATAGGATTAAGACCCATCCTGAATGAGGTGGGTCACACCTTAACTCATCTCATCAAGTATTAAGTAGCCTCATCAAAATGTCCTACTTATAATGGGTTCTTACAGGAATGGATTAACTTTAAAAACATGTTTTTTTGGGGTCATACAGTTCCAATCCACCACAGATTCCACTTCCATTTAAGGAGACACATTTAAAATTTTAACTTATATATTTATATTTTCTACAAATTCTAAAGTTATTCAGTATTTCTAGCCTTGTCCTGAACAACAT